>JALPQD010000144.1:3230000-3730000 GCA_023101885.1 Typhlomys cinereus
GGCCTTCATCCACTACACAATTTCCTGCAGGTTTGCTCTGGGCTTAACTCAACTACCAATTCTCTATAAATATGCCCAGAGCTCAAACCCTTAACAGTCAAGTTGACATCTGTATCTAACTATCACAGAGACTCAGAAAGCTCCACCCCTCCCCAAGGAGCTAAAGGCTGTTGGTTAATGGTTGCTGGGGGAAGAGAAGTCTTAACTCACAGCAAACTAGCTACTGGTAAGTGGGCCCTGGTCAAGTAAATACTGCCTTCCCCCACTCCTGTCCATCCATGCTCATATAGGCAACCCATAATGCATTGGGCAACAAAAATACATGAAAATAGGAAAAGGATTTGTTGGGAAGAAGAGGTTCAGTGGGAGGGGGAAGTAGATAAGACAATGGAGGGAATATTTCAAAGCTCATTATATGTTCTATGAAATGATGAAAGAATAAACACGTTTTTATTTTTATTTCTTTAGGAGAGAGCCTAAACACAGTCTCCCACTACCACAAATTATGCAGTCCAGTTTCCTGCACTTGGGAACATCGCAAGGGTCAGCACATCCGGAGTGCAAGGGATGAGCCTCACCCTGGAAAGACTACCTCTGTGATCATGTATGTCCCTTGCCAGTTGAGTATGATGAACACGTTTTTAAAAATTTAAAATTTGGCCATAAGAACTTTCCAACTTTGTTCCTCCCTTTATGAGTTCCTTTGATTTTTCCAGATCCTTTGTATTTCATTTGAATTCTACAGCCAACTTGTCAATTTTGAACAAAAAATTCCTTCTCTTCCTTTCCCTCCCTCCCTCACTTCCTTCCTTTCCCAAGTGTTGAATGAAGTCTATAAAGTCAGAACCAGCAAGTCTTCAGTTTAAAAGCTTTAATTTATCTATCTTTTTTGGTAGCCATACTGTCCAATTTCCTGTTTGATTGTCAAAGTATTCCTAAACTTCATCTTAACCCTGAATCGATACTCTAGAGAGAAGACCTGGATGACTCCTGTATTTTTTAATCCCGTCCTTATACATGTATGTGATAATTTGAGCAGAGTTGACACGTCACTCCAGCGCTTTAACAAGGAAGGAGAAAGACTGGCTTCTTCACTTTTGGATGAAGAATTCTTTCTTATTCAGTTGAAGGCACTTGCCTAAGTGATGGTAAACACAAAGTTTTATTTCTTGGTTATTGCACCTGACTTTATGCTCCAAACCAAAACAACAATTTCTTTCACTAAGCTGTGCCTTTCCTTCTTGTAGTGAACACAGTAATGATAACGAGTGCGCTGTTTGTTTGCTCCCCTGCTCACACTGCAAGTGGTACTGTGGCGGGGAGCCCACTGGTCGATGGCTTTCTCTGCAGAGCTAATCATGGCTTGTGGATGAATTCGACCTGCACCCCGTAGCTTTACCTGCTGATGCTGTCCATTGGGAGATAAATTTTGAATATTTTTCCTCCCTACCCCAAAAGTTACTGTCTTCTTGACTGACCTATCGCTTCGTTTACTTTGCCTACTGTGAAATCCAGCTTCTCTTCTGATTTCTAAGGCAGTGGGCCAGCTGCCTCCTTGTTTCAATTCACATAAGTGTTGGTGCCCAGGGCCTAGGAGGTGGCTCAGCAGCTTGTTGCACAAGCTCATTGAGAGATCTGGGTTTGATCCCCAGAACCTACATAAAGGTAATGGAAAGAACAATTCTGCAATGCTTATCTTTGCGTGTGTACTACAGTGTATATGCCTCCTGCCCACATACACTCATGTGCACACACACAATAATAATAAATTAAAAAATAAAAACAGTGCTGGAACATCCCAGAACTCTTCTTTCCCTCCATCCTGCAGGGAACATAGGCAGGCTGGGCTTCCACAGATATCTGACATAATCTTCTGTCTAGTCCTCTACGCTCTACTCCCAGCATGACATCTGAAAGAGGTATTTATTTATTTTTATTTACTGTGAGCTGGGCATCAAACCTAGGGCTTGCGCCTGCTGGATAAACACTTTGCCAATGAGTTTCTATTCCCAGCCCTCAGAGGGAGTTTCAAGGAATCACCAAACTCTGTCATTCACTACCCAGAGCTATCATAGATTCCAGCCCACAGCTGTGCAGCCAGAAGTCAAGGCTGTGGGAAGCTCATGCCACTCCAGCAGAGACCAGAGGTTTCAGGCATGCTTGAACCCTTAGTCATCCGCGTCTCTTCTCATAAAGACACACTCCTGGCAAGAGGGAACAAGTCTTTCTCTGCCACACTCCATCCACATTTCTGACACAGAATATGAGGAAAGGAAGGGTAACAGTCTGGCCATCACTCCAGCATTCAGAAGATGACTGATCTGGCCACCACCAGGAAATGGAAATGGAGAGGAATAGCTAAGATGAAAGTTTTTGTACAATGCACAAGGCAGCATTGTTTGTATTTAAAAAGTTCGTCTCCATTATCCATCAACTAGTGAACTAACTAAACAGGGTATATCCGATCATGGTATAGTATTAAATAAAAAGTGATGGAATACTAACACAGGCTAAACACATTGGCAAGTGAAAGAAGCTAGGCTTAAAGTCACAGGTCAAAGGTCATGGGATTCCCTTCTCACGAAACAGCCAGAAAACCCTCTGAAGCAGAAAGTAGAATGCTCATTTCTGGGGGGTATGGTTTGTGAGATAACGAATAAGGGCATTCTTCCGGGGTGGTGAAAATGTTCTATAAGATTTATAGTTACAGTTTAGCTTTACAGTCAAACTGAGAACCATTGGGTTCTGCACTAAGTTTTCCACAGGTCTCATCAGTGATTTCTACATGTAACATGAAATGGTCTTTTTCATAGGTTCCCAGCTCTGCCTGCTGTGTCCACTCCTGTTTCTCTTTGCCATGGGACTTTCCAAGTTCTAGGCCAAGGAGCATACTCTGCTTGCCCACCCTAAGGGAGTCACGTTCTGTCATTTCCATGGCTTGCACGGGCCTCCCAAGGTTCTAATCTCCCTCATCCTGCTGCGGATCCCCAGGAGACCTTAGGGAAAGGGCACTGCCTTCCTTTGTGGCACAGGCTACATGCCACCTCCTGGCTGTCTGCTGCTTTGCTTCCTCACATAGACTCCATAAAGACCAGCCAGAGACAGCTTGGCATGCAGCACTAACTGGCATAGAGAAGTGGCCATACTAGTCGTCGAGTGTGGGGGTACCTTGAAGCTGGTATGCTTCCCTCCCCCCTCTCAGGGTACCCGTGTCCAGCTGTCACTCACTATTCTGATCCCGTCCTAAGCACAGCCCCCCACCTCCAGGGAGCCCTCTCAGCCAAGGAAGCTATAGCTGTCTTTCCCACGCTCGGAGGGCCTTTTCGACAGCAAGGCCAAGTGACTTGAGTTCTGCTTCAGGGAACCCAGCCACATGGGGAAGTAGATCCCAAAGGCTGAAGACTAACTGGCCTCATGATATCTTGGCTACCCTGCCTCCCTCACTTCTCATTCAGTCTTAAAAAGCCAGAGCCTCGGTCAGAAAACACCAGGGATTAAAAACATGCTCGTTCAGCATCTGCCATTGAAACGGATCTCTGTCCACTGCAGAGAAGAGCCTGAAGGCAGGGGTTCCTTGTAAATATCAGGATGACAGCAGCAAGATCTGCCTGACCTTGAGTGCAGCCTCGCTTCGGGCCGCTGCAGGCCACCAGGAAGACTGCCACTGCCAGCGGTAGTGAATCTGGGACTCCAGACCCCTCTCCAGCTCTGAGCTGCCTTCCCTGGGCCTCTCGTCACCTTAGTGGGGACCCCATGCACAGTCTCAAGAATCTGCAGGGCTGCTGGGAACAGCAGGATGCTGCAGAATCCTCTGCCCTCTAACCCTTCCGTTGAGGTTTCTGCTGCTCCGAGAGAAAGTCACAAGGAGAGAGAGATACGATCATCCCAGGCTGCTACTTGGGCCACACTGTGGAGACCAGAGATCTCGCCGAGAGCTTTAGGGTATTCTCACGTTGAGATGGGAGATGGAGACAGAGGCTCACCCAGCAATCCATAGGTCGGCTAGTCTGGACTGGAGTACACAGAGCCACAGAATCAAGGTAGAAAGAGAGAGCAAACTCTCAGAAACTTGGCCTCTCACCTCCACACACATACCATGGCACACGTGCAATCCCCCATTCACAGAAAAATAAAAATAAATTTAAAAATTAAAAATATGTAAATATTAGCAAACATGGTATTTGAATTTTTAAATATTTTATTTATGATTGTGTGGTAATAAAATTATGAGTGTAAAAACTAGGCAGCTTAATCAAAGAACTTATTTCTTGCAAGTCTAAAGGCCAGATTAAGATGTTGCCTTATTTAACTTCTGACCCTCTTCCTTTCTTATAGACTAGGCATGATATTCACCTTTTCATTTTGTCCACACATGGCAGACAGAGACAGAGATAGAGAGTATAATGTATCCTCTCTCTCTCTCCCCCCATGCCTCCCATGTAAGAACACAATGAAAAAGAGGAGGTCCTCAGTCAACAATGGTTCTTCATCTCCAGTGGACCTTCATCACCAATGTGCCCCCAATCACCAGACCTTCCTCTTCTTCCTTCACCAGTGAATTTCAACACCTATGAACCGTCATCATCAGAGCCCTTCATCAACAATGGTCCTTCATCATCAATAGTGCCTTATTATCGATGGTCTTCATCAAAAGCAATGAGTAGCTCAAGAGAAGCTCACCGAAAGGGAGACAGCCGCTTTCCAAGAGACGTTAGAGTCAGGAGAGGAGGGAATATTGAAGGGTCTAGCCAGATTCTCGGGATTTTGCAGGATGGACAGAATTCAGAGAATGTGTGGAGCAGTCTCCTCACTCAGAGGCTGGGAAAATAAGTGAGTGACAGCTCTACCACCTGACTCCCAGGAAGCATTGCCCCCAGGCCACCATCTCTGCCAAAAGCACCCCCTTCTTTACTCACCATCCTGAATGGATGTTGAACTAGAAAAGACCTGAAGTATGATTTTCTCCCACTGATGCCCAAGTCCATAACCCTTCCTGGGAAGCAAGTACCAGCTAGGAAGGCCCAGAACAGCTGCCATCGTCCCTGTTCCCTCTTCAAGTGTGGTCTAAACTCCATTCCCTTTGGACTTTGCGCCCTCTCCTGAGCCTGAGTCCAGGAGCAGCTTCAGCTAGTTGGAGGAGCAGTGCCCCAGGGAGAAGCCACGCTGCTGGAGGGGTGTCACTGAGATGCTAAATTCCATCAGCCACAGGGTTATCGCTGTCTGCAAGACTGACCCTGGGAAGACAGACGGGAACCCTGCGGTGAGCACACAGGCCTGGCCCTGCCCTGTTGGGCTTGGCACAGCCCAGTGCCGCAGCCTCTCCTCAGCCTGTGAGGGCCCTGCTGGCCTGGACTGAAGCGCAGCTATCTGACTCGGGCTTAATGAAGTCCCCGTGAGCGACAGTGGGGCAGCCTCGCTGCGCAGATGGCTCTTTGTCCTCATTGACACCTGCCATCTGCTTGTTTGTCTAAATGACGCTGCTGAGGCAGGGGGCTCCCAATCTGCTGCCCACGCCCCGCCCACCTCCGCGACCTCCTGACCCCGGGCCAGACAGGTCCACAGAGTTGCTCCTGCTCACAGAACCCGCCTATGCCTGCAGCCTCGCCAGGGTTAGTATCCCAGAGGAAGGAGCTGCAGGAGGGACACGGGAAGGGGTGAGGGGCAGCAGGGACAGCAGGGAGCAGGGAAGGAAAGTGGTCAGGAGCAAGAGGGGGTGAAGAGGGATGAAGATGAGGGGGAACAGAAGAGAAAGCAGCGGGTGAGAGAGATGGGAAAAAGGAAGGGGAGGAAGAGAAAGAGAAGGGGAGTAGATGGAAAAGGAGGGGAGGGAGGGAGTCACGGCAGCTGCCCCAGGCTCCCGGTTCCCTGCTCCAGGACGGGGCTCGAGTTTCAAAGCTGGGCCCTCACACCTGTTCACAAAGAGAATGTCACATAAAAGAGAGGCAGGAGGGGATGGCCCGCCTCTGGACCAGATGACACACACACACACACACACACACACACACACACACACACACACAGAGCTCTTCTGGCCTCCTAATAAGTCAGTGAATAGAGAGAAAGTCCACTTTTCAAGTCACAGAACTAAGACAGAGAAGAATTTACCATCATTGAACTCCAGAATCATTTCCGAGCGCAAGTCCATGTTGTCATGTGCACCGCCCACCCAGGCTCACCCTCAGCTTCTGAGTTCCTCCAGCCGCTCCTCAAAGGGACCAGTGCTGCAGGTTGGCATCAGAACCATCTCCGAGACAACAGTGGGGCAGTAGAGCAGGGTCCGTCTACAGAGCTGGGTCATCACGAGGATGATACCATAGCTGCTCATGGTTTCAGAATGGCAGTGCCCCTGCCACATTTAGATGTGGAGGAAATCTGTGGGATGCGGGCACTTTCGTACTAAAAATCCTCTGAGAACCACTTATGGACGCCTTCTTGGCAACCTCAGATGGAGCTAAGAGCTTGGCCTCAGGGGAGGGCTTCAGGGGCCCCCTGCTCACCCCCTTCTCCCAGAGAAGGCACACATGTTCAATACAGATTGGGTCAACTGAGGCTGAAGAGAAAGGGTTGCCACCTACAGACAGCCTTCTCTGCCCCCAGTATTGTCTGCCCTGAATAGACCCCAAATCCAGGTACAGGAAGATCTGGGGTAGAGGTTTCCAGTACGTCTAGGGAAAAGCACTCCTTGGATGCCCTGAACACTCAGACTTGCCATCCGGGCAGGACCACTGAGGGTGGCTACTGCTGTACACCACAAGCACCGCACACTGTGGACAGATCCATGTGCTGGGCCTCCTGTCGGCCCTGTGGGTCATGGCCGTGGTTTTTGCACAGACCCAGCCAGAGCCTTCCACTGGGCCCTCAAGCTGGCCCTGGAGAAACGGACGGCCTTCTGGGTTGTTCCTGAATCCTCCCTCTCTTCTGTAGCTGCTAGACCAATAGGCCTGCTTGCTTCGCATTCAGGTCTGTCCTTCCTCTCCACTCTTACAGAAGTGTGCTCTCATGTGCGCTATCAGGCCACCTCAAGCAGGACAGCAGCCTACTAACACCAAGGAAGCAGCTGTGCACACATCCACCTTCCATAATACAGGTGCAAGAACTTTGCTGCAAACTAAGTCTAACTCAGATATGAGACAAGCAGTGGCTTTTTCTTATGGGTACTTCTTGAGACTTTGGGATGGACATTGGATGGAGCTCGTTGGTATTACGGGTGTTCTTGCTTTGCGTCTCCAGGCACTGGTCAATGTCAGGAGCCTGATGCCTAAAGGAAGGGTCGCCTGACGGGCAGCCTGACATGGCAGCTGCTGGCCAGTGTCTGGTTTAAATGGTGATAAAGGGAAGTCTTCTCTTAGAGAACAGAGGAAAGATGAAATAAGTTCATGTTATTCTTTATTAATCACATAATAAAAGGGTCCCACCTTCCTCAGAGTCCTCTGGAGAGAGAAGAGTATTTAGCAGGTGACTTTGCGATGTGATAAGACAGGAATATCCTCCACAGGCTGCAATGATCACAAGAAAAGCTGCCAGCGTGACACTGGATGGTCAGGGAGGAAGCCTTCCACACTCAGCCCCTGCACTCACCTCTGTCTTTGATACCTCATCCAGCAGTCACCACCAGGAGAGAAAGGAAGGGGTGGGTACCTGACTTTCACATCCTATTAAGCACAAGGAAGAAACAGGCCACATTTTACTAGGTAACTAATTCACTGAAAGAACTGACTGCAAACAATAAACTAGTTAATATGTAATGTGTTAACCCATTTCACCCAAAGCCCAAAGAGGCAAGTCTGGGGACCTATCTGCTGCAGATGGGGAAGCCGAGGCAGGTCTAGGAAAGCAGATGTCAAATCGTACAGCCGAGGAGGGGAGAAGGCCTCATTCACACATCGCCCCTTGGTTGTACGCCTCAGGGGTGTGTAGTGGTCAGTACAGGGCTTGCCATGGCGCTGTCCAGGTGAAAAATATGGAACTCGGTGGACGCCACACAGGAGTGCCCTACAAGTGAGCCAACTGACACGTCTATAAGGGGAAGTGGGCAGCACCGGTCACAAGGAGATAGAAAGGGTCACTACATGGGGCACAGGAAGCAGAGGGGGAAAGCCGTGCATTTGCGATGGTGCCTATAGCTCCCCTGGAGGCTTCTCAGATTTGGGGGCAGCAGAGCCTTGGAGCCTGGACAAGAAGGATATCCCAGGAGGGCGCATTCATCTCCTCAGAGAAAAGAAGAGCAGGAATTACCTCAGGAACCATAAGTAGGCTGGTGATGAATAACTCAGAATTCTCAGTGTTCAAAGAAAGTCTCCACATTCACATGTTTAGGGCCGTGTTGGAGTCTCGGCTAATTGTATGTCTTAAAATAACTTTGCGGTAAGAGTTATTTTCTGATATTCCCTGAAATTCTAAGAATGGGCCAACTAACAGCAGTAGTTTGTGGAAAACACTTTGGGGGAGCAAATGCATCAAGAACACTCAGTGCTGAGGGGCTCGGCGCCATGAGAGGCTGACTCCACGTGTGTGAGAAACACTTCCCTGCCCTTTCACTGAGAGGGAGGTAAGGAGACTGTCGGGTGTTCCAGCTGGTCTTGGAGAAGGGTTCTGATTTGTCTCTGTCAAATATTTGGAAGTAAATGTGTCTGTGTGGCTCCCCCGGGCTCAAATCACAGACTGCCATATTTAGCTGCCACTGGAATACGGGCTGCTTGGGGATGGCTGGCTCCTGTGTGCCCTACCCTGGGACAGGATCTGCTGGGCTCCACAGCTCCTGCAGAGACCTCATGGAGGGCAGACGGGAGATTCCTGGGGAACCCGCTCCTCCCAGCTGCACACCTGCTTCCCACGGCACAGTCCCCAGCTCTGCTCTGCTGAGGGGCTTAAAGACCTAGTCCTGGTTCCTGACCCTCCTGCATCTGTCTCTTTGTACTTCCACTGTTTCCTTTGAGCACGGAGTTTGCCTTTGTCCTTCTGTCTGTCCCCAGCCACAGCACAATTTTCCCAGGCCTCTGCATAAGCCAGTCGGCTCATCCAATAAACATATACTGAACAAAGGAATTAAATAATGGCCAACAGCCTCGCTTTGCCTCTCCATGAAACCATTTTTTAAATTTAAGAATAGAAGGCATTTGGAGTAACACATTTCTTGAATTTTCCATTCGCGGCCTCTAGCAAGAGCATTGTGAGAGGTTGAATGACCTACTTTCCCGCTCAGGCCCGAGGCTTCAGGAGGCCGCTGTGGCAGTTGAGGGGCTTCTTCTCGTTTCTCAGAATAGAACTCAAACAAAATGCTTGAACATGCCTGCAACTGGGGCAGTGCCGTGAATCTCGTCTGCACTTTTCATCAATCATTTCCAATTGTCTTTATGATGATGTATTTGTGGAACCACAGAGAAAACCACCCCAAGGTGTGGCCTTTGCCCTGCCTGTAGGAGACCACACAAAGGTGATTGCTCTTTTTCTAGGAGCAAGAGGTCAGTCAGTTACAAGAGACCGAAAAGGGTGAGACAAATCTCGTAGCTCTGGAGAGAAGATATGGTAAGGAGGTGACTACTTATTAAGCAATAAGAAGACCACTGAACTGCTCACACTGTGTATCAGAGCAAGAGCAAACTTTGTCTCCAAGAAGTGGACTTCGTGTTATCACCAAGGGGGGCCTCTATGAAGCAGCATGGCAGGCTTGGATGTGCAGAGCGTGGAACAGTCCATGGATGTGCAGAGCGTGGGCGGAGATGGGGGCGATGCCTGTGAGCTTCGAAGGTGAACAGTTCGTGGCAAAGAGGAGTGTGGAACACAGGCACAGGCAGTGAGCCCCAAGGGACAGCGCATGTAGGCCATTAGAGGCGAGAGTTACTTGGTGATATGAATACATATCAGTCATATAAGCAAAATTATATCAAGCCAGAAGCCACGCCTTAAGGGATTTGACTACTATAGGAAACACATCAGTGTTGCATATTGACAAGCGGAAGCCCAAAACCTCAGTGGGGGTCAAGGGCCTCACTCTTCGGGGTCACTAGGCAGTGGTCTGCCCTTAGGGGTTACAGAAATGGTGGTGGGAATTCCAGTGGGTCATCTGGATCGCTGAAGTCCTCCTCTGATTTGTATTTTTTTCCTCCTGTAGGACATTAGCCAGGACAGAGAGGGCTTGAGGGCCCCAACTGGAGACATCCCTGGTCAAATCTCTTGGCAGGTCACCCAGCAAGATTTCCAAACACACAGCCATGGTGAAAATGCACCAGAATCTGTTCACCAGAAATGCTCATGTCTCTCACGCCTTCACTCGCTCCAGCTAGAAAGCCAGGTACTGATCTCTCTCCCACACCTCTTAAAAGGTGGCTAAGGGTGCTAACTGACTGTTTCTGCACCAGTGGCCCAACGCCTGGCACTGGAATTTAATTCTGTAAGTATATAGACAGTGGTATAGACTGAGACTCTTAGAACCCTGCGTCATTTTACAGAGTCGGTGTAGTGTGGTGCCTGGCAAGGCTGGAGCTTCTCCTTTCCTAGCATCTGGTATCATCCCAGCTCTGTGTCTGCCATGTTCTCCAGCTTCCTGGGAAACCAGTTCACCCATCTGCTCATTTGCTTAGTGCAAGGTTCTGAGCCTAGCCTGGCCTCTCCTCAGATTACAGGGAATCCCAACTATCCTCTGACTACAGAAGATGCCCACTTATCTGGGTACACACCCTACTTTGTTTAGTCTGGGAGTTACCCTATTCTGGAACCTGAAGGGTTCTTCCCAGACAGGCAACCATGACTCCATGCTAGGCTGATGCTGTGAGACATCCTTCCCTCCCATGCCCTGACCGTGTCTGAGAAGGCTTCTTCTGCCCCAACCAAACTGAGTGATCCCAACCACTGCTTCCAAAGCTTGTATTTCCGAGTGGAGCCAACTCTCAATCCACCCTGGAAAGTGCCAGGACCCCCAAGGATGTGACACTGAGAAGCCTTCAAGGGTCAGCTCAAGGCACTCCACGATTGGTAACCATGATTGGAGGAGGGACTCAACAAAATTTGGGAAGCATCGTTTGACAGAATCACCCATCCTGGTCTTTGCTGTTTCTTCCTGTGTTGGGAAGGGCACGAGCACACGAGAGCCTGTTCCACCATGTCAGGGGTTCCAGTCACCACCCACCAATTACAAGCATCTCACTGCACTTTTCTCTTGACCACATTTTGGCTTGAGATGGCCTTGGAGTGTTAGATTTGCTTCCTTTCACTAGTGACGCTCACAGTCTTGATCCCAAGTGGCCAGTGTGTGCATGCTCTGTATGCTTCAGCTAGACTCTTTAAAACGCAAGAATCAAGATGGCTGCTGTAGCCTCAGTCCTCATCTATGGATGATCCCCCAGGTGGTATTTGGATTAGTGTTGAGGCCACTTGGGTAAATATTTAAGTTCTCTCTCTCCCTCTCTTTCTCTCTCTCTCTTTCTTTTTCTTCTTCTTTTTCTTTTTTCCCTTCCTTTCTCACTCTTTCTTCCCTCTTACTTTCAATTTTCATACATTAAATATATAAAAACAAATGATAATATTTAAAATGGGAAGTAAAAAACAAACAGCATTTTAGGGAGCAATGAGTAATGATATGAATAGTTAATGCAGAGAAGAACAACTCCAATGGCCACTCAACCGATAGAATATACAAGTTCTTTACTAATTGGAAAATACAAATGAGAATGGCAACTGTGAGTGGCAGTGCATAACTTCAACTCCAGCACCTGGAACACTGAAACAGAAGACTCTGGAGCTGAAAGTCCACCTAGGCCACAGAGTAAAACCTTGTCTCAAAGGCAAGAAAAAGTAAGGAGAGGAAAGAAGAAAAGGTGAGAAAAGAAAAAAGAAAAAAATGAGATTATACCATAAGAGGAACAAGCCCTATATGCAGCCTAGGTTCTGCCCCTGACAGATGTGTTGTGCATTTGCTGCCGGGTGCTATGCAGAAAACTTCCTTAAGAAAGACCCCATTTTGTGGAGAAAGAGTCTTCAGGAAAAGGTTTTCTCTCTCATGCAAGACAAAGATCATGTGTGAGATCTCTGACAGTCTGTGAGGTGGGCAGCAGAAACTTTTCCACACTCCTGGCATTCCAAGGGCCTCTTTTATGTGAATTCACTAATGTTCAATGAGTCACACTTCCATGAAGTAGACTTTTATTATTTTCTGCACTTTTAAGGCTTCTCCCCTGTGTGAGCTCTCTGGTGCTGAAAGCATTTCTCCATGCTGAAGATTCTCCCACTCACTGCAATCACAGACTTTCTCTCCTGAACAAATACACTGATTTTCACACAGAAGTTGTTTCCGCATGTTACACTCATATGTTATTATCTCCCATGTGGATTCTCTAATGAATGCTTGTCCAGATGTGATGGAAAGTTTCCTACACTCATCACACTGATGGGGAGTTTCCCACACTCACACCGATGAAGAGTTTCCCAAACTCATCACACTGAGGGAGAGTTTCCCACACTCTTCACACAGGTGAGGCGTTTCTCACTTTCATCACACTGATGGAGAGTTTCCCACACTTCACACTGAGGGAGAGTTTCCCACACTCTTCACACAGGTGGGGAGTTTCTTACACTCATCACACTGATGGAGAGTTTGTCACACTCTTCACACAGGTGGGGCATTTCTCACATTCATCACGCTGATGAAGAGTTTCCCATACTCTTCACACTGAGGGAGAGTTTCCCACACTCTTCACACAGGTGGGATATTTCTTACACTCATCACACTGATGGAGAGTTTGTCACACTCATCATATTATGCGGATTCTGGATTGTCATTGAGAGTTATTTTCATGCATAAGAATATCCCACATATTCCATACTCATAGGTTGAATTCTTACATTGACTTAGGAATTTGTATAGATGCTTTTACCACAGTCCCTACATTCATGGTGCTTCTCCCCTGTGTAGGTTCTCTGGAGAATTAAGAGGATTGCCTTCTCAGAAAAGGTTTTTAAAAATAGGGGCTGGAATTAAGACTCTGCCTCACAAGCAAAAGGTCCTGAGTTCAGATCTAAGATCCCATGTAAAAATGCCAGGTGTAAACAGTGGTGGTGGCAGCTTGCACTTCTGGCCCTGGTAGGCAGAGTCTGGGAAATCCCAGAGCAAAGCAAAAAGGAGGTAGAAGCAATCCAGGATGATTTCCAAAATCACCTTGGTCCTCCACAGGAACATACAATGCCCTCTGATACACACACACACACACACACACACACACACACACACACACACACTAGATAGATGATAGATAGATAGATAGATAAAATGTTTAAAAAGCAGGTTTGAGAATGATAGAGGAAGATATCCAATGTGATCAAGGAAGACCCCCAGCATTGATCTCTGGATTCTGAATGTGTGCATGTACATATGCATACATTCAAGTGTGAACACACACACACACACACACAGATGCTCAGCATCATTAATCACTAGGAAAATATAAATCAAAGCCACCATGACATAAAACTGCAATGCCATTGGGCGGCCAAGACAGGAAGATCAAGAGTTCAAGGCTAGTCTGAGATGCATGTCACATGTTGAATATGGAGTTTCCACATAACTTAGCACATAATGATCAAGCATATTCCAGTGAGATATAAGAATATGTTCCCATAAAGTTACTCCTAAATATTTACAGTAGAATGTCATAACAAAAATGTAGAAACAATTCAAATACTTATCGACTAAAAATAGCTAAAGAAAATGTGACAGTGTGAATAGTGGAGTATTGATTGGCCATGAAAGGGAGAAAAGTATTGTTGCTAAAACATAAATGAACTCTGAAAACATTATAGCAATGTTTTTAAAAAGTTACAGAAGACCACATAGAAAGATGCTTTGATATGATCTACTCGTATGAAATGGATAAAACAAGCAAATGTAAAATGACAAAGTATAAAGACTGTTGTTGGAAATGCAGGAGAGTTAGGAATAGAAGTCTTATTAGTATGGGGTTTCTTTGAGGATTGATGAAAATATCCTACAATTAATAATAGTGCAATGATTGCACTATTTGGTAAATATACTAAAAAACTGAACTGTGTACCTAAATTTAAGTTATATGTAAATAAAGCTATTATTTTTAAATTAAAAGAAAAGGTTTCTCCACATTCAATGAGTTCACAAGGCCTCTGTCCTGTATTCTGTAATATAAAATGAATTTTGACTTGCTGCTACAAGATTTCTCACATTTATAATATTCAAAAGACCTCTCTGCCATGTGTGTCCTCTGATGACAATAGGTATGACCTTAACTCAAAGCCTCTGGGTGTTCACCTCACTCACAGGGCTTTCTCCCTGTGTGTATTCTTAAATGTTCAGTGAGGTCTGATTTCCTGTAAAATGCTTTCCTGCATTTGTGAACTCAAAATTTTTTCTATGTGAGTTCTTGTTATGTGAAACAAACATTGCTTTCCATGGAAGACTTTCCCATGCCTACTAGTCCACACTCTGATTTCCCCTCCTTCCCCTCATCAATCCATTCCACTCCTCCCACCCTCCTTCCTATCTGCTTCTATAGACCCAGGGTTCCCTCTGGCTTATCTACTGTTATAGGGGTTCAAGCCTTTGTGGCATACCAAGTTGGCCTTCCATGGGCCACCCCACTGATAGGGGCATTTCCCTTCACTCATCCAGTTCTAGTCCCTGAGGTTTCCACAGTGTGTTCTTATCTCTCTTGAGTTCCTCTATAGTCTATAGGGGCATGTTGGTATGTCAGTCATTATACAGGTCTGGAAAGGACAAGTCTCACCGCAGTGAGTTCCCAGGATGCTGCAGTCCTGCCTTGAATGGAATGTCTTCTCAACAGTGGACCTTCCCATCTTTAGGGTCTTACAATCTCACTGCCCCCTCTTCTGTGTAAGCCTTAGGATAGGGAGAGATTAGGTTGACCTGATTCTGATGAGCATTGCTGGGTTGCCAGTTCTCTGGCTGGCCATTGTTGTTTATTCCCTGATCTTCTATTGGCCTAGGCTGCATCCTGTCAGGGTGCTGAGAGTCTTTACCTTTGTTGTAGAAGACTTCAAGGCTGAGTGCTAAGTGCTCTTCCAATCTATGAGTATAATAGTAGCTATTTACAGAGAAGGCTTTCTCTGTATAAGCTCATAGGCTGCTTTTCCCTATTTATCTACTTCCTTACCTTTTTTAGGTTCTTGTTCTAGTTAACAGTAACAGGAATGTGTTCTATTCTGGATAAGCGGGTCCTGAGTTCAGTCAGAAGCTGTTGGTTGTTTCCCTGATACTCATGCCACTATTATACCGGTGGTTACCTATTGCCATGGTGATTTTTATTGCAATTTGCAGATCTCATGAGCTGATGAGGTCTGTGATTATTTCTCTCACCCAGTAGCTTCTACAGTATTTCTTGGTACTGTGTAAGCTATCCAGCAAGGAGGAAGTTCTCAGACCAGTTCCAGTTGATGTATTTTGCCCATGTTCTTTGATCCATTTGTGTTGTATTGTCAGTATTAGGGAGTCTTACTGATGATTTATGACACTCATATTGGTGAAAAACACTCTTCCAAACCAATCTGCCTGCCTAAGAGTGAACTGAACCCCCACATGGTGAGAGGCAGAATGAGAAGCCCTATCTGAAAGATATCTGAGACATTCCCTCTACAGGAAGTCATCCACTGTTTGTCCGTCACTGCAGGATCTTCCTTTCTCGGAGCCCCCAACTCTCCACTTCTGCACACCTGGAACTACTTCAAGCAGGGTTGGTGGCGCACAGTTGTGACGCCTTTGCATATCCAAGGGCAGATTCCTCACATTCAGCTGCTTGTTTTCTTTTATGTCCCCCTCATTGAAGTTCTCCTTTTGCTAACTATTTCAATAACTGGAACTGGTAACACTGCTGAGATGCTTTTATTACCTGAAGGTGTTTCACTTTCTTGAGACTCACAAGGGCCCCCAAGAACTCAGCTGTTCGCAGCACGCCTGATGCTGTGAGTTTGCTCCTGGGTGGGAGAGTGTGCCTTCACCGCTTTCTCACAAACAGGGGAAGACAGCACAGGAAGGAAGGCTATGGGAGGGGCACTGTGCCCTTGGTCATGCATCAGTCATCTCCTTCAAGCAGGACAATGATCTCAACCTCCTTTTCTCCCTGGGACCCTGGGGTAGAGGTCTGATCACATTCATAAGAAGAGGACAATCACTGCTCTTGAAGGGACCCTGTCATCAACGGAAGGAAAAGACTATTTTTTTTGCATCACGTGACTTCAGCTTTTATGACTAAATGAATACTTAAATCTTAAAAGTCTAATCATTACCATTTACTTCCTAAAAATAGCCGTCTCCCTTAGTCCGTATTTAGAACAGAAAACACAAGTCTCTCTTGGAGCTTTTGCTGTCCCAGAGAGGCCGCCTGGAAGGACGGCCTTTCTCACCCCTTTCTGGCTCAGTCTTCGCCCTGTTTGCTCATCTGCGTGCCCTGGGTGTGGAGACCCAGGGAGGGGATAGACAAAGACTGTTCTGTGCCAGGTCTTGGTTGGGAGTACTGCTCCTCAGGCTACAAGGGAACAGCAACAAGAACTATGGGTTTTCCTTTGGCTCCACCAGTTCCTTGTTTGAGTGCCATAATTCCAGAATCATACCAGGATTTGGAAAAATTTGTTCTGAAATTGGAAGTGGGAAAATAAGAACTTTACTAATAAAGTGATGGAAATACAGTCCAGGAAAGACCAGTGAGTATGTCTGACAAAGTATCGGGCAGCCACTATACTAATCTGGATATCTGAGGACAGAGAGGAAAGAAGGATGAAGCAAGGCTGTCTACTCCACAATGCCTGTGGCCAGCACTGCTGGTCAGCAGTGCTCTACGCAGGACCAGGACGGGCCTTCACCAGCTGCCAGTGTCTCCACGGCATCCATTCCTGTCTGTGCTCCTACCGAGACTGAAAGAGCTCTCAGTTCCAAGACTTTGCCCTTACCCATCTTTCAAAAGCAAATATGCTATTTATTTTCCCTGAATTAATCTATTTTGCTGCCTATGAGTTCCATAAAAATATGATACATTCTAAAATCATCGAACAAGATAAAAAAAAACTGAACAGCCAGAATGACCTTTCTAAAAATACTTGGAAATACTACTCTTTGGTGACCAGTATACCATTCTGCGAGAATGTCTGCCACCTTTTCCTCTTTCAATGCTAAGAAACCATGGATTATTTGATGAAATACAAGGCAAAGTCATTATCTTACACTTAATGTTCATTTTAATGGTCATTTTATATGAAAAATGTTTCTAAAAAAAATTAGGCCAGGTGTGGTGGCACATACCCAGCACTCAGGAGGCTAAGTCACCAAAATCATTGGAGTTCAGGGACAGTCTGGGCTTCCATGGGAGAAATAGAGAGAGAAAGAGAGAAAGAGAAAGTAACATGGTCTCAGGTCGCCCTGAGACCCCTGGGATTGGGGGAGGGGGAGGAATTCAATCCATCGGGTGAGGGTGAACAGAGAGAGGAGAGAGGGGTGGGGGAAGAGAGAGGAGAGAGAGAGAGAGAGAGAGAGAGAGAGAGAGAGAGAGAGAACCTCAGACACAGAAGATAGAATAAATCATACATAAACTACTTTTAGGATATTTAGATTTTTTTTCTCTTTTCTCTACCACTCTACTTTGGCTTGAACATGTTCCTATAAAACATTTGTTTCTTATGCACTGTAATTCAGTCTGCATATGCATTTTAAGGTATATAGTTTTTATGGAGTTTTTTTTTCTCTTAGCTGGAGATTGAGCCCATAGCATTATCATTGTCATGGCTTGAGTGTGATTTGTCCCCTGCAGGCTCATGTATTTGAATCCTTAGCCAATGTTTGGAGAAGTCATAGCACCTTTAGGAGGTGGAGCCTTGCTGGAAGATGGCACATCACAGGGGATGGGTCTTGAGGTTAGTTAGTCCTGCCCTGCTTCCCTCAAAAGTGAGGTCTCTCAGTCTCCATAATGGATGTGACTTAAGTTGCCTCCAGCTTCTGCCAGTCTGCCATGACTTTTCTGCATAATGGAACTATAAGCTGAATAAATTTCCCTTAAATTGCTTGAGTCTCAGTGGTGTCTCGCAGCAGCAGAGAGAGCAACCCATGCAACCACTGAGCTGTATCCTTTGTCACTGTTGACTTTATTTTGAGACAGGACCCGCTTTGCACTTGTTCTGCCTCAGCCACTGGAGCAGCTCTAATTATAGGCATGTACTGCTGTACCTGGCTCTTGCTTTTTGCTTAGTATAGAATCAAATTTATAGGTGTTCTGAAGTATTTATACCACCAAGTACTCCCTCATAAGATCTCTCTAAAAAATATTCTCCAGCAGAACTTTCTGATGGTCTCTTCTGGAATTATATCTTCCATTTCCCATTTCCCTGTCATTCAAATTCCTGAGATAATCTAGAACTCTTGCTGCCATTATGAACACATCTTATTTTTGTTAACTTTTCTAGTTAGTCACAGATCTTGTGGGTTTATCGTATACCTGGAAAAACTTACTGAATTCATTGAACTGCTAATTCTAATTCACTTGCTCAATCTCATGGTTTCTACTTTTTCATTTAAATGACTATATTTCATACAGTTATGCATCACCTTACTTCCACTTCTTAATTACTTATCCTTTGTCCTCATTGCATGTTTAAGGTATTGCATAAGATGCTCTCATAATGTTTCCTCTTTATAATTTTTCTTCAAGATGTGAATGAAAATTTACAAAGGCTACTTGCAGTCATAAGCATAGTATGTTGTTATTGCTGTGACCAGAGATGAATGCACAGAACTGTAATTGCACAAGATGCCAAGATTAAGTGAAGTCGAGGGTTTAGCTCTGCATGGCATATGCACTAAACCATGGCTCAAGTGCATTGGTGGAATGAATGTGAAATAAATGTAGTGTCAGAAACTAGGGAAATGGTTGTAAAATTCCATCTTCCATAAAGATCAGCCACAGTAATCATGAACCCACAACAGTGTGGTTATTGATACTAACCCTGCAGTGATCAGTTATAAGCCAAGGAGAATCAACAAGCACAAAGAACAAGTGAAACAACAGATGAAGGAGAAGCACAAAAATACCCAGTTGCAAACCCCTGGGGTTACCTACTGGGCTGTAAGAGATAATCCTAGCCCATAACCACACAAAAGACTGGGTTAAACCCAGTGGGACTCAAAATAATACAAAAAATAAAACCTGAATAGGGACAGAACTTCCAGGAAAGGGGACTGGTGGGGGAAAAATAAAAAAAGTAGATGGAATGGAATATTTTATGGACAGGCATTTATATTTGCAAAGGTAAAGAAGCTTTTTAAGACTATTGTAAGTCACACTGACTAGTGGTAAAATAATAAAAGATTTTTCTGTATCTGCAAAAAAATGTGATTTCTTCTATGTTGGAAGTGCTATATTGAGAGCTTTTCTGATGTTTAACTATCCTTGCACTCCTGAGATGAGCCCCAAGGATCATGCTGGCCAGTTCCATTCAGTTGGAATATATTTTATCTAAGAATTTTTGAATCCACATTCACAAACAAAATAAGTCTACGATTTTCTTTACATATTTCTTCTTCATTGGTTTTGGAATCAAGATTACTGCTTTGTTAACTAAGGCAGGCTTCTTTTTTTTTTTTTTTTTTTTTAGCTGTTTTCTATTTTCCAGAACAGCATGAAATAACTCTGAATTGGAATTTGTGAGAACAATGAATTCAAATTCCCACTGGAGCTTCTGGAACGGTTTGTCAGTCTGACCAAGTTGCCTACTTTTGGAACTAATTTGGTGCTTTGTGGGGTTTTTTTCCATGAACTCAACCATTTTGTCTAAATTTACAAATTCATTAGTGTAGTTAATTGTTTATAATATTCTTTGATTAATTTCTTATTTCTATTTTAGCCAATTGTAGCTAAATTTCTATTACATCTGTAACTACAGTTACTCTTCCTTCTCATATTTATGCTTAAATCTATATTGTTTAGTTCGCTTTGTTCACTCATCAATCTTACCAGATGCCTCTACAAAAGAGGTGTTGATTTTATTGGTATTTTCTGTTGTTTTGTAGGGTTTGCTGTCTTGCTGTGTTATTGATCTCTCTTGTACTTTTATTGTTGATTTCCATATTGTTCTTTGGACTCGCTCCACTGGTTCTTTTTAATTTGTTTTTCTGCCATTCTTATTTCCAGATAAATATATTTCTAAGCATTGCTTTATCACATGTCCATTACACAGGATGTGAGGAAAGATACACTTCAATGAGACCTCTGCAGTCACTCTGGAATCTATAAGGACGTCCCTCAAAACCTCAAACAGAACTACCATATGATGCAGCTATACAACTCCTGAGTTTATAACCTGAAAGATCCAAAGTCAGCTCACTATAGAGATACCTATATACTCTTGCTTATCCCAGCCAAGTTATGGAATCACAAGATACCAATCAATGGACAAAGATATTGGTTAATTCACAATGGAGTTTTGCTCAGCCATAAAGAACAAAATCCTGCCATTTGCAGGAAAATGAATGGAAATGGAGATCACTATATTCAGCAAACAAGACCAGTCTCCCAAAGACAAATGCCACATTCTTTGGAGCTGGGGAAGTGAGGATATGAATGAAAAATGAGGACTAGCAGGGATGTAGAAGGGAAGGGGGGGGATAATCCAGAGACTGAAAGTGATCAAAGCTCTCTATATGCATGGATGAAAATGTGATCATAAGGCTTACTATTTTTGAAGTCTGCAGTGAAGATGGTGGTGATGGAAACAGGCTCCTGTGACCCTGTTCACCTCATTCAGTGGCAGCAGCAGTTTGTCATCACCTTTTGAGATCCTCGTAAGAACAGAGAAATGATGTCACAGCTTTGCTTTGTCTTGCAATTAAAGTTAGATGTCCTCTTGATTCATTTCCCATGGTACAATCTTAGTAAATAAATAAAGGAGCATTTGCTCTTTAACATTGTTAGACTGCGAGCCTTCTCCATATCCTAGCTCTAGTCTCAGCCTGGCTGTCTGCAGTGAAGGGACATCCATGCCGCCTGCTTGTGCCCACAGCAGGGAAGACACAACACGCCTGCTATCCGCACTGTCTCCACCTAGACCTTTGAACACCGGGGTTTACCCATCTGCATCTGCATCGCTCTCAGGCTGCTGCACATCTTAAGCCTGGACAATGTTCCACTCCTGTAAGACAAAAGCAAGATCCTACCCTCAAGGTATGCAGCCATTGCTGTGGGATAGGATTTGGACCAGATCAGAGGTGAAGATACTTTGCCCCTGGGGACACCTCTGGGAAGAGCTTGATGGAGGGGGAAGGATCAGTGTGAGTCAGAGTACCTTAGACTTGGCTCAGACATCTGTTGCTCCAGGCAGCACCCTCTTCTGCAGAAGGCCTGACATCCCTGCAGACCTGAGCTGTCAGGGGCACGCGTAGCTGTACACCTGGGACCATAACATGGAGCTCAGTATTATGAAGCCTGGGGCACATCTTCACCAGGCCTAGGATGTTCCTTCAGTGCAGACCGGGGTCAGTGTAGCATATCTCACAACTATAAAGATATGGCAGTAATTTTCCTCAAATGGCAGAAACTGGATTCTTGGCATGATCTTCCTAAAGTCACATGAGGGGCTCCTGTCCCTGCTCCTGCCCCCACTCCTGCCTGTGATGCAACTCCACAGTGACTTTTGCTCTACTTCAGCAAATACAGAACTCTGAGGTCATGTTTATTCAAATAAGCTGAACTTGACCTCCAATTACTACTGGTCAAACTGAAGTACCACATGGCAGACACCCTTCCAGCCTTTTAACCCTTCCCCAGCCGTGGAAGAAACTGGAACCTTGTTTCTTTCAACCTGCAGTCCCTGGAGAGCTGATGGAATGGGACAAGTTCTCTCAGGTGTTCTTACCCTTTATCTTGCCAGAGCTTAAATAACATAGTTACAAGCACAAACTAGAACACAAGCAATAAGTATTGGAAATATATAAGAACACTAGAAGCCCAACTCTTACTTGTCTAAAACTGCGAAGCTCAGCTTCATGGCCACTTTCTACTAATTCATTAGAAATAGCACCTAAGACTTACTTTCACCAAACCTGTTTGAAACAGCACAAAGCTACATCGGTGCTGAAAACATGTGAGCACAGCAGGACTTGTGACAGGGTCTCTGGCAGCCCTTCCTCCACCAGCCTGTGACAATACCAGCTACTAACAGGGTAACTTCCAAGAGGAAGTGGTAAGGAGTCTGCCAGGATACAAGCATGCAGAAGCTTCCAGGTAGGTCTGGCACACTAGGAAGCTCTAAGTAGCTGAGATGAAGGGGTAACCACCAAATGTTCCAACAGCCATGTCTGGTTGATCGAACAATGAGCACACAGATGTGACTCGGTAATCTAAACTGAACTTTGGCAGAGAACATTCAAGGATCAGCCGCTGCACAGACTTCATGCACTATTTTCTTCAAGAACAGACTTCTTTCTGCCCTGCCAATGCAAACTGTTAATCCAAAAAGCCCCTCACAGCCCCCCAGGCCACTGCTAATTAGAGGGTAAGCAGAGACTCCGGTTTAACTCTTCAACCGTCTTATGCCCTCTCCTAAAGGGCAGTTGTAATGACAGTTTCTTATCACCCTGGGCAAGAATTCCAAGTCACCTTCTATGGGAACCACACTTCTGAGCCTTAGGCAAGAAGACAATGACACCATTGTGTTAGCTCTGGAGAAGGTGCAGCTGGAGATAGGATCCATCATGCTTTGAGAGTCTGTGGGCACACTGAAGTAAAACTGGCTCTGTTGCATGGACCGTGAAGGCAGGTCAAGTTAGCTCCAGAGGCAAATTCCTGCACCCCCTGGCTTTCAGGAAACACCTACACTTATCTCCAACAGCCAGTGATCCACATCCGGCTCTGCAGAGACTCAGCTCCCTGAATAACTGTCAGACATGGGGCCTTTGGGGAGCTAGGACACCAGCACCAAGCAGAGTTTGCATGGAGTACCGAGGTCTGGAAGAAGTAATGCTTTAGGGGGAGCTCCCAGAGGATCCATCCTGAAGTAGTGCTGTGGTGGGTGCTACCGCCATATCATACGTGGCTAAGGGTTAGTTGAAATATTACTGGCAAAGGCCACTTGTCAAATGATTTTATTCCCAGAAGTGCAATTTTCATGTCAAGCAGAAAATCACACATAATTTTCCTTCCTGGTCCCATCCCACCTCCAGGCATGTTAGCACAGCGATTGTCCAAACAGTAGGTACTAAGATTCAAGCCACAGCGTCTCATGTTCTTGCACAGCTCTCCCAAGCACAGTGGTGGTGAGGTGCAGGAAAGACCTTGTGCCACTGCACCTTGACAGTGGGAGCCTTAACATAGTCCTAGATGCCCATTAGCAGGAAATGACAAGAGCAACCTGGGGAAGAAAGAGTCTGCTTTGGCTCACAACTTGAGTACAGTCTATCACGGTGATGAAGGCATGGTGGAAGGAGGCTAGCTGGTCACATGGCAACAGCAACTCGCTGACAAGACCTGTTGTGGTTTGAATAGGAAATGTCTCCCACAGGTTCATGCGTTGGGACACATGGTTTCCAGGCTGATGATACTGTTTTGGGGAGCTGGTGGAACCTTTGTGGCAGGAGGCATCTATGGTGAATGAGCTTTGGGATGAGGCTATCCAATCATACATAGCTATTTTAATTGGGGACAGGTCTTTGAGGGCTATATTCCCAGCCCCACTTCTAGCAAAGTTGTTTGTAAAAATGTGAATTCTGCCACTATGACAGAGTGCGTCATCTTCACTTGCATCTTCTCTAAATGTGCATCTGATCTGTATCTTTGCTTGTATCTGCCTTTCTATTGCCATCTATATCTCATCCTTGTTTCTCTTGATGTCATGGCTTGTGTCAGACCTAGACCCAGAGTTCAGATTTGCTGCTGACTCTGACTTCAGGTGACTCGCAGATCAACTGAACCTATAAGTGCTCTGGATAGTTCATCTTGGCTGCCTTTTATGATATTACTTTTCTCATTGTTATGACTGAATTCTTGATAGAAGAGAGGCGAGATTTATTTTGTCAGAGTTTCAGAACTATCAGTCCATCGTAGTAGGACAGATATATTAGATACAGATGTAAACACAGCTACATAAAGATGCCTATGAAGATACAGATGGAGACATGAACACAGAAGATAGGCATGGACAAATAGAGAGATACAGGTGTAGGTGTGATACAGATACAGATAGAGATGTAGATGCTGATACAGATAAATATATAGACACAGATACAGATGCAGTTGCAGACACAGATGCATTTCAGATATCAATGCAAAAATAGATACAGGACCAGAAGCAGATATAAATGTAGATTAGCACAGATGTCCTGGTATGGCCTTAACCTGCCATTCCCAAGCTCTAGTTGCCAGATTCTATCCTGCTGGATCTCCCAGTGGATGTCCACTTCAGCTCCCTGTCCATCCCACACCGTCCTGTGCTTTTGTTGTGCACTCCTGCCAGAGGTCAGAGGCCCAGTCCATCCTCCCTGTAGACTTCATTCTCTCTACCTCCATTCCAATGGGCTCCTCCATGAGGCTACTTTTCTCTAGGTAAATCTTTCGTCCTTTTAAGAACATAGCAAAAAAAAAAAAATAATAATAATAAAATAAATTAATTAATTAAAAAAAATTAAAAACCGGAGTCTCTGCTTACCCTCTAATTAGCAGTGGCCTGGGGGGCTGTGAGGGGCTTTTTGGATTAACAGTTTGCATTGGCAGGGCAGAAAGAAGTCTGTTCTTGAAGAAAATAGTGCATGAAGTCTGTGCAGCGGCTGATCCTTGAATGTCCTCTGTCCTTTGGCTGCTGCTCTGGGGATCCGTACCTCAAGTAGTCAGGGACTGGGTGTTTTCTAGTGTCCTGATGCTAATCTTCCAGGAGAGCAGGATGCAGTTGTGACAATGCTTGTAGTAGAAGCCTGAAGCCTTAGGTCTGACTTAATACCAGGATTACCTCAGGCATATTATTTAACATTCTGGACCGCTGTGCTAGCGCTAGAGGCACAGGGGTAACTCCTTTCTAGGTCTCGCATTGCTGCAGTCACGCATGACAGATCATGTAGAAGACAGACACTCCTTCCCGAAAGGGCCAGAGCTTCCAACTCTGCCTTGATCGAGGTTTCTCCTTGGTCCCCAGGGCCTACAAACCTTGGATGCCAATATGAAGAAAGGGGGAGCAGGTAGAATTAGACCAACAGGACTTCTACCCTGGAGCCACCACTGAGGGACTGTTAGCATCCTGGATGCCTCCCTGATCTGCAGCCAGTAGGCATTAGGAACATGCACATTCTATTAAGCTCTGGCCATTGGCCCACCTGCCCTGCAGGACCAGGGACATTGGTAAGGAGCCAGAAACTGTAAGAACAGGAAATGGAGGAGAAAATCTTCTATTTTGTAAACATGATGCTTGGCTTTAAGCAGAATGAATTCAAACCAAAGAACCTGTGCCATGTTTACAAGACCACGTTCTTTCTGAGGAGCTCAGCATGGTGTTACTGCCCACCTGATTACAGAATTATTGAATTCTTTCCACAGAACCCCACCTGGAAACTCTAGTTCTACACAGGGAGATGGTGCTAGGTAAAGGCAGTCAGTATGATTACAACCAAAGCACAGTAGTAGATGCCTCCGAATGGCACAGGCTCATGTTTGGCATCAATCTAACTCGAGATACTTGCATACCTAGCAGTCCTAACACAACTGTGTGTCTATGCACGTTTTTCCAGTTTGAATTATGCAGACATCATAGAACTGAGAGCATGCTAAAGGTTAGATGTCATGCAGGGCCCAAGTGAGAGCTAGATGCAGGTGTCAGCTTGACATTTGAACACTAGAGCTCTGGACACACTTGTAAAGCATTAGTATTTGAGGAACAGTCTGAGCAAGCCTGCAGGAAAATTGTCTAACTGATAGGAGGAAACCCAGTCTGTAGTGGGTGGGAACATTCCCCGGGCAGATGGGTAAAATGGAGGAAGCTGACTAAGGATGCTGGCATTTTTCAGCTTGGAGAGACATGCTGTCTGGCGAGAGAAATTTGCCCCTCTCAGCAGTCCTGTGAGATAGTGTGGCCAGTTCCCTTAGCCCCTGGTATTGGCTATTGGCGTGAGCTCTCCTGCCAAGCTGAACTAGCAACATGACCAGAAATCATAAGCCAGAATAAACTTCTCGTTCCCTCTCAAACTGTTTGGTCATGAAATTATGGGCGACATGCTGACAACTTGTAACATGTCTAGTCACTGTGCTCTAGGGAGCATGTCACTAATGCTGGTGGTGATCTTGCTTCTGTTCTCAAAGTGGCCTGGGCTCTGTGGTCACTCCTCCATCTTAGAGACAATGGTTATTTTCAAAAACAAGTTTCTTTGACTTGAACTCAACTCAGAGGCCCGGAAGTGGGCAGAACTTCAAGGAAGAGATCAGGACAGGAGGAGATACGGGGATTTCCAGAGAGCCCCTTGGCAAATGAGAGCAAAACCGTATGCAGATGAGCACCTGGAACATTCAGGAGCCGGCTTTAGCAGGTGCAGCCTGGTGGGCTCTGCTGGAAAGAGCTGTGGCATTCTCTGCAAGTCATGCCAGACTGGGTCAGTGGAAGGGGTCCCATCCTTGGCTGCAGCCTCTGTTTTTCTGCTGACTAAGTTTTCTGAATGTTTTCCATGTTCACTCCCCTTCAGAGGATGTGTCTGTCAAGTTAACCTGCTATTTCCTCCATCTAACAACCCACAGAGAGTTGCCCTCTCCCTGCCTGGAGTCCTTCCTACCCAGCTCTGGGGCTTTCCAGAGCACGGACCAAGGCTAGGGTGGACAAGCCCATAAGCCAAGGATGAGCGACATTCCACTAGGTCACTTTTCTTCCCACAGACTGTGGAAGTCTGCTGTTCATCAAGAAGATTGAGGCCACCACCTTCGGAGCCCCAACTGCTTAGGAGCCAACTCATGGCAAACATGCCAGCCCGTGACAGCTGCTGCCCAAGACCAGCTGGCAGCACAGCCCTGTCGGTGCCCTGGGTTTGCCAGGCCCTCTCCCTCAGGCCCTCGCCACTTCCTGCTTTGACAGGTAGAAACAACTACAGATAGTTTGGTACTGATCAGCAATGAAATTGGCCTTTCTGGGTACTCAGGCCTGTGAATCTTGACACCTAAAGACTGAGTCACCACAAACAGGCAGGATGCAAACATCTGCCTCCAGTCACTCTGTGCCCTCCCTGAGCCCTGGCAGCTGCCGACTTCCCTCTACGTCTGTGTCCTTGGGTTGTCTTATAGGTGGAACAATACAGGCATAACCTGAGGCCTGATTTTCTTTCATTTGGGAGAAGCTTTGAGTTTCATCAGCCTTGCTTCTCCTTACTGCTGAGTGGCATTCCATGCATGGGTGTGCCCAAGGTTTTATCCACCCACCTAGCTGGAGAGCATTTAAGTTCATTCCAGTCTCTACTAACCATGGACACAGCTATATGCATTTGTGGGCAGGAACCTATATGAGCCCAGGTTCCCGTCTGCCACTGTGGGGCTCTGGAGAAACATGGGATATTTATAGTTGACTAGGAACCAGTCAGGCTGTTCCACAGTGCAGGTCATTTTCACACTCACAGAAGCGTGTGCACCTCCTGTTATTCTGCATGGTTGTCAGCCTGGTCCATAGGTGACTGTTCTTATACTCATTCCTTTTGTGCAACTTAAAGGAGAAAGGGAGATTTATTCAGCTTATGGTTCCAGAGGGGAGATGCAGTCCATTGGGAAAAGGCGTGGCTAGTTCATAGAAGCTGGACGGTGGCTTAAGTCACATCCATCATGGAGACCTGAGAGTTGCAAACTGAAAGAGCAGACTTCTTGCAGAAGCAAGAAGGGGCTGAATCAACTTCAAGGCCCATCCCCTGTCATGTGCCTTCCTACAGCAAGGCTCTACCTCCTAACGCTGCCACAACCTTCCCAAACATCAACCAGGGGTGCAAACACATGAGCTTGTGGGAAAGTGTCACATTCAGATCATGGCATGAGGCAGCTTCCTCATGATTCAATAATCTCCAGCCTTGTGTAGATGAACCCATACGGGACAGGTTACAACCCAAGTCTGCTCACAGCTTGAGCAGTATCCAGACCTTTGGCCCAGGGCTTAGGGAACTGACCAGGGAAGCAACTTCCAATAAGCTAAAAAGTACCATACTTCCTTCATGGTTCCTTCCTCGCACCCTCAGCGGCTCCTGTCCACTGACCAATGCAAAATGTCCTCCCAAGAATCCTCAAAGTTTCAACAAGTCTAGCGTCTCAAAAGTTGAAAATCTAATAAGTCTCTAATAAGACATTTATCTATAGTCTCTGTCAAAATTAAAAAATGACATACTCCCAGGATAGAATGGCAAATTTTCAAAAGGTCAGTCAAGCACAAGGCAAGTGTTAAAATCTGTGGCTCCATGTCCAGATTCCAGATACATGGTGTGATAGAATCTGTAAGCTTAAACAGCCTGTGTGTATGGCTTCATCACACGTAGCACATAAGTCCTCTCTTTTGATCCATTTTTGCCTGTTCCCTATGGCTTCCCTCAACAAGCACGCTATAATCTACAATCGCCATCTTCCTGGAGTCTCCTTGCTTCACCCTCCCAACCTCACACGCGACCTCTTAGAGACTCCTTGCAGGAACTCTGAACCTGCCACACACAGTCTGGCTTTCAAGGCCTTCCTTTGAAACATGGGTGGAAGCCTGTCTTGTGACCTGTGGCTGCTGCCTTCTGCGCGCTTGTAAATCTAGCACCACATAGCCATCTGCCAATAGTTTGAGCAGCAGCCAGGCCCAATCAGTTCATGGCTGCAGCAGCTTGTGAATGGCCAGGAGGCTGAGTTCAGCGAAGAGAATCCCAGGGGAATAACTTCTGAAAAGTATTTTCCTCTGACTTTTCCTAGTTTCTGAGGAGAAGTACATTGTTATTGTTGTTTTTCTGCTATTGAAATGAGCTTTTATTCTGACTTCAAAGCTTTTTATAAGTTTAATTATAACATATTTTGACATGGATTTGAGTTTACGTTGCTTGGAAGTTTGCTACTCAAATGTACAAATACATCTATATATACAAATACATACATATACACATACACATACACATACACATACACATACACATACATATACATATACATATACATATACATATACATATACATATACATAGTGTATATGTATCTTTTGTTGAGTTTTGGTGACCCCATCTCAATCCCCATATTCACAGTCCAATTCTTCAATCAAAACATTTATTTCTAAAAAAAAAAGAATATATAAAAAATTTATTTCTGTGCTACTGTGGAGGGACTTTGAGAAGTAACTTAAGAAATGGGAAGTGTTGGACTTGGAGATATGGCTCAGTCAGTAGAGCATTCACCTTGTAGTACAGGAGCTGAGTTGGATCCCGGGAGAGAAGGACAGGGATAATATCTATCACAGTATCGAAGAGAAAGATCAGTACTTTCTTTCCTATGTGCAGATATTAGCAGAGAAATCAGAGCTGTCTGCTGACAAGTTTGAATTGGCACACTTTCTTTGAAAGAGCTACTTAACAGTAACTTTTGAAATATTTAATGATTGCTGCTATTGATCTTAAATTATACTTCTAGAAATTTATGCTGTGGAAATCTATGCATGAACCAAGCAAAAGTAAATATGAAGAATATCTGTGGAAAATGGTAATTGTAAGAACTGGGCACAATGCTGAACAAATCCATACAGCAAAGGTCATGTTGTCTCATGAAAAGCCAAGGAGCCATGTGGTAAAGTATTTAAAGGCCACCCGATGAGACAGAGAAAGGTAGTTTGGTCACAATGGTCAGTACACATTGTTCTGGTAAAATAAATAATGTATGTTTTATACATAAAAAGGTTACACGAGGGCACACATCCTTGCTTAGTAGGATTGTTTAGGGGAAGAAAGAACTATTGACTTTTTTTGTTTCAATTTTTTAAGTAATTTAAATAGTTTGTGAAGAGTACACATTATCTCTGCAGGCAGACATCATTAAAACAAGCACATTACAAGAGGCACATATAAAGCTACTTATCATAAACATGATAAATAGGTTAAGATTTTAGAAAAGGGTTTGAATTATTTTGCAATGCTCCTGTGTTATTAGAAATATAATGCTCAGGTAATTACATCTTAGAAGTCTCAGTTCAGTGGCAAATTTCTCACTGTTCTATTCCAGTGAGCAGGTAATTTTAGTTGTAAGCTAGATATTTTTCTCTGTGAGTTCAATAAAGATGTTTCATTTTGAGTAAACGAAAGAAGGGTCATTTTTTTCTGTTGCATGTGTTACAGAACAAAGTTTTCCCCTAGCATGCAGACAAGGAAAGGGGGATAGTGCCACACCGTTTGCAACACAGGTTGGCCTGGGCACACGCTGAACACACCCACCTAGGAAGCAAATGCTCACAGTGAGCTAACACCGCTCATTAGAAATATGCACAGATGCCTGCTGTTGGCGAGGGGAGAAGCAAACATGGAAGAAGCTCTGGTTCTTCCTCCTTGACCAAGCTCAGCAAGCGAAGGGAACCCCAAGGCAGTAGGATCATGGAAATAATATGGCGACCTAAGGGAGAGACTCCCTCCAAGAGCGGGCGAAAAAGACGCACGGTCCTGCACAGCTCCGCAGGAGCCGCCCAACACCGGTTCACTTGCAGGATGGTCCTGATGGGGCCTGGATTATGGCCACAGGTCGCTTCCCGCCAGCGCTGCCAGCCTTGCTTCCTCCAGCATGTGACCTACTACTGGCAAGGGGCTAACTGCTCCCAACCTGTGAACACATCCACCAGGTCCAGGTCTTCACTGTGATTCAGATGCAGCTCTAAGACTTCACTTCCTGCACATAATACATTCCAGTCCTCCACTCTAGGGCCTTGGCAGCTTTCAAGACAAGTCTTACTCCCAGTGACCTGAGTACAGGACAAGTGTCCTGCCTGTGTCTCCACCTTGAGGCACCAGTGTGGAGATGCTGGATAGACATAATTGTCCATATGACACTTTGAAAGCAGGTCTCCAGCTGACCTTCTAGAGGGATCTCTAGATTAAGACAGGCCTCTGGGCACCCTGTGGGGATTGTCTTGATTGCCTTGAGGTGGCACCTACTAGGGTATCATCCTCTGGGCCTAGGGGCCTGGACTCAATAAGACCAGAGAGAGCTAGCACTAGCAGGAACTCTTGCATTTATCTGCTACTGTGGATGTGGTGTCATTAGTTCCCTCATTGCTGCTACTGTGCATCCTGCCATAATGGAGTGTAAACTGGAATTGCGAACTGGGATAAATTCTGTCCTCCCTTAGTTGCTTGGGTCAGGTCTATATATGTATTTTTGCAGCGATATGTAATAAAACTAATACAGCCTGTCATGACGAAAATGTGTCCAGGTCAGAGTGTAAGCAGTCTTCTCTCTGCCCGCCTGAGCTCTGGCCCAGCAGTATAAATATTGGACAGTTCTGATGACAGGCCGGAGAGATCAAGAGATTCACATCACAAAGAGGTGCGTGGCAGGCAGTGAACACACTGCTTTCACCGAATAAAAGGCAACTAAACCAACTCTCTCAGAAAGGTCAGAACACTTCTTTTGCCTGCTCCCTGTGCTCTGAGAAGAGACTGCGCAGCGTCCAGGCCCTGCAGTGTGCAGCAGCAAGCAGTCACCATAGAGACTCCCTGACTCATGTCCTGCCTTCTTAGGAAGGGTGCGCTGTCCCATTTGGAGTTGAGTCACATTGGAGAGCAAAGGACACAGCAGGAAAGTCAGACATTCAATAGTGTCTGTCCTCTGCATCCAGAGCAGAGAACACACGGCTTCCTTGCTCACCGCTACCCATTCCCCCCTCATCCCCCAGCCAGGCTCCCAGCAACACCTGATTCTGTGCACTTGTAAATTCTGACATTGAGCACAGTGACACGGCCTTCCTCCGGTTCTATCATCGGTCTTTGCTTTGAAAACAGACACTCTGAGGAAGGACCTAGAAGGCCAGGAGTGCTCTGTGTGCCGCAGTCTCTACTACCAGGACCCTGTCTGCCTTACCCTCTGAAGAGGCACTGCGGAGTTCTTTGAATACACTTTTTATTTATGGTGGGCCAGCATGGGCGCTGGGAGCATGCTAGGGCCCGGCCTGGAGCAGCCAGCCTGGCTCAGAGCCAGTCTGGTCTGTGAGTAGTGCTGGCAGCCGGCCCAGGAACTACAGGCACTTTCCACCAGCTGAGCAGAGTCCTGCTGATAGACCTTCACCTTCCCATTGCCCGCTGTATCTTTCTGCCTCAATGTGGCTCCTGAAAAAGCTGCTGAAAGACTCTTATGGGCCGCAGAGACCAAGAAGCAGAGTGCCAACTTCACATCCATGTACACTCACTCATGCCCAGCACAGGGTTTCAACATTCTTACAGAGAACATGAAGGCAGGAGCTGGTGACAGGCCCTCTGGGAATACACAGTGCTCCAACATGGCATCAGTACCCTTAGGGCCCCTAAGACACACACACACACACACACACACACACACACACACACGTGTGCACACACACACACTCTGCAGGAAACTAAAGTGCCAGCTCATAAGAACTTACGGCACAGGTAGCTGAGCCTGCTGGACATGCAACCTTAGCGTCCTCGCATATCATGAGGCTGGCATCTGGTGCTGAGAGGAGATGGGTGGTGCCTCAGCAAGGGGTCAGAAAGAGTATCCATTTCCTAGGAATCCAAACACAAACCCACAGCAGAGCTCCAGGCACTTGGCTGGCCTTCCAAAGGCACCAATTAACCATGCATGAAGGTTTTCCTGGCAAAAGCCTTGGCTGGAGGCTGTGCCATTCCTCAAACACGGTGTCTGGTAACCCTGGAAGGTGGTTGGGGATCAGGAGAGACATTACAGGTGTCTCTCCTAACAATGCTGTCACCTCTGGCCTCCAGGTCATGCATTAACCTCCTACCTGATCTTCAGCCTGTGCAGCCCCAATCAGAGAGGCTGTTGGGTAGAGCATGTGTTCAAACCCAGAGAAGTGAAATCACCCAAGGCTTGGACCCCTAATCCCCCCAGGTAACCACCGAACCCATCCGTGTGCTGTTCAAACACCCCCACATTCCACTGTGGCCCTCACATTCATGCGCGACTAAATAGTCACCAAAAACCTAACCATGAGGCCCTCTTCAGCAGACCTGAGCCTCTTGTGAGGTATGCTGCTTCCCCAGAAATATCTAGCGTTCTGTTGCTTCTAGGAATTCAGACTCTGCATGGCCTTTGCATGTGTCTGTGGTGGGCGTAAGTCCCGGGCTGGCCACCCATCAGAGCTCAGGCTGTTCAACTGGAAGCTGTCCTTCCCGTCCTTTTCCTTCCATATGGCTGAGGGAGCTGAACCCCTGCCCTTTCCCTCAAATGCAAGGACAAAGTACACAGATCTCTGCTCGGGGAGATGTGCTCACAACCAAGACGACGTCCAAGCTGGTCTCCTGACCATGGCCCAGGGTCACTGCCATCTCACTCCTCTGAGTGCATGGACACAAGACAGTCCCACAGCTGTGTGTTCTTGCTACTTAGGCCCTGGGTCACCGCAACTGATCTGCATGAGGGTCAACTCTTAGTCCCCATTAGCTACGTGAGCGAGAGGGCAATCTCCTGGAGTCAGAGGCCTGGCTTCCACAGCAGCCTGAGGGAGTGGCCTCCACAGCCCCATGCGGAAGTGACAGCACGGTGAGCGTGGTGGCCTCCTGACTCCAAGGGAGTGTCATCAGAGACGGCTCAGTGGTCTGGATGGCTTGGACTATCAGAACTGGGTCCCGTTTCCCCCTGCTTTCAATGAAACCACTCACCCCACTTACCACAACGGCTTAACAGACACGTCAGATGACCTCTACATCTACGTACATGCTAAGCCTCAGACAGGACAGGACTTGGGACTTGGGGAGACTGAAGAAGGCCAGAGCCAGGGTCAGGCACAGTGGCTGCCCCACTTCTACCTGGCTGGCTTCTGGACATGGCCCTGAATAATGCAGCTCAAGGTTAAGGCAAAAGCAAACTATAGCCCTAGTGGGATGCATGACACAGAAGTCGAAGTGCTGAGAAGCTGCGTGGCTCCCAGGCACTTATCTCACAGAATAAAGCCTCTCAGCGCTCAAAGTGAGCCAGTCCAGACAGAGCTCCCCAGCCGGAAGCCAATGGGAGAACTGTCGAGGAAAAGGCTTGAGGAAATCTCTAGCATCAACTTATATGCCAGATCCTCCTCAGGCTGCCCTGTCCTGACCTGGGCTTCCGGGGCCACAGAGCATGAAGAGAGACAAAGCTTATTGGCCAGGTCCAGCCACAAAAAGAAAGGCTCTGCTGAACATAGAAAACACTACAAAATACTATCACCTCCACTGGACATGGTCTCAGGAACACCCTCACCTCCACTGCACCCCACCTTGGAACACACTTGCCTTCGCTGCACCCTGCCTTGGAACACCCTCGCCTCCGCTGGACACCCTCACCTCCACTGCACCACGCCTTGGAACACTCTTGCCTCTGCTGGACACAGTCTCAGAGCATCCTGGCTTTCTCATGGCACAGATGCCTCTTGGACTCGGTCCTGCTCAGGCGCTCCAACCGTGTCACGCACACCAAGTGGCATGGCAAGGAAGACATTGTCCGTGAGAGGCATGCTCTACACAGATCTGAAAACTCAGTGGTCTGACATCTATCTCTAGTATGTGCAAACCAATGCCCTGCATTTGGGGCAGAAAGCACAAGAAAAGCCCACTTTTCCTCAGCGGATGGACCCATCGAGATTCACTTCCTCTGGGCCAAGACCATAATCCCACTCTGGCTCTAAATCTTTGTAAAAATTTCCTGTCATTGAACACCAAGAAGGCCAAATACAAAGTCAGTCTTGCAGAAGAAAACCCAGATTTTGCTAAAGAAAAAAAAAAAAAAAAGAAAGAAAAGAACAGACATGCAAGGATGCAGCATCAGGGAACAGGAGGTTCTGCAGTCAGACCACCTGCACAGCTGTGCACCCTCGACAAAGCAGAGGCCAAATCCCCCTTAATGCCAATATTTTTGGAGTGATAATTAGTGTCTCCAAAGTGCCTGGACCCCTACCCACAGGGGAACATAATACAATGCGGCTGTGCAGGGTGGAAGGCCCGCACACTGACCCATTGTCTGAGAAAATAGTTGGAATGCATTAAAGATAAGCAGAAGGCAGCCTCAGGAAACGGCCTCCACAAGGAATAAATTAGGTAATGGGAGACTGGCCATGAGATACCTCAGGGTACCAGAAACGAAGCCAGTGACTGCACACAGCAACCAATACCTTCCCTCCAGTGGGAGCCATGAGGGTTAGAGCTGAGCAGACAGAAGTCGATGAGTCTCTTCACAGCTGCAAAGGGACCCTTCCTGTGAGCCAGATGGCCTCGGCTTTCATGTTACCCCACCAATGCCACCCAGAGTTTCTTCATCAGACATCTCAGGAAAGTAGAGAAACGTGGCATGGGAGAAGCAGGTAAAGTGCACAGATCCCGAAGACCTGGGTCAGGACTTGAGCACAAGCCTTTCAGACCGAACTTAGTCAGGTTGAACCAGACTTCTGAGTTACATAAGCCAGGCTGAAAACTGGCCACTTGGAAGACATTAAGAAAGGAAAGAAATAATCTTGATTTGCTGCTGTGGCCCTGGATTCTGTATAAAGCGAGATTCCTGGTTGCCATGTGGACACTTTTCCTGAGAAACACCACACAACTCAGTCCATTCCAGATAGGAGTTGACAACAGTCCAAAGTAACAACTGTGCCAAGGTCCTACTTGACAAATCAATGAGTTTATTTGGGTTACTTACCAAGAGCGAGGATACTTACAAGGCAGTTACATCACCCCAAAAGCCACCCGAGATGACTTTCATAGGGCTTCAACTAACTTTCCTCAGCCCGTGTACCCTAGTGCTCTTCCCAGAACTCAAGACCCCAAGGGCATGTACAATTAAGGCAGAATCACATACTAATGGCCAGAAGGGGCTCCGAGTGAGGTCAGAGCCCCAGGTGAGCGTCCAGTGACTCTCTCCAGCCCCTCTAAGAGAGTATCAGTGGATAACAGGTATGATCTTAATGGTCTCAGACAAAGATGGCAGCTATTTGTTCAGAAGAAAACTTCATATAGCACCAGGGCAAGGCTGGTTATGGGACAGAATGAACCCTGTTCCCAAAGGGCCCTCAGCACGTTCTGGTCCAGTCGTCCTGCTGCACAGTAGCATCAATCAGGGGTCTTGTGGAAGAAGCCGCTACCCTCCCCTTCCACTGAATACCTTTCTTCAAAGTCACCCCTCAGTCAGCTGAGGACACATCCAGCCCCATGCTCTCTCCCACTGGCCTGCACCAGGCTGCCGGGCCCCACAGTTCAGGTGGATGCGGCTGTTTTCGCCTCACAGTGCCAGAGCACTGTGAATAAACCGCAACGTCAAAAATCACTTCTGAGACGGACTAGGGCAGCTGCAAGCTCTCTCAAGAAGCCTCAGAAAAGAGAATCTCCCTGGACAAAGTACAGAGAATAAGTGACTGTGACCTGCTCATTCCTACTGCACAGTTGGACCACCTGCCAAGCCGGTGAGATGGAGACCAGCATAACTGTATTGACAGCTGAGCGCTGGACGCATGTGTGAAGGATTAGTAGTTGAGGCGATTCCTTCCCAAGCCTGTGGGATACCATCAAGTCGACGAGGGAAAAGACAGCTCATAGTAGGTGTAGCCATGCCCTGGCAGGTGGGTGAGATGGAGAAAGCTGGTTCAGTAGGTTAACATACTGCAGCATATTTTGTCAGACTTGCAAACTGGCAAGTGACATTTGTCCCTCTCTCAAGCTCTTCTTGTAGATATGGTATGAGCAGTTCTTTTGATTCCTGATGTTGACATGGACTCTCCTACCAGGCTGGATTATGGATTATAACAGAAAATAAAACCTCCTTGTTCTCCTAAATTGTTTGTGAACTTGTGACAACATTCAGACAACCTGCAACATCCCCACCCTAGGTTCAGGGAAGAGGAGGCAGTAAGAATTTGAGTCTGAGGATGGTTGCTGCCAGATGGTTTCTTCTGGACATGACAGGGCTGTTGCACCCAGAAACTCACTGCAGGTGTATCTACTTCCACAAAACACGCACAAGATTTGCCCTTTCAACATTGTGCCACAGAAGGGGCTCCTTCCGAGAGCCTACTGATGGTTCATGTTGGATGGAGGTATATGTGAAGCAGAAATACTTTCCTTAATAGACTACTCACTAATATGTCATGTCAATCATGCTCCAGAAAGGGCCTGAGCACTTGCCAGTATAGAAATTCCAGATGAAACTCAATAGCCCACGCATGCAAAAAGACATGAAAGAAGGAGGCAGACTGAATCGAAGAAAGTTTGCAGTAGGAAACGAAGGGGGATGAGATTGAGTAGTAAGGGGTGGAAATAACATAAATTCATTGTATTCATGCATGAGACTGTCAAAGTGTAAAAGCTTAAAAATCACTTGGGGGCAAATCAGAGCTGAGGGACTCTCACCCTCTGCTGCCCAGGTCACACCCAGCAGGCAGATGAGTCTCCTCCCCAGAATCCCCTGCATGCTGTGCTGGCACCTCCTTGCCACGTGGGCACCTGTCTGCAGTCCAGTACATTTCTAAACACAGTGGTTCCTTCTTTTCCTCTGGATTTGAATCCAGGTCTCTGAAAACCTTTTCCTTAGAAAGTACCATCTCTACCATACCACTCAGCTCAGCTTTCTCGGCTCTGGAGCATCCCAGGAGACAGTAACCGCCAAGCACAGAGGCAGGAAGTGATTTGGTCCTGAGCTTTTGTTTGCTGACTCTGACCCGCAAGGGTGTCTTCCTCTCCCATCTATAAAGATAACTTTCTCCTGGTGTTTTCGCGCCCTTCCCTCTTGCTTGTGAAGAAAGCACTCGGCCTCAGAACTCCAAGGGGCACTTCAAGTTTTCTACCAATCTGGCTTTTATCTGCTCTTCCCTGACCACTCTGCATACACCCGCTTGCCACCAGAGTCAGAGCCTCTGGGAGGCCAGACACTTCCTTCTGAGCACACGACCACCTGGATCATAGCCACAGAAGACCACGTAGGGCTTAGGAGACCTACCAAATAGGCCAGGACATCTCTGCTACTGCCATGTGAGAATGTGCTATGCAAACCAAGACAGATACCTCCAGCTTGTATAATGATACAAAACCCCAGGAGGAGAGAAGGCATCCCATAGTGTCAAGTCCAGGAAAGATGTTTTCCCCCAGGGAGGTGTCAGAAGAATGGCATCGGTGACATGCCTTTCTAAGAACCAGAAAAGGAAATGCCCACATAGTCATCAACCTGGGCCCAGAGGAGTCTATGTCAAGTTGTGGCTGACCATGAGGCACCAAATTCTTGCTAGCATTCTCTGCTCCTGTCTCTTGCTCCTGTATATGACCTGTTTCTTTTGGGTTTGTGGAAGGCCTGTCTACCTACCATTCTATCTGTAGTGGTTAATGTTGATCCTCAACTTAACAGAGTCTAGACTCACCTAAGAGATAAAACTCTGGGTATCTCTGTGAAGTAGTTTCTACATAGGGCTAATGGAGAAGGGAAGACCATCTTAAATGTGAGGATGAACTCCCAGTATGAACAAAAAGGTGGAAGCTGAGTGCAGCATCCATCTTTCTCTGCTTCCTGACTGTAGGTGCAAATGACCAGGTACCTCACACTCTTGCCGCCATGACTTCCTTCCCTGTCATGATGGACTACAGCCTTGAACTGTGACCCAAAATAGACCTTCCTTCTTAATTACTATGGCCAGCTACCTGTCTAAACTCTTCATTTGTTCAAGGCCCATTTTCCAGGAGAAACTCAGCACCAGGTAAGAAATAAGAGCTGCCCAGGGCTGGAACAGCACAAGTCTCTCTCCTCACCCAAGTGCAGTTGTTATATGTGTGTCAGACTCCTGACAGGTACTGAACCTCGGGTCTCTCCTGGTTTGTGCATGGTGAAGGTCACTCTCCCATAAGCATGCTCCCAAACATGTTGCTGAATTGATTAACAGTTAGACTTCCACAGTTAGACTATACACTCCAGGTAGAAACTGTGTCTTATGAGGTTCAAACACAACTTACCAACTATGCCACTGTGTGTATCTACACCATGTACATCATAAACCTCTGTGACATGTGAGAGTAGAATAGAAATATAGAGTCCTGGCTTTGCCTCAACCTACAGATTCAGAATCTAATTTTAGCAAAGTCTCCAGAGCGCATATGCTGCTTAGAGTGAACAGTACATCTGAAGCATAATGTCTGGTAAAGGGGGCGTGACAGAGGCATTGAGTCAGCACCAGCCTTAGCGCGTAGGCAGAGACTCACCTACACTGACTGCTACGGAGCATCTCAGGACGCTCTGTGACCAACGGCTGTGGTACCAGCTCACAAATGCAAGAAAAGACCATTGTTAAAACCCAGCTCCATGTTACCTAGGATGTTGGAAGGACCTTGGTTCTCTTACCACACAAGGACTCCTCACTTGGCACCTCTGAATGACCTGAAAAAAGAAGGATGCGGGTCGTGGACTTCATTATCAAGGATGGCTCTGCCCAAAGCCTCACTCCACCCGCATCTGGACCTCTGATCCTCTCTGCAGTGAACATTGCCATGTTTTTACTTCCTTCGACTTTCATTTTAAAACAAGCCCCTCTTAAAGTATTCTGCACCTCCATGGGCTGAATAATGTTGTGTCCAAGACTGTGGGTTGGGAACAGGGTGACTCAGTAATTACCTTCCACTGGATAAGCAGCTTCAGGAACCCACAGGTCACCCCAGGAGGACGCTCCCACTTCACCCCACTCTCATTCTAGGTGGTCGCTTTCTCTATCCTGATACAAGACCTGTCTCTGAGAAGCAATAGAAAATCAGCCGGCCGTAAGACTCTCAAACCCATCCCAAGCCCTTCCTGTATCCTAAAAATACAGCCTATTCCTGCAAAAGCTATTTTGGAGTGAGCCAACAAAGTGCTTCCTCCAGATGAAAAGAGCCGAAGCTCCATAAACAGGATCCGGCCCCAGACCCTTGTGAGAATGGGGCCAAGGTTACCGGCCCACCAGCCCAGCTGACGCCAAGCCCCGGGGTCACAGCACCGTCCCTGCACACTGCAAGGACTGCCTTCTGAGAAAACCAAGGTTTTTGTTTTTCTTATTGAGTCTGAAATTCAAACTAACTTGGAAAACTAACTTGGAAAACTAACTTGGAAAAGGAGCAACTCGAGAAGCAGAGCTGCAGCGTGGGAGCCTGCACCCTTCTCCCAGGCCAAGCTCCGGCATCGTGCCTGCACCCTGTCAGGCTGAGCACCCTGCGACACAGAAAACCCATTATCTCTGGAGCTGAGTCAGTCCTATATTATGCGTTTCCTCTGAGAGAGACTCTTGACCTCATGGGGAAGCCTGTCCAATGGGTTGCAGAGCCTAGAAGCTTGGGGAGCTGTAGCCTCCATGTATCCTGCTCCAGGTTTAAGCAAGGTCTTAGCAGTATCCTGCTCCAGGCCCTGGGTTGGCTCACTCAAGTCGGAAGCTGAATCTTGCAGACCCCATATGATCAGCGTGGCCATGTTCCTGGTTGCCAGCAACATCTTTGCCCAGCGCTAACTGCAAATGTGAGGGACTCAAATGTTTGCCCATTGGATTTAAAGGAAAAAAAAAAAAGAGTAGAACAGTTGTCTTGGGTGGGGCTCACCTGCTTTTCTAGCCTGTCTTCCCAGGTCGCAGGCAGAAGAGTGCTGGACTGACCCAGATATGACATACTGAAAGATCCAGACAAGGACATTTTCCTTGGTTTGTCCATTCAGCCGTGTCCAGGCACCCTCAGAGTTCTAAGACCCCAGAATTCCCGCTGCTGGTGTCTTATACACACCTTTCCACCTGAGTGGGCCTCGTGAGCTTTGCAGACCACTAGTTTCCCAGCAGGGCTGACAGGGCAGAAGTATTGATTCCAGTGTTGACCCTCCAGAACTTCCCACCTTGACCTCTTTTCTTAGCAGTATCTGTGCCAGGTGGGCAGCGGGGACATGTTTGTCCTTTTTCTACAAAGCCATCTGTCTCCTGATACTTCCTTCTATCTCAGCATTCTATTTTTTATTTTTTTAGTGCTTTATACTCCCTTCTTACTGAGTCCCCACTTATGTCCTGTCCTGACTCTTTTCCTTACTTCATAGTCTACATCAGCAACTGTATTTTGATCCCATAACTTTTCCAAAACTCCAAACACAGTTATACTTTGTGTAAAAAAAAAAAAAGTAGAATTCAGCCCTGTATATTCATAACCAATGTGGGAGAGTTGTCTACTCAAAAAGGCAGCAGAAGTAACCTGAGCACAGTTGTATAAGCGAGGAAGCCATCGACCATCCTGCAGAAGGATGGTCACGTTGAATGACCCCCAGAGTGCACAGTCAGCAAAACCCTCCACTGAGGAGAGAGAGAGATGAGGCAGGAGCCAGACAAACACATCTCACCAAACTGCACCCCTGTTCCTCCTCAGTGTAGACAGACTCATTCACACTGAACGACTGCAGATGTGAACTCATGCATCTTGAGCCAAGGCGGGTAAACCAGCATAGATGAGACTCACTCTCCACCGGCTAGAGGCCAGCGGGATCTTCCTCCAGCCCCAGGGCTCTCAAGGCCAGCGTGAGGAAAGGAAAGCAGGATGGCAGCTGGGGATACAACATCCAGCCTGTAATAGATACAGCAGCAGAGCATCTGCACCTTTCCTGGTCTGGATTTAGAGACTAAAATGTTCCATGATGTCACCCCCATAATCCCCAGCATGCCTTGAGAGCACAGTCAGGCAGTATAGTGGGGAGGGTGGGGTGGAGACTACCAGAGTGAAGGTGCAGCCCCACAGCTGCATTGGCCTCAGCAACTACTGAAGTAGCACAGATGGGGCACGGGGTATTGGAAATAGAGATTCTCCGTCTCTTATGGGCTCCTGCCACGTGAAAGCAGACTGCACTACTGCGAAGTCATCTCATCTTGTTGCAGTTTACCTGCTGATAAACTCATGACCAAATGGCTTATAGGGAGCACAGGGTTTTATTTTGGCTTATGATGGTCTAGTTATAATTTCTTGCCCAGTTTAGCAGGAGAATGCACAACACCAAGGACTGAGGACACAGGCACAGGATGGCTGAGAGAGACAATCCTCATTTGTCAGACAAGCATGTGTGGCCAAAAATACCAAAGGATGGCAATTCCCTTAATCATCTTATTCACCCGCCCGGGGACTAGTCCCACCCACAATGGGCTGGGCCTTTCCCATCAACTAGACAAATTCCTACAGGCTTGTTCTGGGGCCTCACTCAACTACCAATTCTCTGCAAATGTCTAGAGCTTGAGCTCTCAACCGACAAGTTGACACCTGTATCTAACTGTTACAGATTTAATTGACACTGAAAAAAATGCCAAGGCAGTATATTCAAAGGACTCTTTGGTGAGTCCTCATTGCAGTCAGCCTGCATGGTTGCTGATAAATGACCATCACATGGCTTAAGGAAACAAGGGGTTTATTTTCTTACTGATTTTCTGGTTACAGTTCTCAATCTAGCTTGATGGGAGAGCATGCACCAATACCAGGCTGAGGGAACTGGCTGCACCATTTTTATGTAAGGGCTGAGAGAGGAACGATCCTTACTTGCCAGGCCAGCATGTCTAGCCAAGTGTACACAAGGATGCCAACTTTCTCAATCAGCTCTCAGTATTTTATTCCAGGGCTTAGTCCCACCTACCATACGTTGGATCTTCCCCATCAGCTAGACAATCTCTTCCAGGTTTGCTTTGGGCTTAACTCAACCATTAATTCTCTACAAATGTGCCTAGAGCTCAAACCCTCAACTGTCAAGTTGACACCTGTGCCTAACTATGACAGTCCTGAAAGAACTGTAGGCTCGGGCCAGTGCTGTCATCCACATTGGCACCTCTTCCCCTCACTTGCTTTTAAGGGCCAGAAGGGAATGACTTTCAACAAAGCACTTCACATTGCCATTTAATAATTTGCCTCTTCCTGACAAGTTACCAGTTGTAAATTAGCTGAGCCCTGAAAGATTTTTTAAGAGAAGAAAAAGAACTTTGTGTATTTTCCTCAAAATTGTAAGAATTTCAAATAAAATGTGAGAGAAAAAAATTGTAAGAATTTCTAAGAAGACAAAGTCACTTGCAGCTAAGATGAGGTCTACTGTAAGAAGCTAGCAAATGGGTGTTTTAGAACCTAACCTCACCTTAGGGAATGGACACCCTAGAGGCTGCTTGGGTTACAATGTACAGAAAGTTCTGGGGAGTCAGGGGAAGCCAGGTCATCGAACTCAACAACTCTAAGCATCCTGGAAATGATTTCTAACCCCAAACTGCCATTTGGAAACCATGGAGGAGAAAGGAAGAGAGGCAGTTAGACTGTAGATGAGGACTTCTGTTTTGTCTATCCTTTTGCTGTGAGAAGAAAACTGGGATGTCCCACATTTTTCTTCTTCGCATACCTTGGGGCAGGGCTGCGCTCCGCTGAGGTGGGGAAATTGGGAGAGGAAAGCTGGTCATTCATTAAATGATAGGAGAGCGTCAGCTTCCTTATAACTTTTCTATAATACAAAATTTAAAAGCCAACACAGCACAGCTGCTAGATAAACTGTCCAAAAAAATGTTGTATAGACATCTCCCCCTCTCTAAAGTGTTATCCTTGTCCTTGAGCCACACGTGTACCTCACTATTCCATCTGGTGCAGATGACCACAGCCACAGCTTCTAGAGGTTCTAGATTGAGATGAACAGATTACTGTCTCTGCATATGCACCCACTTCGAACTTGCACAGCTGGGAGTACCACCTCTTCTTCCCGGAAGCTCTCAGGAGTACTACTCATGGCCAGCTGGTCTCAAAGACAGGAGCATAGTTTTCTCTCAAAACTCATGTCATCCTGGGTGAAGTACAGTCTTCACACTTAGATAAACATACACATAAACAAGCCCCAGGCTACCAACTTTTTCTGGTCTACCTGCTTTGCCATTTTTATAAGGTATATTTTATTTCTTTCCTTTCCTTTCATTAATGGTTCTCCTCTGGTCTCCATTTTGGTTCTTCAGGAAGCTTCTCTGTGGGAGGTAACCCTAACCTTAGTCCACCTCACCCAAGAAGTAAGGTGGTTCTTGGTTTCTCCAATAACACATGCTTCCTTGTCTTACCCAGCGCAAAACCTGTTTCCAATTACAAGGTAAAGTCAAGGTGTGTCTCTATCTCTCTATCTCTTGGTAAAAAATGCTGTTTGACTACTGAAATATTTAGACAAGAAATTTTTTAACTTTTTAATTTACTTTTAGTGTGTGTGTGTGTGTATATGTGTGTATCAGAGGGCACTGTGTGTCCCGGTGGAAGATCAAGGGTGACTTTGGGAATCATCCTGGATTGCTTCTACCTCTTTTTTGTTTCACTCTGGAATTTCCCAGGCTCCACCTATCAGGCCTGAAAACACAGGCCACCACCGCCACCATTTACACTTGGAATTTTTAATTGGGACCTGGGATCTGAACTCAGGTCCTTCTGCTTGCAAAACAGAGTCTTAACCCCTGAGCCATCTTTCCAGCCCAAGAGAAGTATTTTTAGAAGGCTGGCTTGACCCTCAGACCGCTCACTTACCTGCACACACAGGCTTTGTTCGGCCCCAGAAACACAATGAAGTTTGGACTTAGCGAGTATGCATGACCACATATAGCAGGACTGTCGTGGGCTTCTGGGCAGTGATGGTCATCCTTCATCAGCACAGGGACTGAGCCTTTCATTATGAAGCACCGCTCAGCAAGCAGCACAAATCCATAGGCTGTGTGTCTCTGCCACTCGTCGGTTGTCCTGCCTCCAAACGTCTATTCTCCCCAATGCTTTCTTTGGCTCCACTCTTTGCCTGTTGGTCAGGCATGGCCTGACATTTGAGTTGTCATAAGTCTACTCTTGTACAGAAACACAGCTGGACATAGGTTTTCATGGTTCCTCTCAGCCCATGCTAGGATCTGCCAGAAGCCAGAAGCTCTGGTGCAGTCTAGAATCCCATGTGTATCCCAACAACAGTTTGGGAGCTGGGCATGCTTACTGAGTGTCTCTGTCACACCTCCCTGTTCTTTAAATCTGTATTTTTTTTAATGTCTATAATGGAAATATAATTTACATGCAGTGTAATATACACGGCCAGAGCACAGGTCAGCCACAGGTGGCGCTGCAGTGGTAGAGAAAGACAGGTAAGAAGGGGGAAAATCCCTTAGTCTTGCCAAGGCCCAGTCCTCCTTGACCTACAGTAGGTAGACAAATACATGCTTTTTTAGATCATATTCCTACCATTACCACCTTGGAGCCAACACACGTCTGCTTGTTCATTGCCTGCTCGTTTATGTTTTGGGCTAAGTTTTTTTTGGCATGTAAACATGGGGTAGAAATGTCAGCACGGGCAAGGCTGGTCAAAGTGGAAATTAATTCAGTAGCATGGTTGAGGAAGGTGAGCGGCATTCCCTAGAAGTGAGAGTCTGTCTACAGTGTCAGATTAACTCCTGTCCACTGAGGAAAATGCTCCTGCTGGAGAGATTCCGTGCTCAGCTCCGCACATCCACCAGGACATCTGCTGCACAGGAGTCCCGCATTCAGATGCTGTGAGCTAAGGCTGAAAAGCTGGCCCGGTGCACACAGCCAGAGGAAAGAGCTTCCTAAGTCCACTCGGGACAGTTTCTCAGCCCAGCTGTCACCCCGTGTGTCTCCTTACCCTGGTATTTGGTGACAGGCGGTGAAACACCTCCTAAGGGTTTGGCAAGAGGCCGAGTAACTCCAGCTGTAACTCCACCCTGCTGTTTTCCCTGGGAAGTGTAGCATCAGGAATGCGAGGGTGGTCTGCTGCCATCCCCGCATCCCAGGCGTGAGCATGAGTGACCACTCTACACCCAGTGATCCCCCAAGTCCAACTGCTCCAACCTGTGTGACCTAAGAGAGATCTACCTTCCAGAAACCCATACTGAAGACTTCCTTGCCACCACATATATGTAGATGGCAGTTGGAAAACACAGGTCAAGAACGAGATCTTCAGAGGACTCCTATCTGAGAAATAACGCCACACACAAGTCACCAGAGTAGTGAAGTGGGGCATACTGGTCACACCATCATGTCTACCACAGATGCTCACACCACCCCAACTTTGCTCCATGCTTCCCGTTTTGCCCTGTGCTCTGCAGAAGCTCGTGGACCCCATCAGATGGGGCCCGCCACTTGCTCACAATAGCAGAAAGAACAAAACTTAAAGGGAAGGCGGGGACACTGAGGCGCGGATGATACCCTCCCCACATCCAACCAGAGGCACTTGTGTGGTCAAGCATTGTGAACGCCCCTCACTGTCCTATGGGGAATGGAGTCACTGCTCAAGCTCATCGGAGGTCCCTAGTTAACACCCCCATATGTCAGCTTACGCATTTTGCGATATCTGCTGTGAGCAGGCCAAACAGACCGGCAGAAACAACACATTCTCCCCACCCTCCACTCACCCCAGCCACACGTGCCAGACTTGCACCTTCCTCGGGTCCCAGCCTCCCTGTGTGCTGCTGTGTGCTACTTGCTGGTGCTCAGGACTTGAATCAGACTGGCAGAAGCTGGAGACAATTAAGTCACGTCTATCATAGAGGCCAAGAGAGCAAACTGCCAACTGCTAGCAGAAACAAGGGTGGGGCTAATCAACCTTAAAGCCCACCCCCTGTGATGTGCCCTTCTCCAGCAAGACTCCATCTCCTAAAGGTCCCACAACTTTCTCAAACAACTCACATTCAAGCCATGACAAGGGGCTCACAATATGGCTCAGTCAGGAAAAGTGTTTAACTTACAAGGACCTGAGTTCAGATCCCTAGAACCCACGTAAAAGGTGAGCATGGTGGCACTTGCCTGTGACCCCAGTGAAGCAAGGATGTGGAGACAGGAAAGTTTCCAGAGCACCCAGACTAGCAAACCAAGCCTACTTGGCAAAGTTCCAAGACAATGAGGAACAAAGGTTGGAAAATGCCTGAGAAACAATACCTGAGTCTGTCCTCTGACCTCCACATGCACCACAAACACAGCATGTACATTCACACATGAGCACACGCATGCACATACACACACACACACACACACACACACGCACACACACACACAAGTTAAAAAGAGCTAATTATTGATAGATATTTATCCATATTTGTATCCAGAATATTAACAGACAGCATGTAATTTGGGCCTCTGTGCAAACTGTCAGTGTATTTGTTCCCTTCGTACACAGGCTGCAGCTCAGGAGACACCAGAGCCAGCCAGAGCTGCCTTTGCTGCTGTGAGAGGCTGTGTTTTTGAGGGGCTCCCTCAAAGAGTCCTGTAGACATACGTCAGAGGATTAGCCTTGATTATGAGAGAAGAGCCATTCTCTAGGCGAAACCCATTCACTGTCCAAGTCTCAGAAGTAAGGAGAATTGGGCAAGTCTCCTGAAATAAGGTCTCCACATGGACACCTGGAAACCCTTTATATACGGGACAATCACTCCAGGAAGCAGGACCTGCATGCAGACATCTTTTATGGGCCTGGTTGCGCAGCCTGAGCAGCTCAAGGCAGTACCAACTGGATCTTCCAGCACTAAAGCCCCAAACAGCAATGTGCTCTCACACCCAACAGCTTTCTTCGTTTGCCTTTGATTACAAGGGTCCATGCCAGGACTGTGGCAGGTTATGCTGGCTGACCAACCTGCCTCTGCCCTCTGCTCTTAGCTAGAGCTCCTAATTGATTAAATAGACGATTGATTGTCTGGGCAGTGTTGATCGCTGAGGAAAGTGAGTGCGCATTTGATTCCCAGATCCCCTAACAGAGAGTGACAAGCGATGTGCAGGCCCCAAAGAAGAGCATCCCTTGGCACTGAGAAGTTCTCAATCCCATCACAAACAGGTGCCCCTTGGCATAGGCACCCCATCAGTGGCTCATTCATGCAGTAGGAACCCCGAGATCCTGACCTGTGATCATGGCCTCTTAACCTTCTAGGCAGCCTCCCCATGCCCTGCTCTCTGCCCACCTCAGGAACCAGCCACCCTTTCAAAATCTCTTACTTCAATGCAGAACTGATCGATCCTGAGATCTGGCATTGAAAGAAACCAAATATCTATGGCCTAAACAATTTGTGCTTCTGTCCTCTGGTTTCCATGATATATTAATGCTCTGAGCTGTGGGCCTCTGTCTTCTTGGGGTTTGTGGAGTCTCTAACCTGCACTTCTCCAACAGGCTGTGTGGACGAGGGGAAAGGCCAAGATATCCTTGGACTTCATTCCTGTCCCCAGAGCTGAGAAGATGCTCTGTGGCATGGTTGGCAAGAGGCAGTTTGCCTATCACTCCTCCAGAAGTGGTCTTTGCATTTCAATAGGTATTTTCTGCTTATAGAGCTAAGCTGGGAGACTCTCTGTTAGTGGCTATTCCAGGGACAGGAAGACAGGAAACGTGATCCCAGGCAGCCAGAATGCAGTGACCGTCTCTTTCTCCATCTTGCAATGAGAGCAGCACACACTGGCTGACTCAGGAAGCTTTCGTCCATAGACTGCTCCATCTGTAGGTGAGGTCTGATGCTTGGCTCATCCAGAAGCAAGGAACTTGCTGGCCTTGCTGGCCCTGCTGGTGGGTCCGCATTCACATTTCATGGCGCACCAGCGGCTGCCAGGTCTATGCTCCAGGGCCTGACCCAGGCTCTGCTCATTCCTCTACAGATTAACTCCCCAATTTGACAGATGATGAGATAAAGGAAGTCATTTACTCTAGTCCGGTTCAGTGTAGGGGAGGCTTTGAAGGGGAGAGAAACACCAGGTGAAAGGTAAACAGACAGAAGCAAGACGCTGGCAGAACAGGGTACCAGGAAGGGCGGGGTAATGCCTCAGACTCTTGGGTCCCAGAAAATCTCTCTCACAAGAACTAACATATAGAACGTGAGGAACCAGTGGTGACTGGGGTTGAGTGCAGTGTTCCTCACTTCCTCTAATGCAGCCCCGTGGCAGAAGGGACCACGGCCATGTTGAGTGGAGAGATAGTGACCCACTGAAGTCACAGCAGTTCTGTGAACTCCTATCCCGAGTTCAACCCCACTTGCCTCTGAGAATACCACCCAGGCAAAACAGCCTCCCACGTACAGAAAGCTGCACCATCAAGACATGGGAGGACACAGTGAGCTGCGCCAGGGGCTTCTCCAGAGGAGCAGGGACCACGTGGGAGTGACTCGGGCACAAATTCAGGACACCCAGAGAGAGACCGCCTGGCAACAGGTGTAAGCTGAAGAATAGACACAGGTCTGGGCTAAGACCTTGGTGCCAACTGCTATTTATTCCTCTCCTCACGTGTGGCAGCCAGCAGCTCTTCTCCGGTCCCTACGGTGTGGAAGAGAACACATCTGGGCCTGAGTTCCAATTTCTTCTTTAACCTTCACCCAAACAGGAGCTTCTGGGACAGCAACAGGATGCCTGGGAGTCGATTCTGCCCCCTCTGCCCAGGCAGCAGTGTGTGACACAGCTCTGGGGCACTAGTTGTGATGCAACAGGACGCTGACATGGCTGAATCAATAGCTATGGGCAGATGTTCTGTTTGTGCATCAGATGATTGTGGCGATGATGGTTTAGGACGAAGGGAACTTATACAGACATCACATTAAGTACCTCTCATACTTTCAGTTGAATGTGATCGCATGGTAAAGGATTTTGAAGCAATGGTTACAACACTGGGCCCAGACATTCAGGAGATGGCCCAAGGCCAGGCAATGGTCAAGGCCGGGTGTGAATCCAAGGCCATTTACCATTTACAATTGACCACACACACACATACACACTTGTGCACGCACGCGCATACCAAACATCAAGCCTGTCTTCAACTACTTGTTTTGCTCCAGTTCTGGCCCAACAACTAAAATGTACTTCTTCAAATTCCTCTCAACTCCTATTGTTCACAACTCCAACAAATCACAAACACCTTCCATCAGCATTTCATATGCTCGTATTTCAAACATGGATAGTTATAAAATGTGCCTTTCCCCTTTCCATGTCAAGGAACACATGCCCAGCACTGTAAACCAGTCTAAACAACAGTGGACAGGGAGTAAACTGACATTGGACAGGATCAGATGTCTCGATGCTAACCACAAACACCCAAGAGTAAGCTTCCATCTAAACACCTCTCATTTGGATAGGAGAGGATCTCAACACCCAGACTGCTTGCAGCCTAATGCAATGGAAGAGCAGTAAAATAGGCAACAATAGCAACCAGAATGCATCGTACCAGAGACCCTGCAGTGCTCACCCAGAATCAGGCCAACCAAATCTCTCCCCATCCCAAAGCTCAGGGAACCTTGCAGAAGAGGGGATGGTAAGATTGTAAGAGCTTAAAGATGGGCAGGTCCACTGCTGAACAAGACATTCCGCTCAAGGCAGGGCTGCTGCATCCAGGAACTCACTGCAATATGACCTGTCCTCACCAGACTTGTACAATGGCTCACATATCAACATCCCCCCATAGATTAGCGAGGATCTTAGGAGAAATAATTACATGAAGTTGGAACCTTAGGGGCTAGGGCTGGACAGATGAAGGGGAGTGTCCTTATCAGTGGGTCTGCCCAAGGAAAGGCTACTTGGTCTGCCACAGAGGCCTGAACTCCCACTACAGCAGATGATCCAGAGGGAGCCCTGGGACCTATAGAAGCAGACAGACAGGAAAGTGGGAGGGAGCATGGTGGATTGATGAAAGGTGGAGGGAAGGAGAGAAGAGGAAGAGGGAAGAAAGTGGAAGGAGGGGGGAAAGGGAAAATTACTCATTATGTTTTAAAATTAGGGGAAAAGGTGCCTCTCCAAACTACACAAAGATCAGATCAACTCAAAAACTCCCTTTGTTACCACGAAGGTCACTTACTGATGGCCTGCTATCTGGGATCACCTGCAAGACACATCCAAGTCTCAGAACATGAACTCACAAACACTCCGGCACCAGCTGTCTTAATACTAAATCTGCTTCCCACAAAAGGGTGTCATTTGATGTCTCCTCATTTTGCACATTTGTTTCTAATTTTACCGCCAGACTCCTTGGGTTCCAAGCTACTGGAAGGATGTAAAGAAAGGCCCAGCATTAGGACTTAACAAGGAGGAAGGCTGACATGCCCTCTGGGTGAAGACAGATGATTGATAGGAAGACTGAGGCTGAAGATACAAGACATTCAGTAGGAGCCCAGCCCAGCCTGGGGTCAGGTCAGGTCCACTCTCTTGTAGTGAGCCATTATTCTCCAAGCACGGACACCCAATGGAAAAGGAGCCCAGCTTCAGCTTAGTCCTTATGCATTATGGAAGAATTCATTGGCACATTCAACACATGTGCATAATATACATACACACATACCACCACAATGCAGATGAATGCATCCGTACAGATACACTGATGTTCATATATATTACACAGACATGCTCACATACATGCTTACATTTTCACATATACATTTGATTCACCCATATGCATGATCGAACCTTACCATGTGACTGCAGAGCACCCCACACATGCAAGGGGGCCCTTTATGTCTATATACAATACACTTTGGATTCCATGGCTGCATGTGTCTGTCTACATCTGTTTTTTTCTCCTAAAAGAAAATCTCTCTGCAGAGGAGAACCCCACCACGAGGATGTCCAAAGCTCACCTCATAAGCAAGGAAATATCCTGTTATATGGAAAGGGTTCTTGGGTTCCAAATGATGTAGAGGTTGCCAGTTGGCAGGCCTGAGCCAACCGAGGAAAATGTACTAGTGGCCCGTGTACTCACAGGCTCTCAGTGGAACAGGGAGTTGGAAAACAGAATCAGAGGCTTTGGGATACACTAAGTTGCTCTGAGGACGAAGGAAGGGGCTGTGCACCACAGGACGCAGACCTCAAAGAATACAGTGGATGAAGGAAAGAAGAAGCCAGCTATATACCTTGCCGCTAAGTCCCACGAGGCTCAGGTCAGGCATCTGCACTCCGGGTTATTAATGTGTGCTGCTTTACAGATAGTGCTCGGTGACGTCTGATGTTGGCAACACGGAGCCATCTCCACTTCAAAAGAAGCGCTGAGCTGGATGAATTAAGAAGACTGTTGGTAAAGGACAAAACAACCTTTGTGGGCCATCACTCAGAAAAGGGCACTGGGTAAGGCCTGGAGTGATGGAAAAAAACCTGGTACCCTGTGCTGTGCTGCCAGCCCCAGCCACTGAGGACATCACAGGAGTGAGGCCGCAGGAAGCATAGCTCAGAGAAGACCATTTGCTCTCAGGCTCATGGACAGACAGACAGGCTGTTTCCCCTGCACGCTGCTGAACTTTAGGCTTCTCGGTATCCGGAGTATGGTGCAGTCTTCCTAGGCAGAGAGTCACCCACCGCCTTCCTGCTCAGGCTCTGAGGCCCTTCTCCAAGTCAGCTGCTTGAGAAAACCCACTACCACCCATGGAGCATGGTACTGGAGATGGAGGGGAGAAGAAACAATGCCTGAGGCTCTAGGCCCCCGCCTCAACCTCTGTTCTTCTCCCAATGTGCTCCCGTCTGCACACAGGCACAGGAGAAGGGCAGCACCTCCATAGACTGAGGCTAGCATCTCTACCTGGATACAAGCACGGCCTGAGATTTTGCACACACATACACGCACAAACATACACGTACACATACATGAATACGTGTGCAGAGACAAACCCATCCAGAAGAAGCATGCACTCATTCATATGGACACAGATTTGTGCATGGTTCCAGGTCCCACTTGTGCATATGTGTATACATGTGCATACATATATGCACAACCACAATAGACACACATTTTCATCACACGTGAACATGTGCACATACACCACACTGCACCCCTCCTGCTGGGCACAACGGCTGAGTTCCAGCTGTTCTGTGTGAGGACTGGCCAGAGGGCGGGAAATCTGTCCACATCCTGTGTTTATGCCTCAGTGCTTACTAATCCCACTTGCTGTAAACTCCAAGTCAGTTCCTGATGTGTCACCAGAAAGGAGTATGTGCTTCCCCCAGAATGAGGGATGGGCAGAAGCAGAATGCTATCACAGCACTGACCAATGGCCGTGGAGAGATCCTACCAAACCCCAGACTTACAAACTCAAGCATCTGATCCTTTCCTCCTAAGATGAAGGCAGAGAAGCATTCAAGAAGGACACAGTCTCAGACCTCTCACTGGGAGGGCTCAGCCTGTCTTCTGAGCAGCCCAGAGCCTTGCTCCCACCTACACGGTACGGCATGCTGGCTTTCATTGTCCCAGTGGAACCTGAAATGTAAGGCTGAGCACATGAGCAGTCTTAAAAGAACTAGATTAGAGCACGGATCGCCATAATGGCCACCCTCTTACTGTGGCAGAATGTGTCATGTCCCCCTCCCAAGCCAGGTCTGCATTCAGCAATAGCAGCTGCCAGGTTGATTCTGACAACACAGGGACAGCTGCTTCTCCAACAGTGCAGGAGAAGAAACTGAACTGAGAGGTCTTAGAATACAAGGCGAAGTTGTAAAAAAAAAAAAAAAAAAAATCAGTAGCAAAAAGATGAGTCCAGCCCAGTCCTGTGCTCCAAAGATACAACTGCCAAGAGAGAGCCTCGGGCCTCAGAGACCTGGAGAGTCCACGAGGACAGGCGTGAACCCCTGAGACCTTCAGACCCTAGAGCCTCGGTCAGGGATTCAGAGCTGCTCGCTGATGTGCTCAGGACGCAGCTTGGCTGGCTCCCTGTCCTCATTCCTGTGTGAACCACATGGCCAACAGGCCCTGGCTAGCGCAGGACTAGGCAGCAGTGTGACTATGTCCCCCGTGTGGTACAAGTTCCTGCAGCTGCAGGACTTCCTGTGTGCCGTCTGGTCCTGCCTGGAAGCTGAATTAGTGTCTGTCACTGTTCCCCACCAACCCACGTCACTGTTTGCCCCTGCGAGTCGGCTTGATTCCTGAGTCCTGTTCCTGTTTCCAGTGCCCACTGCTCCCAGCCACCTGCCCCTCCGCTGCTATTGTGCCGGGGGCTCAAGCGGCAGTTAAGGAGGTGGGTTGCTGACCACCAAGGGAGATCTGGACTGTAAAGAAGGTAAGCTGGTGCTTCGAGCACTGGTCACATATTGTGGGCCACATTTCTTGCTCTCATGGGTGGGAAAAGGGCTTTAATTGTCAGACTTTTGTTTCCCATTGTCGGATCCTGACAAGCTGAAACTTGTCCAACAGGCCTCAGAACAGCCAGGCATCCAGCCCAGGTCAGTGAACAAAGTTTTAACACTGCCACTGACCTCCACAAGGAGCAAACCAAAGTACCTGACTAGGCTTCTCCCCCTGTGTTTCACAACCATTTCCAACGTAACAGTTTCCCTCCAGGCTGGTCTGGAGGCCCCAACAGCACCACACACAGCCCAGGTCCCCCTGAGTGGCCTAGGATTAGCCCACAGAGGGGCAGCTGCCCACTTCTTGTTTGCTCCTGTTCTAGGAAGACTCTGGTAACTCCCAGGCCCCAGGTCTTGAGGCCCTGAGACATTTCCAGAGAGGCCAATGGATTGCCTGCTGTTCCCACCTTGTGGGTTTGGGACCTCAAAGGCAATCGCGCGCTATTTGGCCCTAACCAACTGTCCTGCTCAAAGACAGGACCCCTGGGAGTCCCCACCAAAGATGCAGAGTTGGGGTCCTCTCTAAATCCCTCCAGTCAGTGAGAGATGAGAAGAAATGCAGTTACAAAAAAAAGAGTACCCTGAGTGAGGGGTTGAACATACAATCCTTTTCTTTTCAATTAAAAAAAGATGGGGCTCTCTTGCCTCTCATGGTACTCCCCCTCTGGGATTCATGAGTTCCAGCTTCTTTGTCCCTCACAAACTCCACACCTGGAATCTGTGAGTTCTTGGTGGTTCTCTTGCCCTTGAGTTCCATTTTTTTTCTCCTCTAATAAACTCTGCCTTAATCCTCAAAAAAAAAAAGCAGCCAGGAGCCAGCAAAGTGACTCAGCAGCTAAAAGTTCTTGCTGAGCAAGCCTGGCAACATGAACTTCTTATCTGGATCCTATGTAAAGGTGGAAGGTGAGAAAGTTGTCCTCCGGCCTGTGTGAACACACTGTGGTGCACATGCCACACATGCACGTCATGCATATCATGTACTCTCATGAACTCACATGCACATCATGCATATCATGTGCACACATGCACACACATACATTCTCATACACATACATGCAGTTTCGCGCATACACATGCTCACACATACCCACACATGCACATCATACAATACATACCCACACATGCACATAATACATTCTCATGTATATATATGCACTCTCATGCATACCCACACATACACTCTCATGCATATCACATGCATATCATGCATACACATGCACTCTCATGCACACACATACTCACATGCACATGCATGCCCACACATGCACATATAGCACTCTCAAGCACACAATCATAATTATTTTTTAAACAAAGCTGGTGCATGGTGAACAGACAAAGTTTTGAGTGGATGAGAGACAGAGAAGTGAGGTTAGATGCCAAGTAGAAATTTGGTGAAATCAGAGGTAACATGCAGAGATATTTTAATCTTTATTCTCAAAGTGCTTAAACTTTTGAAACTTCTTTTGACTAGTGTGGGGTTGCAGCAAGATCAAACTATCTTCAGAAAAAAAAAGAGCTTCAGTGAGAACAAGCGAGTAAGTACAGGATGATGACACTTAAAATTACATCTCACAGGACTTGGAATGTTGGGGACATTGGTTTGGCTGGTGCAGAGCTTGTCTAGCTTGTATGAAGCCCTGGGTCAGAGACACTGCTTGTCTAGCCTGTATGCTAGACTCAAGCCTCAGCCTCACATAACCCGGATATGGTAGCCCACTCCTGTAATCCAACCCCTTAGGAAGTGGGGAAGGGGTCAGATATTCAAGGTGGCCCTAAACTACATAGGTAGTTTGAGTCTTTCATGTAGTTTAGGCTACATGAGACCTTGTCTCAAAAAAAAAGAAGAAGAGAATTAAAACTACAAATGCCTTCTCTTTATGAGTGAGTGAATGGTAAATAATAAATTTGGAGGTAAGGGGTTAAAGGTCACCCATGTGCAAAAAATGAAGGAAATCAGGAAATGTTTTCCTCCTGGTTCCTTGGTGACAGTGTTTTAGGAGACTAAACGACCCCAGGCCATCTGCCGTACCCATTACGGACCTGCTGCCACCACAGCACATGGTGTTGACTCAAGTTCCAATACTGTAAAATATGTTCTCGCTATCTCCAGAAACAAGCAGAGACAGCGCCCAACAGCCTTTCCAGCCTCTCATAGCCCCAGTAGCTCTGTAGGAGGCGGAGAAGCTCTGCCTTCCACCATAACTGGGCCCAGAGAGATCTCTGTGTGACTTAGGGACCATGTGGATCTGAGGGAAGAGAAGCAACTGAGGTGGCACAGCTCAGAGGGTAGGTCTAGCTTGTCTTCCTAGCTCCGTCCACGAGACAGCTGCTGACCAATGACACCACCTTTTCTTCCCCTGGATAACACAAGGGTGCTGAATATCTCATTGACTTGTCTGTCCTCCTAGAAATATTTCCTTTGCTCCACTACCCAGACGGGATAAATAGGAACCCAGAAAAGGAGGGAGGAGGAAAGCTCTGGGTGTTGGAGACCTGGCCAGGTCTCTGCTCTGAGCCTCTCACTCGGTCTGTCACATCCATGGCTCACAGAACTGGGAGAAGTCATAGTTTCCATGAATATTTAAGGAGACCTCGAGGATGGATAATTGTCACAGGTATTCCACACCACCAAAACTGCTTCCTGTAAATGAGGAAAGGGAGCTATGGATGGAGGAAGGGAGAGAGGCAAGCAGGGATTCGGGACAAGTTCAAGTGCTGCAGGGTTACATTGTTGAAGAGGTCGCCAGAGACGCTGAGCCACCTCGCTCTACTATTCTTGGTTTAGACCACCTAGATCAATCTGAAATGGGCACTGGAGGCTCGAAGGGGCAATGCTTAGCCTGGAGCTGAGAATCCTTGATGTGACACATTCCAATCTGCCTTTTGTCCTTGACTTCTCGGTGCTTAATAGGTGGGGAAGAGAAACCATTGAGCCCACATGAGCTGTAGGAAAGTCTGTCTCCCCAGTTATGCTGCCTACTGGACTCAGCCAGCTGCTGACTTCAGTCACTGGTCCTGTCCCAAATGGTCCTGAGCACCCCAAATTCAGTCCTTCTTGCTAGTGGAGGTGGAAACATTAGCTTCCAATAAGTCTGTCCAAGTTTCCCCTAGCTGTATAGATGCTAGCCATACTGGATTAGGGTGACCCAGTGACCTTCTCTGCAATAATCGCAGTGACCCCATCAATGAATAGACGAGTACTGGACAGTTGTGGTGTCCACCTGCAGGAAATCCAGACAGAAGCCGCAGACATGGTGTTTATGAAAATCATAAAACTAACACCCATTAATCGTGGAAAGATAATAATTAGATATTAAAAACCTTTTAAGTAAACAGCTGTCATCTTGACTTTTAGAGACACCATCCTGGTTTCCTGGGGTCCATGAAGTACCAAACACCAGGTGGCTTAAAAGATAAGGATGTTTGCTCCCTGGTTCTAGTTCTAAGCTTGAGTTTGACAGCGAGTGTCGCAGTGTTAAGTCTCGTCTCTTCAAGGCAGGCTCTGCTGAGCTCTTCTCCATGATCAACAGATACATCATCTCTGCTACTCACATCACTTTTCCATGTCTAGACGATTTCCCCCTTCTGTGTAGATGTTAGCCGTACTGGATTACACTCACTCCAGAAACCTTACTGGGAATAATTCATTCACAATAACCTTATCTCTGAATTACAGTCACACCCTGAGGTTCTGGGATCTGGATGTGTCTACATAAGGTGAAAGACACTGAGTACCAGCAGATGTTGGAGCCCCGTCCCTCCCCGTGATCCCAGCACATCCCCCCAGCCCTTGCTTCTTAGTTCACTAAGGACCAGTGCATCCTCTGACCTCACCTCTAGATTCTGGGCCTTTCCATTCTCTGAAAGGGGATAGAGTCCTTTGGCCCTTGGCCTCCTGTGGTTCAGAGAGGCAGCTGAGATGGCATGTCTGAGTTTTGGGGTCCATGGGAGCAAACAGCTGTTTGATGAACTCGTAGGGAGTCATTTCCCCCATTCTCCTTGCTAACTTCTGCCCCTCTGCCTATCCATTAGAGATCAGATAGTCCACGACACACTGGATGGTTAACCTCCAACTAGTGATATAATCATTCCTCAATTGATCAAGACAGTGATCAACATTTTTCTCAGAGTCATATGAGAGGATACAGCAAGAAAAACCAAACAACCCAACACTCACATTAAAGAAGGGATGCCCTCTACTAACCAGAGGATATTTATGGTTTGTTGTGTTTAAGAAAGATTCTGGGAGAAGCATATTTGGGGAGGTGTAAGTTTGAGTTTGAGTTGGACAGTTTTAGCTCTGTGGCACTTGGGTGTCCGTTGTGCAAGTGGAGCTGAGTCCATAAGACATAGAACAGATAAAGATACCCAGAGTTGGAGCCCTTGAGGAGCAGAGTGGAACCTCTGGGAAGGCCAGCGGGGGACACAGAGATATCACACCCCAGACAGGAAGCTAATAGCAAGACCACCAACAGACAAGTAACAGCAGCCTCTAGGCCTGATGGGAGCCAGAATCAAGGAAGGGCACATGGTGGGATGTCGTGGTAGAGGGCAGGCCTCCGCGAGACACAAGGCAGATTATTTCTATGTGTTCTATTTTCTTCTTTGTAGTACCTCTTGTTCAAGAATAGTGTCTATTTGTCCTGAAAACACAAAAATGACCAAAGGAGAAAGAGGTGCATTGGCCAAGCTTCACTAAAGGCACCAAGACAGGCTCTGTTCCCTATAACTCACCTTCCGAAGATGCTACTCTGCTCTTGCATGCTGGGATCAGACCACACAAACATAATTTAACATGGGGTTGGATGCCAGAGGACACCCTTAGGGTGTGGGCAACTGTAGCTGGACCACTTATTCTTACAGAAAACTTGCTGGCACATGCCAAGTTCTGTGTGAACAGAGTTGCCAGGGCAGAGTGGCCCTTGAGCCATCATTCACACCTAGGATGCATGTATACTGCCACCTGAGGCCATGAGGGGCCACAAGCAGGGGTTTCCCTAGAGCCCGTCAGCTGCTGAAGCAAGAAGAATGCTCCTTCAGCCAGAGCTGGCTGGGGCTACTTACAGAAGGCTAAGGAATCCAGCAAGCATGGAGCAGAACTACAGGGAAACAAGCAAAGGGAAAGGCTTTCCCAATGAGCCTGTGACTATTGTAAACAATACTTCCCAGACTACAGAGAACTTCCCACAGGCTCTGGAAGCCGCTCCCTGCTACTGAGATCACTGCTCAGGAATCAAAAAGCCATTTCCTTATTTACCCTTTCTTGAAACCAGTGTTAAAACTAAAGGCGGCCCACCTGCCCCATGTATCCTAGGGGCCATCTCCACCACTGGTGCTGTCCTGTTTGTCTTTATTGTTTTGGTTTTTATTGTTTGTTTTCATTTGGTATTGTTTTAGATAAGATCTCACTACTTAAACTAAGTGAACCTATAACTGGTGATCCTCCTGTCTCAGTCCCAGAGTATTATAATTACAGGAATATGTCATTGAATTAGGCACACCTTCTAAGGGTAGAAAGAATCTTCTAGAAGGGACTGGAAAGATGGCAGGACAAAGTTCAGGTTCCAAACTATTATCTACTGTCTCTGTGTGGTTCTTGCTGAACATGCTCCGTTTCCCAAGGCTGCCAGTCCAACTATAACCAGAGGCTGAAGCTGGCAATGGACCCACAAAGACCCTGAAACGATAATGTGTGTAAGGAAGGAAGCAACAAATAGGAGCCTGCAGGGACAGAGAGGGGGAGGTCAGCACGGGACCGAAGACTCGGTGCCCTGTGGAACCAGCGCTTCTGGCCTCTGACTGGCGTCCTTGGGCCAATGTGCTTCAGCCACTGACAAGCTCTATTCATGTCCCTGACCATGGCCCCTCCATGGCCCCAGAGAAAGTTAACAAGTACCTTAGCTATAAATAATGCCTCTGAGTTCATTTCAATGAATGAGGTTCAGGCTCTCTCCCTCCTCCTTCACGTGAACTGGCTTATGTGACATGTCTCCAGTGAGGTCATAGGTCACGTCCTACCCAGCTCACGCTCGATGAGCACAGGAGCTAGAGGTGGATGGGAGAGCAGGATCCCGGAAGGCTACAGAAACATGGCAAAGGCAGGATGGCTTCCACAAGCATCTGTCTCCTTCCCAGACTACAGCCAGCACTGGTGTGTGGTGAAGGCCGCCCACTCGGCCCCTCAGCACAGCCACACCTCGCCTGTTGTAAACAGCTATTATCACTGATCAAAGAGCTACAAGGACTTAATTACAGAGCTCAAAAATGAAGGAACGAGAGGGTTTGCCCCAATAAGGAACAAACGTGCAGTGATTTCATCCTGGCTGCCTCTGTGTGTCTGGCAGGGTCCTTAGACCCTCCTGTCCCTCATGATCCAGGGGCAGGACAGACTAAATCCAGAAGGCTAGCAAGCCACGCCCATTCAGATGACCAAAGGTAAGATTTCACAACCTCAGGAAATAGGAAGCAAGTCCAGGATGGTGTAGATGGAGACAGGAGTCCTGGCTGGACTGAGACAGAAGTACAGTGCGCACCAAGTAAAGTGGGGTGAAAGAGTTCTGTCTGCTGGCTAACATAGAGGCACCTCAGGCCCCAAGCCCCTCCTGCTAAGGAGAGCCAGGAATTGAAGGAAAAGGTAACTTTAATACTGAACTTCACAGGTGTGCTCTATCAGCAGACAAAGGTTGGTGGGGCCGCTTCACGGGTGCAAAGGCTCCTGGCTCTCTCCCTCTGCATGTGAGATGCATCAGATGATTCCTGCTCTTTCCTCCGGCTGTGGCCTTCTGGGGGTTGCATGTTGCTCCCATGGAGGTCTCCTTTGCTTTCCCATGTGATTTTACAAAGAAATGCTGGAAATGGAGGAAAGCGTCTGGGACTTGGTCCTTAACTGCTAACAGTGTTCCTCTTAGCTTTTCACCAGTTCCATAAAGTCTCTTCTGTAGATTACAGTTCTGCATAAAACCCAGAGCCCCATGTGATCCAAGCAATACTGCGAAACCACTTGACAGGGTCATGAACAGGACCCCTTGCTAAAACAATCAACCTTGCATCTCGGTGTTGACGTTGTAGGTTATCAAAAAGAGTATGACCCAGGTGAAGTAGCCTCTCCCAAAACAGACACATGGGATGCTGTGCGCTGCTGGAGAGAGGGAAGCCAGATCAGCATGCGTAAACTCAGGTATGAATAGAGTCGGGTGGTCATGCTGGGAGAGCTGGCAAAAGAGGGTCTTGTTATGGATGGAGTCAGAGGTAGAAAGTCACGGAGTCAGAAGCAGGTCTTGCAAGAGAGCCTGGTAATTTCCAACATGTCTTGCTCTTTCTCTTAGCACCCAGCTCTTGACTTTGGCTGCAAACTGCAGGCAGCAGCCGCACAAGGTCCAGCCTCCCTTGGCTCCCTTATCCTCTCTCCATGATGTGTGTACCACTGCACACTCTTGTTTCTCAGACTTGCAGGAGTGACTCTTCTGGTCAGCCGGCTTCCCTTTCAGAGCTGTGCTCCTGGTTTTGCACTATTCCCATAGAACGTTTCTTCCTTCTATATTGATGGGTACTCTAGACCTCTCGCTAAGCCCTGGCACCAAGTAATATTCATTTCCTATCCTAAAGAGCCCTATGTCAGGCACAGAAAAGAGCCAGATAATATCTGTCCTTACATGTCACTTAGGATATTTGTGCTCCAAGCTTCCATTGTCGCCATCACAAAGATCGTGTTGACATTACTGTGTCATTCACACGGTCAGTGCTGCCATTGTCCTTCCATACACACTGTTGTGGTCATGTTGCATAGGCCACCTTTGTCAAGTAGCACTTGCTGCCTATCCTGCCTCTGTGAGGCAGACTCTTGCCTACTTTCCAATCCTATGAAAAAAACAGAACAGTGAAACTAGGAAGAGTGTACTAATAGACAAAGTCTACTGAGAACTACTCGGAAGTCCATCAGTGTCAAGTGAATGCCATGGTCCATCTCTCACAGAAAGAACCTGGCTCAATATACTCAAGCGAGAGCCTCATGGATCTACATAAAGAAAAGAACCTTACATACATCATATATCTGATTCCGTTGGCTAACATTCAAAATCAGAACAATCTAAGCTATCAGATTGCAAGTCAGCTAACCAAAGTGGTCAAGGAGGGACATGAGCACTGAGTGACCGCAGGCTCCTGGTATTCAGGCGATGGCCAGAGCTGAGACCTTGGTGTCTCAGCTGGAACCTCAGGCTGTGAATTTTTCTCTATTTCTTCTGAAAGTTATTCCACATGTTACTCCACATTCTATATCCTTGTTTCACCTTATTTCCATATTTTTATTCCTGTCCTAAAAATGCACAAGCTATTTGTGCTTTTTCATCCATCTTACATTGTTCAGTTGTAGTAAGCATAAAATCTGTGCAATTCTCTCTGTACCCTTCATGTCAAGGGCTTTGTGTCCTCACCTTCTTCATAGAAATCTTTGGATAATGGTGGTGATATTGATGATGATGGTGAGGGTGATGAAAATGGTAATGATAATGATGATGAGAGTAGTGAGGGAGATTGAAATGAGGATGATGATGGTTATGAAAAGATATTGGTCATGAGAGTGTTGATGGCAGTGATGATGGTGATGATGATGGTGATGATGGTGATGATAATAGTGGTGATTGTAGTGGTGGCGATCATGATGATAGTGGTGGTCGTGATGGTGAAGAAGGTTGTGATGGTGATGATGCTGATGGTGGTAATATAGTGATGGTGATAGTGTAATGATGGTGGTGATGCTGATGCTGATGGTGGTAATGGTAATGATGGTTGTGATGGTGGTGGTGATGGTAGTAATGATAATGACAGTGGTGATGATGATGATGGTGGTGATGGTGATGATCATGGTGGTGCTGGTAGTAATGGTAATGATGGTGGTGGTGGTGATAATGGCAGTGGTGGTAGTGATGGTTGTGGTGGTGTAGTGCTGATGACTCTTATATTAGAGCATGTGATAAAAACAACTGGTAATACTAGTTTGGGACTTTTTTAGATGAAAGATTTAGTAAAATGTCATCCGTTTTAGGTCATGGTACTAAATCTAGCTGGATTTCTGAATTTCGAAACTGCTGTATACCTTTTTCTAACAGTCAGAAGGGATTTTATATTACCTGCTTATGGTGTTGTGAGACTCCTTCGTCATTTAAATAAAGACCCACGTTAAGAGCCAGGGAATGCCTCTCTCATTTCCATTTACTACTTGGTTATCCAAAGGCTGAGGATGAGAGGAGAGAGAAAGATCAGAGTGACAGCTCCAAACGCCACCACCCACCAGAATTCCCAAGCCTGGCTACCCTTTCCAGAGCCAAAGCAAGAGGTTGCCTTGTGTGGCTAGACTTATTTGCATGGGGAAGCAAGGCAGGATTTTGTCTAAAGTAAATACAGGGTGGGTGGGGGAGTAAATAGGGTCAGAGAGTCATGTTATGTACTGTGGCTGTGGTAAATACATGATAAATACAATGTAGTAGTGAACAATGGGTTTCTTCATGTTTACAATTTTAGGTTACAGTTGATTGTCCTAGCAGAAGAATGGCACCAACATCAGAAGCCAAGGGAACTGGCCACACATACCCACAGGAATTGCAGAGAGAAGGGCAGACCTTCTAGTGGGCCAGTCTGCCCAATTCTAAGCTTCTCTCTCTGTGTTTTATCCACCTGCCTAGGAAATGATCTCACCTACTATGAACTGGGTCTTCTCGCATCAATTAGATATCTACAGGCTTGTTCAGAGGCTTGCCCTTAACTAAATAATCCTTCATAGGTGTGCACAGTTATCAGTTGTCAAATTGATCCTAGCACTAGCTGCCATGGACCCTAAGTGCAGGCAATTTAGAAGACCATCGTGCAGGTAGGAAGTGTGCATTAAATGGGAACAGATTTGAGTTCTCTGGTCACTCTCAGTGGGGAGTTAGATCATTCTCAGTACCCACCCAAACCTACCTTGCTCCCCTAAAAGGCATTGATCCGAGGGTGGAATGGAGACACCTATTCTGGAAAGAGACATGGAGTCAGTCAGGCTGTAATTAGCCAGGTCCCTGTAGTTGTCCAGAGCAGACCCTGTTTGAACTAAGAATAATGTGTGAGCACATTTGAGACTGTGAACAAATTGCACGAATGACCATGCATGTGAGTGCTAGTGAGCATGTAAGTGACTATATATGAATATATGTATGTATGTATATATATATATGAACTGTGCATAGACATGTTTGAACACGTGTCTGTGTGCATAGGGATGTGAGGGTGTGCATTTGTATAAGTTTGTGAGTATCATATATGATTATGCATGTGTATGTGTGTAAGAGCACTTTGCATGTGTGTGTGTGCATGCGTGTGTGTGCACGCGCACGCTTTGGAATGCTTGAAGACACATGTGAGATGAGTACTGTTTGATCACATGTTTGTGTCTGGAAGTTTCGGTTGTATAGAGTGTTAGCCACTTTCCTCCCCTTCAGCTGACTGCATTAACAGATGCTTCTCTTCCATCTTTCTCCCTGGCATCTGTCTCTCAGTCATTGCCCCTGATAATGGCTATACAGCCAGGCCTGCCCCAGGAATTCATGTGTGCGGAACTGATACCGGTTCACAGCCCCGAACTACTGATATATGGCTCTTGTGGAGTTTGGGACTTTGCCAACTGTGGAGATTGACTGATACGTCAGCTCAGAGCTAACAACAAGGCTGCCTTTCCTTCCTTCCCACCCATACTTGGCGAGGGAGACCCGCCCCCACTGGCAAGGGAGACCTGCCCACTGGTAAGGAGACCTGCCCCCTGGTGAGGGAGACCTGCCCCCTGGTGAAGGAGACCCGCCCCCTGGCGAGGGAGACCTGCCCCCTGGTGAGGGAGACCTGCCCCCACTGGCCTGGTGCTTCTCCCTGGAGCCCTGTGTCAGACTCAGCTCAACCAAAGCCACCCCTGGCAGGGGGATCTCTGCAGATTTATGCTGGTGTGGGGATGCTCAGGCAGAGCTCTAGGAACTAGAGGATAAGGAGTAAGGCTTGGGTCACCTGTCCTGAGTACATTTAAGCCTAGTACCTGTGTGCCCCAGCACGGCACACTCTGGCAGTCAGAGTCAACAGCAGAGACAGAAAGCAGCAGCAAGAGACCCTGTGACCTTAGGAACAGGCTCAGCTTTGAACAGGAGTCCCTCTGAGCCAAAGAGATTTCAACCAAAGCAGGTAGTCACATATTGGCTTTACACTCTGTGTGGCAATCTTGTGAGCAGGAAGCCTACCTGCCTTCCAGGCAATGGTTGTAGGAATCTCCGGGAACTGGAAGAGCTCGCATGGTACAAGCACCCAGTTGAACGTCTGCTCAGTTGAGAAGTCAGAAGAAATGTGTTCCTTCTGACCCACTTGTTATAGGCAGCTTCTCAGGCTTCAGACTCTGCAAAAGAATCAGCACTTCCCTTCTGATTTCCCTGCACCTCCTCTCTGTGTTCCAGGGTTGGGGGGGCAGGGATAGAGTTAGCTATGTCCGGGCATTGGTCAGTAGGTGAATTAGTTGCCACTCTTATAACAGTACCTTTAAGTTACTGCTGGAGGGATGAAACAGACCACTTTTTCTAAAAGGATCCCATGTCACCTTGAACATAAGCCAAGAGTCCCCTATAGGATACACCGCTGTTCCTTTAGGTTCCTGTGAAACCAAAGCTATCCCTCAAAGAGAATTCTGTCTGGGAAAAGCTGAGGGCCTGACTGCTCTCCAGCTGTGGGAGAGGCCGCTCACACTTTCCTGATCAGTCACCCCAGACACGTGGGTCAGCACCAAGCTCACATCCTCTCATGACACCATGAGAAGAAAGAGGCCCTCGTAGGACTGTTCCCCAAAGGTAACAGTACTTGGCTGCTGGCAGGGTCCTAGGCAGCTGCCACCATAAATACATCACAGATAATCTGTGCGCTCACCTGTGCATCATCCCTAGCAGGAAGGCCTTAGCAGACAGTGCTAATGCGAACTCTGCCTTTCCCTTGGTGGTTCTGCACCGCTGGAGGTGAGAGCACCTTACAAGGGATAAAATTCCTTGTGAGCATTCTCCTGGGGCTGGAGAACAACAGGGTTTTCCTGACGATACTTTGCCCATCCTGTGGTTCCAATGTGCTACTTGGAAAGTGCAGAGCAGGATTGAACCCTGGAAAGAACCGTCCAATAATCCCATGGAGGAAGCACAGGGGATGAGGGCTAGCTGGGGAAGAGAGATCTACAGATTCATGGAAGGCTCAAACACGGCTGCATGTGACAGAAGGCCAGGGAAGGCGTCTAACCCTGTGACTGGATCTTCTCTAGGGGCTGGTTGCTTGGATGGCAAAAATAGCCTGGAGGGAAGAGAACAGCAGGAGATGGGACAGAACAAGCTCAAGTGGTAACGAGCAGCTGTCAGCTGATTTATGGTGGAAGAGAACTTGAAGGATGATGTATACCAAAGGCCAAGAAACTACCCAAGGAAAGAAGGTGTCCCCCGGCAGGTCAGACCATGGGTCTAATTGTCAGATAGAAAGTACAATGTATATGGGGAGGGAGTTATAGAGCTCACCTGGGGTAAGTAAAGAGAGGGTCTGCCCAGTTGCCTTCAAATAGTAGGCATACAGTTGCAGCACTATGCTGAGGTTAGAAGACCTTTCTCTGCACTTCAAGTTCTCAGATGTATACCACCCAGCTGAGATTGCCCAGGACTGACATGACTCCCAGGCCGGCAGCAAGACACCCAGGGGGCTCCCAGAGTAGACAACAAGAGTGCTACAGATTGGATAATGAGAAATCACCCTAAGTGGACATTGAGCAGCGCCCCCAGAGTGGACACTGAAGAATATTCCTAGAGTAAACACCAAGGAGTGCCCCCAGAGTGGACACAGAGTGCCTCTAGAGTGGACACCAAGGAGTGCCCCAGAGCGGACATCAAGAAGTGTCCACAGGGTGGACACTGAAGGCCCCCAGAGTGGACACCAAAGGCCCAGAGTGGACAGTGCTGTCACTAGACAGCAGACACTAGAAGGCTAACTTTGTTTGAAGCAGAGTTTCTCTCTTTTGTTCTGTCTGACATCAAATTCATAACCTTCTGCCTTAGCCACGTTCTGGGTTTACTGGTATGTACTATAATGTCCTAAAAACTTTTTTTATTTAAAAAAAAAAGGTGGTGCAGAATTTTCTTGACAAGCCAAGACAATATTCAAATCCAGTCTTTCCTCACCCTCTTCCATTCACTCAGCCCTAATCAGACTGTAGCCCAGAGCCCTATGCAGGCTGTCAATGTCACATCATCAACTCCCCCAATATCATACTCTAAAACGGACTCCCACCTTTCTAGAGTCTTAAGACTGACCCCAGGCAGGGCCAGCTGACCAAAGGCCAGCCCCATCTCCTCACTTCTGTTACAGGTTAGAGGGCTAATTCAATAGGCCAAAGAAACTGGAGAATGGAAAAGCTGGCACCAGGCATGGGGAAGAGCGTGGGCTCCACATAGCAGCTTTCCTGCCTGGGCCTTGCAGCCTGTCTCCAGGCTGCCATCCTGACCCATCTCAGCAGAGTCGTAAAGATCCAGAAAGGTCACGGCTTCTGCTCTGTTCACATCTCATCAGGCTCTCTGCCTTCTTCTCCAGCTCCATCTCATAGCTGCAACCGACTTCCAGGATGTCTCTGCCACCTTCCTCTCCCCTCCCCTTAGACCTCTGCACTCATTATTCTCTTTCTGACCCTCTTTTCCCAGTTCACAGCACCAAGTGCTTCTCTGGGACATTTGCACAGCTATTTTTTTTGTATGTTTATGTATCTACTTGGTCAAAGTTCCCCCAGTAGACTGCAGACTCCAAGCTGCCAGAAACCAGTTTGAGTTTGGCAACCCACTATAACTTGAACAGCTAAGGACTTAGTAAACATGGGAGGATGGAGGGGAAGCTCTCCGCTGATAGGAACAACCAAGCTAAGGTCATACCGAGGAAGAGGAAAGAATGTCCTTACTCTGGGCCAGCAGAGCCAAAGTGAAAGTGTCACATATCCCACAGAAGTTTGCTAAACAGCAGAAGTAGAAGACAGAGGTGCAGGCTGGGAAGCTGAGAATGTGTATGGGTCTGTAGATGAAATACAACTTGGGTCACACAAGAGCGGGAATGTAACCACCCACTCTGGAAACAGCACTGTATAAAAGACACAGTGGAAAAGAATAAAGACAGAGTTTAGGACAGAAATAGGAGCACAAGGTGCACAGTCTGAGAGACTGAGAGAGACTGTCACAGACACCAGCACAGATCATGGTGAAATGAGTCATTTTGAAAACAGTGCTCACCTATGATCAAAACCAGAATCCCCCATTGTCAGGACAGCAGCGTGCACTCACTAGACCTGGCCATGCAACAGTGTGTATTCACTGAGGTCTGGCCACGCGGCAGAGTGCACTTACTGCAGACTTGGCTGTGGAAGGTCACTACAAAGTCTTAGCCAAGAATATTCTGGGGATGCAAAAGTAGATGTCAAGGACTGAGGGCACAAATGGGGTGAATTGAAAGGGAAAATAAGGATGCTGCGTGCAGGAAAGTCCTGTGAGATATACTTTGTAAACCAGGGAGAGAATTCTAGTTAGCAAATGTGGACAGATGTGAAGGAAAGTTCCTGTGGCAGTTAGCTTTATCAACCCGACAACAGAGAGCTTAGCCTTTAGGTACGTCCATGAAGAATTATCTGGTTAAGGGCAAACGTCTGAGCAAGAGCCTGTCAGGGATTTTTTAATTGATATGGGAAGACCCAGCTCATACTAAGTGGGACAATTCTCTGGGCAGGCAGAAAAGATGGAGAAAACCACCTGGTTTCTGGCAAGCGGGAAAGTATGCCTTTTCAACACTTCCTGTGGAGATGGTGTAGCCAGTTCCCTTGATTCTTAATATTGGTATGAACTTTATGACAATAATAATAAACTACAACTGAAAATGGTTAAGCTGGAAGAAACCTATTGTTTCCCTAAGTGGTTTGGGTTATGTGTTCATTCTGGTAACCAAAAGGAGACTAAGACAGGTTCACACCAAGAGAAGCAAGCACTGTCCTGCTGGCATTAGAAGCCATGGGAGGGAGTGATAAACTTTGGACAGTAGTCAGTGATCTGACACGGTTACCCTGCACTGATGCAGTCAGTGGATCCAACACCATTATCCTGGCACTGATGCAGTCAGTGATCTGACACCGTTACCCTGCACTGATGCAGTCAGTGGATCCCACACCGTTACCCTGCACTGATGCAGTCAGTGGATCCAATACCATTACCCTGCACTGATGTAGTCAGTGGATCTGACTGACACTGTTACCCAGCACTGCTGAGCATCTGTAATTACCCAAGAAGAAGGGCGCATTAGAACAAAGAAGAGTTACCAAGGGTTGCTTAGAGGGGTGAACACATTTTTGTTATGTGTATTTTCACAATAAAAAGGGGAACGTACTTTATTTAAGCAGTGGTGACGGGAAGTTTGTGACCCTCTCCCACATGTTCTAAGCTAATTATCCCCAAGTCATGAAGTGCCTCTGAACTGACAGGTTTCCTGCCCTAAATCCTCCCACTCACATCTCCATGGTGAAGAAAGATGAGTCTGTGCTAAGCATATGTGCCCATGCTGTCTGTGAGGGTGGGACCCTCAGACTAGAGCAACACCCTCCTTTCCCACAGCAAAACAGAAAGTTCTGTCAAGGGCCAGGCACTGCTGGGCCCACAGGCACTGAGGCTCATTAAGCAATGATGGAGATGGGGAATGTCGCTCAGGATTAATGAGGGGCTGGTGGCCGAGAATGCACAGCTGACGGCCCGGGACCCCTGCCAGCCCCCAGCCCCAAAGGGGTCCCCGCTGCTATCAGCAGCAGAGAAGGACCCATCTTGGTGGGGTATCACCCCCACCTCCTGGGAGGCCCCCGCCACCTTGCTATTGTGTGGCAACCCCCACCCCCCAGCCAGGCCCAGCTGGGGGCTACAGCCTGCATTCCATCCACTGAGAGTCTCTCAACCCCTCGGACCCACGGACACCTAATTAAAACAAATTAATGATGTGAGGCAGAGCTGTGTTTAATGAAGCCTTGCTCTGGCTGCGCAGGTGCCAGGGCTGTTTGCCTACAAACAAGCACAGCCCTCCGTGGGGCAGAGCCCCGGCACCTGCTCCCTGCCTGCTGCTTGCTCAGGCCTCCTGAGGTCTTCTTGCCTTCCCTACCTAAACCCCTGCATGCTCTGTGGAACGGCCCAGCATGTCCACCTGCTGCCTGCGGGGCCTGTCCACCCAGCTGGACTCTGTGGAGACACCCTTCCTCGACTTCCAGTAGCTTCTGCCTGGCTATCTCCGGGTTAACCAGCAGATTCCAGAGTGGGGTTCCCTTGGGTAGGGCTGATAATCAAAGAACCTGCCAGTAAAAACAAAAGTTATTTTTGTCGTAGAGCAAACTTAGCCCCACCCTAAAGTCCTGTCTCCCCAAATTGCCTCAACATTCATTTCAGGCCTAGTACTATTGTTAATGGCATGAGTATTATGATAAAGAACAAACTTATTTTAAAAACAAACCTCTAGATGAAAGAAAGAGGGAAGGAAGGGAAGGAGGGAGGGAGGGAGGAGGAAGGAAGGAAGGAAGGAAGGAAGGAAGGAAGGAAGGAAGGAAGGAAGAGGAAGGAAGAGAGGAAAAGGGAAAAGGAAGGAATCTGAAAGGGAGAAACATGACAGAAGGAAACTCACAGAGCAGAAGAGCAGCAGCGGAGGCCAGCATGGCTTTGCCTCTCTCCATGACTCTGCTCATCCTACCCCGCTTGGTGCAGATGCCTCCACTCTTTCACCTCGGACAGGAGTCAGGCTCTCTCTGCCCGAGCTGTCCATACCTGCTGCCCAGTCAGACACAGATGGTCTTGATGTTTTTATATCTGCATGTGACTTAACTGCCACAAGCCCAGTTAGCTGGAAAGAGGGAGGTCTTTCAGGTACCCCAAGAGCACTACATTTTACAAAGACTTCGCTAGGACAAAAGACAAAGTGCAGAGTAAACGTGGGGCTCCTGAGTTCCCAGATACACTAGCACCCTAGAGGACGGGTCAGCCTCCTCACAGTGCCCAAAGCAAAGCCCAGAGTCCAGGGTACTTTCAAAGTCACAGGGAAAGTTTTAATTTTTTTTAATAGGAAAAGAACAAATGGAGATTTAGTGAAAAGAAAGTGTTTTATTATGTACTTATCCCTCCCCCATGCAGTTGGATAGTGTCATATTGGTGTTTTGTGGAGGAAAGGCCCACAGCTGTTTTGGTCAGACCTTCAAAGCTACAGTTGGGGCAACCTTTGGAGCTTTCTGACTCAACTGTTTCAAGTTACAGGGAGGACAATTCTCCTCTGGACTGAGCTCTTGGTCTACACTCTCTCAGAAAGGCTTTTTATCCTAACAGGGTCTGCTCACGGTGACTTCCAGCGAGGGTCTCCTTGTCACGCGCCCTGAAGCAAAGGAAGTCCCCATGCGCACAAGTGTTGGCAGCCATTACCTGTCTGACCAAGTCACTGTAGGCCCCTCTCCATTGATCTATGGGGACAGGGCTGACACAAGTCCATACTGGTTTGCCCGCCTCCTTCTGCCCTGCATTCCTGGCCTGACCTGCAGCTATGAATTCCTGCCATGCTAGAGACAGGAGTACATGACTCAGGAATTCACTCTCACCTGGCCTGTCAAGGCCTGAGCCCGTGGGCCTGTCTGTAGGCTCAACCTAAGTCCTATCTGCTCACCGAATAGTGGTTCAGCCAGGTATGACTCAGAGAGGGAAGTTCCTGCTTTAGAGATCATTAATTTTAAGACCTAGAAGGCCAGGTGGCACCCGGACTGAGCATCAAACGAGTGAAGTGAATTCGCTACATACCAGACTTTTGAAGTCAGGTCAGCCACGGGTGCTGGATAGCATACATCTGTCTCAAAAGCTGGTGTCTCCAGTGTCTGTAGCAACCCATGGCCCCAGGCATGTGCACCCAGAGCTGACACTGAAGTTGCCAGTTGGACTTGAAGATCTGTCACCCCACAGGAATGTTATCTGCTGGGAAAGGTTTGAGATCGCACAAAGCAACCTGGTGGAACAGAAGTGCAGCCTCCAAACTCAGCAGCTCAGAGGGGATGGAGCTAAAGACTGAAGGGTCCCCGGGAACACACAGGTCATACCCAGCATTCCCAGTGTTTGCCAGATGTGGGGTTCCTGCCTTAGTCTCCGGGTTGTTGCGGAACACCCTTGTCAGCATCGTCTTCCTGGCTGGGGTGGGGCTCAGGGTAGAACTGGCTAGGAACCCCAAATGTCATCACCAGGAATCCCACCTGTTCTGTGCCTATATCCACCCTGGACTCACCATCCTAGATAGACTTTGTGCAAAGCATTTTGGATTCTATTCATATGTGAGCTTTGTGAACATATGTTTGTTTTGTTTTGTCTAGATTACATTTCTCCCACTTGGAAACTATCTGCCAGAAACTGAAGTCCCTTGTCATCTGGTCATGGAAAGACACTATATCTAATACATTTCTATTTCAAATCATCACTGATGACATAGCTCAGACCTTGGGCTCAGCTCTGTCTTGGCCCTATCTCTCATCCCCTTACTGTTCCCAATACTTCAAGAAAAGGGACCAACCCACCTTAGAGGATAAACTTGAAAATCAGAACCTTAAATATTTCTTTAATCCTCTTTCTAAACTAAACTCTGAACAAGCTTATACTTGCCTGGTGGAATCTTCCTGCCGTGCCTCCTGTACCTATACAACTTGTGCAATATTATCATGACCTGGCAAGAACCTAATGTTTGTAGATGTGGGCAACCCCATGTACTCCGCTGACATGCCAAGCCAAGGTTCTAGTAGAAGAGTGTGTTCCAAGACGACTCTTGGAACCTGTAGTCAACACTGACAAAACAAAGCCTTAAATCATGTTTGACAAATTCATGAAGTACAGATAGTCTCAATTAATGGGGTTCCAAGAGTATTGGGGACTTAGCTCTAACCCATTCCTGTCTTCATTTGCTTATTACTCTACATGTTCACTGCCATTAAACTTCTGATGTCCCACTGGTTTCTACTTCACATTGTGCAATGTGTTTTCCACAAGGAACCCACAATTTCCTTTCAACTTGCAAAGTATTTTCTCACATAACCAGCAATGGCACACTGAGTCTTGACATTCCCTGATAGTTTTTGTTTAGAAAGCAAGCTGCCCACTGTTTCCTACCATGTCTGGCCCTAACCTGGGATCCCCAATACACTGACCTGCCTGGGTCTTTCGCTGGTTGTCTCTGAAAGCCCCTTGCCCTACAGCAATGCCTCCTGAACGGCCAGGACAGGCTGCCCTCTGACTATCCAATAATAAGTGCTCTACTTTGTCTGGCACTATGTAAACTTCTACAACACAAAGCTTTTATTTTTAATTATAGAATAGTTTTCAGGGAAGAGCAGAGAAACATAGAAAAAGCTGAGAAGTATATCAACCCTGATCCTAGGAAAGCTTAGGATCTTAGCACACTGTCCTCTTCAGAAAGCTTTGCTTTCGTTATATGTAATGCAGCCCGTGGGTCTGGAAGGGAAGATAGAATGTTCCAACAGGATTCCCTTATAGATTCCTCCAACATAACGAGCAGGGAAGGATCAAGACGCAGCAGTTACAGAAGGGCCGGGCTCATACATAAACATCACTCACTAATTGCTGCTCTGCTGTCCACAGCACCTCTGCCCCGGGGCAGGCAGTGAGCTTTAGCACTGGGCCCACTGCCTGAGGGTGAAGCCTTGGAGGACTGAAGCCATTGGTTTCTGCCTAGTGCTCAACACTTGCCGCTAGTAAATTAAATGCCATATAGAAACTACAGGCCAGTGGTCCAATGTCAACCTGGAGTGTGAGTGTAGGAGCTCGGCTCTGAGCACAAGATGTGAGCCTGCCGATACCAGACAGGCATCCCCTCAGAGGGTGCTGGCTGGCACTTTATCATGGATGGGCATGAAGATGCCAGCCAGCTCAGGCAGTTTCCAGGACAGGACACAGCAATGCCTGGTGCTCATCACAGGGAGTGTGGCCATCTGGTTGCAGGGGTGAGCCGCTGGCAGTTTTGAGCGTTATTTTACATCTAATTTCAGGAGCTCTGGCAAGACCCTGGGGAGGGTCTGGCTAAAGTTCATTCCACATCTACTCTGATCTTTACAGAAGGAAAATGAATAGGACTGTAAGAAAATACATGTATGTGAGCACATGTGCACACATGGGCAGAGGTAAATATACACCTGTGCTTCGCAGGTAAAGAATTAAAGAACCAGACATCCAGAGCAGTGAACAATGGGAACCAAATGATCACAGGAACTGCAGAGTGATACAGAGAATCAATTATGAAGGAGAGAAGAAAGGCAGAAGGCCTGCAACGGCAAAAGACGAGAAGTTATGCAAAGAAGAGAAGAGAAAGAAGATGAATCCTGAAAGGTCATAAAGACTATGAGCAAGAGCGAAGTGAGGGTCTGAGTTCCTGATAAGGTGGCTTAACAGACTCTGCCATTCCTGCTTCTTCCCAGTGACCCCAACAAAACACACTTCTAAGCTGCTGCCAGGTACCTCCTATAAGTAGGCGCGCGTGGCTCTGGAAGTGACCATAGCAGCACAGAACAAAGATCTATTCTGCCTCTTCTGTCCTCTCTGAGCCAGGCTCTCCTTGCCCTGTTCTCTGACGCCCCTTTTACATAACTGATGTCAAGGTCAAGGACAGCCATGAGGAGAAGCTTAGGGTTACACATTGCTGTGAGTCCCAGAAATTTGAGGAGGAGTCTGAGAATCCCAAGATAGTGAGACACTAAACTTCACAATATTTACTCTGGCCTGGAAGGAACTGGCTACAATGGAAAGTTGTTATGATACTCTGGGTTGCTTGGTTTGTCCCTGGGCCTAGCAGTGGGCCTTACACTTAAACGAGACTTGGTTTCTCAACTTCAATGAAACATCCATCAATCTTTGATCTCAATCATTAAATATGCTTAGAGAAAGCCATGCCTACCATGAGGAAAGGAAGGAAATAGACTCCAAGGGTGATTTCCCAACAAATTTTTGGTGTTCAGGAGCCAAATACCTGTATCAGACTTACAAAGACTTTCAAGTGTGAACTAGCTCCTTCTATTGTGATTGTTCTAGAAGCATCTGGAACCTGAGGATCTTCTCTTGGAGAACTTGAACATGAGCAGCAAGCAGTTCCTGATAGGAAGTAATAGGAGCCAAGCTGGCAGTAGGATAAGACAAGAAGGATATCAGGACGCTGCCCCTCAGACCTACACAGCCTGGCCTCGAGTACAGGACAGAGTGACTAGATAGCTTGAGGGAGGGCTGTTCCCAGAAGCAATGAGAGCCAGTGGTGGGTCACATGACATTGACACCAGAGTGGGTAACATATGATGGAGTCCAGTCCTGGTGGCTGGAGGCTGTAACTCGAGCTCTGCAGCTGGTGGTCCCCAGGGGCTATGAGAACAATGACTCAGGGCTGTACTGAGCCCCTGGCTTTGTGTTGGCCAAGGAGTGAGTGTGTGCACACGTGGTGCTTCAGCTTGATCCTGGAAAGCAGGGCACTCTGGTGCCAAGATCCATATCTTGACTCCAAACACAGTGCTGCACCTGCTATGTGGGGCCTCGTGGGTCATGAGGGGCTATAGGGACCTGAGTGGAGGCTTTGCACACAGATGAAGCACATGTTAAAAAGCAACTTACTAAATCCCAGATTCATCAGTGCTATTTGTAGATGATACACTTGGCCCTTCAGAGGGTTGGTGGGGCTTAGAAAGAGTTCAGGGCCTGCCTGCAGGCCTCGAGCACCATTGATCTGAAAACAGACCGAGAAATCAGACATAAATTGCCAGCCAGCAGAGCCTTAATTCCTGTGTCCTATTCGCTGCAATGTACACTGCACCATCCCAATGGAGCCAAGTTCTCAGCAGCACTGTGAATATTTCCACAAGGAGAGATTTCCACAAAGAGAGACAGTGTTCATCCAATGAAAAACAGTTCTGATGACAAGGATGGAGTGAAAGAAAGTTCTCAGGATGATGGCAGCATAGGAGTGAGAGAAGGTTCAGGATGAATTCAGCATAGGAGTGAGAGAAGGTTCAGGATGATGACAGCATAGGAGTGAGAGAAGGTTCAGGATGATGACAGCATAGGAGTGAGAGAAGGTTCTCAGGATGATGACAGCATAGGAGTGAGAGAAGGTTCTCAGGATGATGGCAGCATACTGCATTTGCATGCTAGTGGTCATGTCAGACCCTCTAGCCTCCCTAAGTTTCTACTCAGGGAGAAAATCAACTACTTCCTGGGAATTTGCTAGTCCCATCTGAGCACCCACATGTCCTTATCACCTCTCAACAACAGAACAACACACATGGAGAGGCTGGAACTCACCCACTGAAAAGTGTCCCTAGGGCACAGCAGTAAAGCTTCTTCCTGAAGAAGAAAGAAATGAAGAGACAAAGAGCAACACCCCAAGATCTGTAGGAGACACAAAGGGTCAGAAGTCAGCCTATCAGGACCTGCTGTCTGTCTCGACTCCACCTATCTTCCTCTTTCCACGCCTTCTACACCAAGGCCAAATACCCAAATCCATGCATCCCCAGACTGTTAAAGAGAAAGGAACAGTAGCTAGATTCCACTTGGCTGTTGTTTTTTTGCCGGCATCAAGAGTCACTGCTCTGGATATCTTGCCATTAGGAAAGTGTGGCTCCTTCAGAGCTGGGACTTGCAGACCCTGGCAGGAGACATTGTCTACTCAGTTCCTTGTCTTACAACAACCCAAGTATTCAGAAGCTCACATTACTCTGCAGTCCAGACCTATGGATTAGAAAATCCAACTCCTTCCTGCCCATCCAGTCTCTGGGATAGCTATGTAGCACACAGGCTTTGGCTCTTCCTGAGGTTCTATAGAATGTGAGGGGTGAAGACAGGGTTGTCTTTCTGGTGACTGTTCTGCATTGAACTTTTCTTTAGAGTCTTTCTGTTCTTCAGCTGAACTTCAAAACACCTGAAATTGTCATGCAGTTGGAAAGCACAGTTCTGATTGAATTTGACTGAACTGTTTTATGGTTGCTGCCTACTGCAGTATTCTTGTCTGTAGACAAGAACTGAGCTAGGTATCTTTTCAGTTGTTCCTAATGTATCTGCCCACTAAACTAAGCAGCTCAGTTCCCCTCTGAACAGAGAGGCCAGCTGATTGAGGGGAGAAAAAAACATTTTCTTCCCTCCAGAGAGCATGTCACCCCAGCAATGAGACCACCCAACTTGCAGAAGTATAAAAGGCAATATATGTTAATAATGTCAAAGGTCTTTAAATCTCCCTTCAAAGGCCTGTATTACTATGTCCCTGTGACAAAAAAAGTCCTAAAAATAAATGTATGGGAATTTAGCCTATACTGGTTACTCTCTCTGCCTCTGTGAGACAAGATTCAAAGTCAAGAAATTTAATGGGAGGGGAGATTATTTAGCTTATGGTTCCAGAGGAGATATATATAGTCCATTATGGCAGAAAAGGCATGGCAGGCAGCAAAAGCTGGAGGTAGATGAAGTCATGTCCGTTACGAAGGCTAAACAAGCACAAACCACAAACTACAAGAGCAAACAGTGTGTGACTGACCAATTTCAAGACCTGCCCCCTGTGACATAGCTTTCTCCAGCAAGGCTTCACCTTCCAAAGTTGCCACAACCTTTCCAAACATCAACTAAGATTCAGACACATAGGCTCAGGGGGGACAAATCACATTCAAACCACAACACTCTGCCCCTGACTCTTACAGGCTCATGGCCATTATATGATACAAATCATACATCATCCAATTGTAAAAGTCTCATAAACTACATCAGTAGTCCTAACAGTCCAAAATCCAAAGCCTCCTGCAAAATTAAAAGACAAGTTAATGCTTCCATCATACATTGGCACAGATTAAACATTCCCATTTCAGAATGAAGGAATAGAGACATAATGAGGAAAGATCCATTTATAACAAGAATGAAAACCAGCAAGATAAACTCCAAATCCTAAGCAACATGTCCAACAGATGAACCTCTTCTGGAAATCGTCTCAGTTCCAAAGAGCTTTGCTTCCACCCCTCCAGGATAGCTAGCTGCCCACAGAACACATTGCTTTTTTAGGCTGGATCCTCCTATCCACTCTTTTGAGCTGAATCCTTCAATGATGCATACCTTTCCTCATAAGATGTCCCATGTTGACTCTGATATCTCTAGCATTTTCATTTCTCAATGGCAAACCAAATTTTAACTCCACAGTACAAAATGACTGTCTTGGGCCTCTCTGCAGGTTCCCAATCCTCAGTCATTCTCTGAAACCTTGGAGGAAGAATCCATGACCTCCTCACACTGCATCTTTAATTCCTCTAAATCAGTACCATATGGACAACATTGACAGGTTCTGCTGCTATATTGGGTTGGAGATTGGCCTCCTTGAATCACAACTGGTTCAACTTCTCTGTGCTGACTCTAGGCAGAATCTCTCTTAGGAGGAGGAGAAGTAGAATATTCCTTTGGAGCTCTGTCTTTCTGTTCTTCTCTTCCAAAAGAATTTTTTGCATTCTTATGAGTAGGATCCCTAAGGATCTTACCCCCAGGTACAGCCTTTTCCTTTATCAAATTGAGAGCAGGGTTTGATTCACTAGTGGAGCTTATCTGTTTAACAAAAGCCACCATTTTGTTGTCTGCATCCTCTTTATACTTGTCTTTACATTTTTCCTCATCAAACTTCACAGTTTTCATCTCCTTTTGCCTGATTCCTTATCCTTTTTCTCATAACTCTGAAAAGCAGCACTAAAAAGTAGTCATGCCATACTGTCAAGACTACATTGCCTTGAAACTTCCTCTGCCAAACACTTGAGTTAAATTTCTAGGGCAAATCTGTGCTAAGCTTTCTGCCAACACTTCGTCCATTTGCCATTTGTCCAGTTTCCAATTTTCTGCTCTCCTCTGGATCATTTTAAGCTCCACATCTCTCACACTATTAATCACTTCCAAGCTATCACAAAAGTTTTCCCAGCACAAAGCCACAAAGTTGTCCATATTTTTCATAACAAACATTTCCAAAGGCATAAAAGCCACACGATAGCAATGGCTATACTTCTCTACTTCTCAGTACCAAGTTCTCTCAGTTTCACAGCATACTTCCCCAACCACCCCACTCTGGGTACCAGTTTCTGTACCAGTTATTCACTCTGCCACTGTCAGACAACACTCAAAGTCAAGTAATTTAATGGTAGAAAAGGGAGGTTTATTCATGTTACCGTTCCAGAGGAAAGGTACAGTCCATTATAGTAGAAAAGGCATGGCAGGCAGCAGAAGCTAGAAGCGGTTTAAGTCACATCCATCATGGAGGCTGAAAGCACACAAACTGCAAACTGCAAGAGTAGACAAGGTCCAACCTCAAGGCCCACCCCTTGTGACATGTTTTCTCCAGCAAGGCTCCACAATCAAAGTTGCCACAATCTTCTCAAACATCAGATTCAAACAAATAAGCCCATGGGAGACAAATCACATTCAAACCTATGACACAACCCCTCAGACAGACCTTCACCCCCACAGTTTCTAGAGGCTGATGTTCTACAAGTAGACAGGACAAGTGTGAGTGGGGTCAGGATTAATGATACCCCCACCTTAGGATGCCCCATGCAAGCTATGCTATTTCTAGTACCTTATACAATGTCAGTCCTATGAAATAATTGTTATTTAAGCTGCTGATTTCCTAATTTCAACTCTGACATTCCATATTTATGCTTGATTTCTTCTGTCCTCTGGAGTCTAAATATAATGGCCCTGCACTCTCCTTGTAGATTTCAACCCTGGACCTGGACCCACACCTCCTCTTGGGAATGGGAGTTGGAGGCACTGTTCCAGAGCTCAGTTGGTCAGGAACATATGCAGATCCTGTACCAACATCCCTGCTTTCTTCTGAAATACCATCTGGGAATAAGGTAATTTCCCAATCTCCAGTAAGGTTTGCGAGAGGAAATGGCAGAGGCTCCAGAAATGTTTGCTGGTGTTCACAGTCAGACATGTTGAAGAGACAGTGACATCTGGTCCTGAGCCCAGGCTCAGAAAGAAGCTAACCAGCCAAGCATGCTATGAAACTTGACCTACAGCCCATCTCTGCAAGCCTTTTAGCTCAGGATAGAGTACGGATCTGTCACAGGCAGGGCACCTCTCTGGGTGTGTGAAGACTTCCTAGCAACTCTGCATGGCTGGTGTCAGAGTCAGACAATGGCACCACAGTGAGACAGAGTTCTATTGCTGCTACCTTCTGGAATTTCTGCAGTCCAAACATTGGAACCTGAGAACTGTTGTGGCTTGTTCGAACCTGGGCCTGCAAGTGCTCTCTACTTCAAAGAGTAACACAGGCTCCTAAGCATAAAGCCAGACTTGAGAAGGCCCACAGGATCAGACACAGGGACAACAGTAAAGTCAGACATGAGGAAGAATGTAGTGCCAAATGTGAAGAGAACCACAGAGTTAGACCATAGGGAAAAATCATGAAGCCAGACATGAGAAAGACTATAGTGTCAGATGTGGGGAGGATAACAGAGTTGGGCTTAAAAAGGGTCACCAGGTCAAAAATGGAAAGGACCACAGGGTTAGTTTCAGAGAGGCCACAGAGTCAGACACAAAGAGGAACACGGGGTAGACATGGGGAAACACACTGGGTCACACAGAGGGAGGACCTGATATCAAATACAGAAAGGATCATGGAGTGAATACATGAAGGACTGTGGACCCTCTGCTCAGGAACAACTTTGAATTTTCTTTGATCCTTGTTTTTGCTGAGTTGGGCAGAAATAGTAGTTTTACATCAATCCCCAAATGTCATATGACCGGCAGACCAGGAATAGAAAGCGGCTGTAGACACAGCTACCTTTCTACTATGTCATTCAAGGCTGCTTAAAACTTCTTTTAGTAAACACAAATGCATTTCTTTTTTTTTTTCCTTTTCATGTGCATGTGGTACAAGCATTGTATATTCATGTTTGCATGTGTGAGAGGGGAGCATGAAAGTACATATGTCGTCACATGTGCGTTCACGTGAGTGTACATAGGCGCAAAGGTCCAAGGATGATACTGGAAATTATCCCAGACTCCAATCACCTTTCCACTTTATTGCTTTGAGTTCGGGTCTCTAATTAAACACAGAGTGTACTATTAGGGCAAGTCTAGGTAGCAGCTTACTCTGGGGATTCCCAAGCTCTGCCTTCAGAGCCTGGAATTACCACCCTACATTTTAATGTGATATCTGTACTTTTCCTTGGACAGCACGTGCTTCAATCATTGAGTCATGTCACCAGCTCACAAAATGCATTTTTTTATATAGGAATAGTCCACTGATCTAGGATGCATGCTAGAGCATGAATCAGGTCAGGCATAAGTCATCACAGACTAGATGAATCACAGTGGGCCACACAATCAAAAAGATTTAAAAATAAAAGAGAATCTGGCAGGGGAGATAAAGGGTTGTAAGGGGGAAAGGAGGAGGTGGGATTTAGGACTAACAGTGGAAAATATTATAAATTCACTATATTCATGTATACAACATTAAAAAATAAAGATAGAAAAAATATAGCAAGAGTTATGGGCTGGTGAGATAGCTTAAGAAGGCAAGGCACTTGCTTGCAAATCTGGCTGAGTTCAGTCCCCAAAAGCCCTCACAATGCTCTCCTTCTTTCTCTCTTACACACAAAAATAAATGAATAGATAAATTTTTAAAAAAAGAATAAAAAGAGATCACTTACTTTAAAAAAGAAAAAGAATAGTCACAAATTGAAGGCAACCAGAACTAATCAACCTTCCTATTTCAGAAGTTCACGGCATGGTACATTTTCATAAAGCAATTTTGATTTTTGATTTTTTAAGGTTCAATTCAAGGATATAAAAAAATCACTATTTCAATGTCAGATTTTGCTTCTTGTACACAGGAAAACTTACCTCTGAGCTTAGAAAGACAGAGCTGGCTCTGCAGTGCACTCGTGGGCTTCTGGCTTCAGCAGGTCAGCAGCTTTGTCTCTGGGCGACATCTTTTGTTCCTGTGCTGTGTCTCTTCACCCTGCCTCTGGATCCTGTGGTCTCAAGCATCACACTGCTGACTGAAGGCCATTATTGATGAATTTTTAGGATCCTTAATAATTTAACAGACTTGTCAGCAAAAATAGTTGAATCTTCCACTACATATCTCTCGTCAGCCGAGATACTATTTCAGATCTTCATTATAAGATTAGATAGACATTTCTACAGAAAATTTTGAAACATGAAAAAGATTTAACAAGAATTTAACTCAAAGTGGATAACAATTCCATTAAAATAGATAACCAGTTAGCAAGATGTTTAAAGGAAAGTGTGGTGATGTTTATTTTGAAGCATGGAGTCTTGAGAAGTAGAATCCACAGCCTGGGAGCCCCGGGGCCTTTCTTCATGCTGTCCTTGTATGTCTTTTCCATTCCTTCCTTTTTTCACACTGCCAATTAGATGGATTTAAAATTCAACATAAGCACATTTTGATTCAAAGGAGACCATTTCAGCTTGTGTGCAGGGCCTGAATGCAGAGACTCCCCACTGGGCACTGATCAGCTATTGATTAGGGGAGTGCCAAACTGAATCGTCATTGCCAAATAATAGAGCCTTCAGCTCAGAGGGATGCGGCTGAACACAGTTGTTATAGGAAAAGCAAAGCTAGTCCTTTGTGGAAAACCAAAAGCCCTGGTCTCTCTGGAGGGGAAGAAATGTTAATTGAAAAATTCCTTAAATAGGTGAAGGCTCTGAAGTCTGCCCAACATAAAAGGTATGAAGCCACCATTGGTCCTAAAGAAAGGACCTTGCATTTAAGTGGGAGTTTTCTCTCTAATGGTGCTGATTAATTTCCCATTCATGAAGGAGAGTTGGTGAAACAGGCCCTTGACAACTGGACCATATGCATGGGGAAGTCTGAGTTAATTGGCTCCTTGGCAAGGAAAGTTAAAACAAAGAGGCTTCCTATTGGATGTAGAGAAACAAAGTGTGATGGGTTAGTAAATAGCTAACGTGTGGCCCTTTCCCATTTATCAGGTGATAACCTCAGAAAAATGTTCATCTTGTCACTGTGACCGTTCCTCATGGTGACCATTAACACTGTGTCTAGGGACATTTCTCATCCCACTGAAGTGAATCTGGAAGCAGCACTGCAGAGCCATAGTTAGAAGACAGGAGGCTGGTGAGGAAGGAATAGACAGCAGGTACTTCTAAGGTCTGTGTACCTGTCTCCCTCTAGGTCAAAGACGTGAAGAGAGGTAATGTGAGGCCCTCCAGCCTTTCTTTTCCCCTCTCAAATGCTGCTTGCCATTCCCACCTTTAGTCAGGACAGCCAATGACCCACTGACCAGAACGAATCCAAAGAAAATCCTCCAGCTCCTTTTCCACAGCCAAAAAGTCACCTACAACGGCAAGGAACCTACTGTGCTGGTATATGTATATCAAGCTAGGCCGCCAAAATATCTGAATGACGTAGATGAGAGCTAGCACAGAAGTGCAAGTCTTCAGACCCACAACGGGCTGCAAGTGACAGGTGCCACAGCTCTGTGGGTCCCAAAGGCGCTCATCCTATTGCCGAGCATCCTGCATGGAAACTGCCGTGAAAGAACAAGGTGAGGGAAGACCGGAGGGTGACTTTAATCGAGGCTCCCACAGGCAGTTTCAAAGGTGCAACACCTCTGAAACAGACTTGTGACAAAGAGCAAGCATTTCATTAAAATGACCAGTCCTTACAAAGAGCAAGCAGTTTGTTTAAAACCCTGTCCTGCTAAATGAAGTACATGGCGAGTTTTTTGCTATCAGCCAGCATTTCTGTTTCCTCTGAGACATCCAGGCATCAGCAACCAAGCACAACTTCCTGTTCCTGATCTAGGTGGCAATCAACTCATGGGACATGACAGCCCTATAACACCTCCTATAACACTGCAGAGGACACACCACTGTCCCTCTGCATTCTTTGGAAGGAGTCTATGCTGCACTGGAGATATAGTTCACCAGGAGGCTGGTTCCAGAGGACAAGTGGACACTGCAGGTTGCTCCTACCCACAGGAACTCAATCTGCCAGAAGACTCATGAGCCTCTTGTGATACTTTGATGTTCTATGTCCTTAAAAGAAAAGCAGGAATTCCCTTGTGACTGTGGCATCCCATAGGGAAAAGTGACCTTGCAGAGACTCAGGTGTCTCAGTCCTCTAGGACTGTGTAGATGCTACTTAAAGGAAACAGTTGAAAAAGAAAGAAAGAAAACAGTGGTGTCCAGGCACATGGTCAGATGCTGGGAGAAGTAGTTGAGCACAAGCCACTTCTAACAAAAGAAGTGGGCCTGTCAAAGACAAACAGTGCGGGTGTCTGACCCCAGGCCTTGTGTTTTTCCTCTGCCTTCAGAGGTCTCGCTTCTGAGCCTGGCCTGGTTTTCCAAAGGTCTCCTCAGAGCAACGCACTGTGACACTCTGCCAGGCGAAGGCCCTCCTTCCATTCAGAAAGACCTGTTTCTCAGTGAGCGTGCACCTCTCCCTAGGTGCCCTAAGTCCCTGGAATCAACCAGGGCTGGACCTACAGAGAGAGGCCGCTCCGGTCAGTAGCAGGGGTCAGAATACGAGCAGCAGGAAGGGTTCAGAACTGGACCCTTCACACAGGTCTGTCAGTGGGAACAGCTTGATGCACTGTGGAGATGGACTCAGGACAGATACACAGGGGATCAACACATCTCCAAAGAGCTTAATTACTCTCTGAGAAACAAGGATCTTTTGACAAGACAATAGTAGAAATTGACTTGTGAACCCTGACAAGCCATAGACTCCGATATCTTGCACAGTGTGAAGAAATGAAAGTCAGAAGTCCACTCCAGAGTTGGGCTTGGTGGTACACAGCTGTAATCTCGGCCCTTGGGAGAAGGAGGCAAGACAGAGTGAAACTCAGCCTCAGATATGTAGTTAATTAAGGACAGGCAGGGTTCTTGTCACCTTTGATGGTTAATATTCATTGTCAATTTGTTCAAATTAAGAATCACCTCTGGATGTTTCCAGAAAGGTTTAACAGAGCAAGTAAGACATACCCTGAATGGGGATGGCCCCGTCCCATGAGCTGGAACCCTGGACCAAAAGAGAAGGAGACAGTTCTTTGAGCAACAGAATTTTCCTCTCTCTGCTTCCTGACTACAAATGCCATGTGACTAGCTGCCATAACTCACTTATTACGATGGACCAAAATCCACTCTTCTCTCCTCGAAATGTTTCTTTTCAGGTATATTCTGTCCTAGCAATGAGAAAAGTAACTGACGTACACTCTGTCTCACAGCCCAAGGTGCTGTACACATGCTTTGCCTGGAACCAAAGCAAAAGCATCTGAGTTTGGGTTTTTGTTTGCTTTTGTTTGTTTTTCTTCCGTTACTAGATCTTTTACTTTTATGATTGATGGAATTTGGTCTTTGATATCATCATACATGTGCACAAAAGCTTCCATCTGCTTTTCCTCTGTTGGCTCCTATTTCCCCACCCTTCCCTACTTCTACTCTTCCTTCCATACTCAAGTCCTTCTGTTTTATGTATGCTGGATTCCACCAGGGACCCCACGGTTCTGGGGTTGAGATCTTTCCTTGGAGCTTGGTAGGTTCTTCCATGTGCACAGTACTAGATATATTTGTGGATTAACTTAAACTTGTGGATGGCCTATTAGTCATGAGAACTTTGCAGACCCTTGAGTGAGTTCTTATTAATTCAGAGCTGATCACTGGTCAAGGAAGTTTTTAAAGATGTATCAGCTACAAGCTATGGGCTTGTGATTGACATGCTATGTCACTTTGGGAGGATAGGATCTCACCACCCTTTTTTCTCAACTTTTGACACTTACGTTCTTTCCATCCCCCTTTCCACAGAGGTACTTCAGGTTTTGTGGGTAGAGTATACGCCACGTTGAAGACTGAGATCCTTACTCTTCATTAATTCTCTGCATCATGTACAGTTGTGGCTCTCTCCAGTCATGTCAACATGTTGAAGGTTGAGGGTGGTCTAAGTATTCTTTCTACTTCATTGGAAAAAGCAACTGAGTTTGAGTTCTCATCAATGAGAGGTGTTCATCTGCTCTGAGACAGAGCCTCCTTATTCTCCACCTATCACTATCCTCAACTTAATGGTGCCCACAAAAGCCAGAATTCAGACCTCTTTGGGCCTTGATTCAGAATGACAGAACAACAGATTCAGAGGACCCTCCAGACCTCAAGACAGCTGGAAAAGCCAAGGTCTGAAAGATGTCAGAGCTCATGAGAATTCTCTGCTCAATTCTACCCTCTAACACATGAAAAGAAAATGACGTTGCACTTCACTTAACTGGGGAAAGTCAGGAGTCCAAAGTTCTAGATCCAGCAGAAACTGCCAGCCACCACCTAACTGAGGCTTCCCGGGGCACTTGACATGTTCCTGGATAGACACAGATGGCCCCACCCTGCATCCTGCTGTCACCAGGTGTCAGACAGCTCAAGACAGCTCTATCAATGTACAAGAGGAAACCCTGGTGAGTTCTGAACATATATTATAATCAACATCAACATTTTTTAACTAAATTAATATGTTAAAAATTTATGTCAGCATTGATGTAGACAATCACATTACCATTCATAATGAGAGAATACACATCCTTGAGGGCTTGGAATACAATTCGGTGGCTAAACACTTGCCAAGTTTACTTTAAAGAGTTAACTATAAGGTAATAGAACAATTTTATGCCAGAACATTCATCGAAGCTCTAGCATAATAATAATAACAATCAGATGCAATAGTAATGACTAATGGAAAGAGATTCAAGTTGTGGCTTAGACGTGAAGTATCTCCCTGCAGGTTCAGGTACAGAGGTGAGGCTTCTAGAAAGTGATTAGATCACAAGGACTGTGATTTAGTCTATGGATTAATCTCTTGATAATTTCAAAATTGATGCCATTATTGGAAGGTGGTAAAAGCCAGGAGGTTGGGCTGATCATAGGTAGCCAGACACTGGGCATGTCTTCAAAGATCATATCTTGTGTTTGACCCTGTCTCCTCTCTCTACTTCCTGGCCACCATGAGGGAGCAGCTTTACTCTGACACACTTTCCCCACCATGGATCTATTTCAACATAAGCACTCAGAAACCTCTGAAGCCATGAGCCAAAATAAGCTCCCCCCTTTAAGCTGACTTCCTCTAACATTATGTCACAGCAATGAAAACTAACACAATTAGGTTGATTTTAGAATATCTATATACAATACTCCAAAAATATTATAGAATCACATTTGAAGAGGGAGACACTCACCACATAATAAGTTAAGGCATAATAGCTCTGTGCCTAGTTGATAATATTGTCCTATACACACGGAAATTGACAGAGGTTGGATATATGTTTGGGGTTTTCACCAATTTTTAAAAGTTTCTTTAAAAATTTAATGACTCCATTTTGTTAAGGACTTACATGACAAAGATTAGGAAGAGTTCTGAAAGGTCTCTAATATAGATAGCAATGACCAGGGATTTCTCCCTTTCAGTCCCTATAGCTTCTCTTCTTCCCAACTTCTACAGGGAAGGTAAACTGCCTTCGCAAACAGGAGAAATGGAAACTGCTCTTTCTGTTTCCCCATCTATCCCATTGTTCTGCTTATGGAAAGTTAGTTTAAATAAATAAATATGGCCTACAAAAATTATTTTCAAAACAATCATTATCTCTAAAAGCATTTTGCCCTTTCTAATATTCAACTAATATAAAAATTATTGAATAACAAAATAATCGATGGACTATTACCACATGTTACAATGCTTGCAAAACAGAGAAAGGCACTTACAGCAATGTAAGTAAAGCAAAGTGATGTATGATCCTAAAACTCTCTAAAAATAGCACCGATGTGTACAGGCAAGCAAAGGAAGAGCACGGACCCGGCAGATGAAAATCTTCATTTCTCTGTCTGCTTCTAGACTATCTGTAATGAGAGGCTAGTACATCTAAGATAGAACAAGCAATAAATTTCAATTGTAAATATAAAAATCATGAGCAAGTTTCCTTCTACCACAAGAACAGAAACATTAAGATCAAAGACTCTCAGATTCTTCCCACTTGCCTCCTCCTACCAAACCTAGGGCCCCTTTCATGGAGTTAGATTAGCATGAGTGTACACTTCATGTATGCACCTCAAATGCTCACACATTTAAAAAGATGACTATATGGACACTACACTCTGTCCAGTCATACATGGACACATGTAGACATGAAGAAACATGAATAACAAAACCTCATTCCATGTTCACGGTTCTCCCCACAAACTCTGTGTCTTTTACTAAAATAAGATCATTAGAGTAGAATTTCTATTCCTTGAAGGTCATGAAGAATTAGACCCTGGCTTTTGTTCATGGAACTTTCAAACATGAACCTGCAGTTTACCAGAGCTTCCTCCTGTGTGTGTATAGTGACGTAATCACAGACACTGTTGACTGACACACTTTGCAAAGGCCTAAAGATGAAGGTGGAGAGACCTCCCTGGCTTCTGCTACAAAGACTGAGCACTTGTCCTGTGGCAAAAACAGCCAACTCCACACATTCAGTGATAGATTGGCATATCAAACTGAACATGCGAGGCTTCAAAACCTCACATTTGGCTTAGACCACCATCAATTATTTAAACACAAACCAAATTACAAAATATTCAGCATATGTTCTCTTTAGACTCTGCTAAATTGGATGAGACCTCCAAAAGCTAATCTAGGGGTCATTCACTGAAAAACAGTGCAGGCACCCTTCAGAGGGGTCACAGTGAAAGGCAGAGGGGCTGGTCAGCTTAACACAGCACAGGAGGCCTGGACACTCAGCTCCCAGAGGAAAAGTGATTAATGCCTGCGCCTAACCCTGCCCTCATCAAACCCTGCTGCCACCATCTGCTGGCTTAATTCCTCCGCAGTGCCTGTGTTTGCTGCCTCTTCTGACAAAGGGCAGGGGCGGGGAGGAAATGTGCCCTGCTCAGCACCGGTCTCTGGTTGGCCGGCTTGCTCCGGCAGAAGGCATCTGTTGCTCATGGTCTGGCAGCATCTGCTACTATTTCTCACTTTCCCCAGCATGCTGTGAGATATGGCTTCTCCCAAAGATGGCCTTTCCTTGCACATTGTCAATCCCGGCATTGTCTGTCCTGCCTGTTCCCACAGTGCTGGCCTCACTGCTGTGCTGCTCGGCTCTGCTGACTGTCTGTAATCCAAAATATTGAGTCTTGCACTTTAGCGTGTCCCTGTGAACCAAGACATCCAGTTAGACCCACAGGAATGGCAGACGGGCAGCTCTGATTGGGAGAGCGCTGATCCCAAGAAGCTTGAGGGTTCAGGACAGTCCAAAGATGCTGGTGCCAAGTCAAGTCCAGAGAGGCAGATGGCTCTAGCAGGTCTACTCTCTCCTCTCTGGACTAGCTTGTGTTTTACATTAAAATGCTGTAAAAGCATGTATCGTTTTTTCTCTGACTTCTAGATCAGGGTGTTAAGCATTGTGATGAAATGTGCCAAGCACCTTCAGTGGGTAGGATACAGCCTGGCAGCTGATGTGGTCAGCATCCCAAACTGTCAGCTTCCACTTTTAACACATCCAGTACTTTGGTTGGGGACTTTGGAGAGATGGTGTGTGCCCATCTCTCCAGAGCTCTTTCTAATTCCAGTGCTATCCTTAGTTACATTGTGAATGGAAAGAGAAAGGGGGATATCAGGTCCTCTTTCCTCCTGGATGTTTTTAAGAGTTTGAGAGAGATCTTAGGGCTGAATACCACCTCTCTGTGTTATGGCATGATTCTAAGCCCAGGAAAGAAACAGGAACATAAGAGGTTGTTGTCATGTGTGTGTACTTGTATCCTGTGTGTGTGCATGTCTGGGTATGCATTGGTATGTATGTGTATGTGCTTGTGTGCATGTGCATGTGTATGTGTGAGTATATATGCATCTGTGTGCATGTCTGTATGTGCATGTGTGTGTTTGTGTGTATGTGTGTGTTTGTGTGTGTGCATTTGTATGTGTGTGTTTGTATCATTCTGTAGCCACTTCCCACTGACTTATTATTTGTTCCCATACCTCACATACTTTTCCACAGACTTCATCAGCCCAGGAAGCTGAGGTGGTCTGTGCCCCATCTATGGCCTGGTCAGCTGTGGCCTCCAGGTCTTTTCATAGCCAGCACTTCAGCACCTTGGACAGAAAATGCCACCAGAAGATAAGCTCTATCTTGGTCACTCTTCTACTGTGGTAATAAATATATGTTCCGAAAAATTCAGGAGAGCAAGGGACTTATTCATACTCACAGATTCCGGTTACAGTCCATGATGATGGTAGGGAGCTCACGCCAGCAATCAGGAGCCAAGGGAACTGACCACACCATATCTACAGGAAGAGCTGGGAGAAGAGTCTTCTTTCTAGCTTGCCAGCCTGCCAAATCCAACCAGATCGCTCTCATCTATCCAGGAACTAGTCCCATCCACTGTGCACTGTGTCTTCCCACATCAATGAGATCATCTGCAGGCTTGCTCACAGGCTTGACTTAACTAGATGATTTTTCACTGGGTATACCTAAAGGCTCAGTTTTCAGTTATCAAGTTAACACTAAAACTAACTGCTACACTTTCAAAGACAGACTAAGACTTCAAAAGTGGACCAAGAGGACCTAATGGTAGTTACAGGAGAGACCTCAGCTATGTATCAGAAGACCCTAGCAGTACACCAAGAGAAAGCCCAGGAATAGAACACAAGAGACTTCATGGAGTAGGTCAGGAGAGACCCCACATGAAAAGACACAAATGGATGAGGCTGCCTTCTCCATATGATGCTATCAGTTTCACCCTTGTTTACAAGGACACTCCCTCTTCAGTCTAAGCCCAATTAGTAGGATGCTTCCATAGGTGTTAAGGTTAGGGTTAGATAAGGCTTATGTTCATCATTCCCTCACTCTTCACTGATGGTGCATTAGGGTTAGATTTAGGCTTATGTTCTATAAAAGCGAAACCGCCCTAAATCCAAAAGGGCCTCAGCTGAGTATATGGCACATGGGTGGCTGCACGGCATGACGGCTAAACAAGCATCTGTGTGTTCACGGTAGAGCCCAGAGAGCCTATTTTGGTCAGCAGGTCTGTCCTGGAACTCCGGTAGGAAGAAATGAGATTCAGAGAAACATGATAAGATCACACTACGAGGCCAGTGGATGTTGCTGTTAGTTTCCCCATCATGGATTACACCAATCTCCCTCATCTATAACCTGTGCCCCAGAAGTGAAGCCAGAATGAATCTGCAGTAGGATCATTCTGACACAGCCACCCATTAGGTAGAAGGGTCTGACCATCCTGAACATTCAGGTGTCCCTTGGATCACAGAGAAAAGCAGGGATGGTGTAAGTCAGAAGTGTCAGATGCCTGGGCACAGTATGAACCTTCAGCAGACTTTGCCTCCAGTCTCACTGATACAAAGTCAGAGCACAGTCCATCTTGTCAGAGCACAGTCCATCTTCTGACTTCTCTCTGAACCAAATGCTGAAGTCAGCAGCTAGGAGCCCACCCTCCCTACCCAGAAGGATGCAGTGTTCACCAGACCCAGACAAGATCAGAAATTGTCCTGGACGTGAAGATGAGGAGTAACTGGACACTGGGTATGGTCAAGTGACTCTTCCCATTCATTGCAAGAGATGGTAGGTGGGAAATTCAAGGCAAGGACCACACTGGGGAGTCCAGCAAAGTCCAGTGTCCTTACTTACTTACTATTTTGGGTCTAGAGATGAGTCCTTTTCTGAGCAACTAAACATATGCCCCTAGGGATGGCTCTGAGCAATGCCACGACATGACTGGCAACACTCAGGACACTAGAGAACCTACCAGGTGTGGCATGGTTATTCACACAGCCTGGACCCTAGGAACTTCTTCTTTCCCACAGAAATAATTCTAGTGTCCACAACAGAATGAAATTCTCCATCATAGCATTCTGAAAACCCATGTGAACCTGCCCAGGGACTATAGGAAAAGATCTTCTCATAATCAGCTCCATGAATGCAAGATAGGGGGCACCTTTACTGAGGGGCATATGAGGAATATTGCAGACCTTGGCCCTCCTCATTCACTGAGCAAGGGCTGAGTGCATGAGTTTGGTTATGGAGACATCTCAGTCCCGGATGCAGTCTCTGATGGAGAAGAGCTCACATCCTGTGCTCAGACCTGAACAAGTGAGATGAACAGTCAGACTTGGTTGTCATCATGCTCCAAGGCAAGGATTTAAATCACTGACCTAGTTTGCTCCATGTAAGACATTGGATGTTCTTTGTTAATGTTTACAAGAAAAACAAAGTGTAAAGTCATCTATCCATCTGCCACATTCAAAATATTACTATAAGGACCTACACACTGATGAATTCTATGTTAGTTGTAGGTTTTCAACCCCAACTACACTTGGTCTCCAACCATACCACCAGCAGTGGCAAGCCAAAAGTTCTTGCAATTATCCTTGAAAAGCCATGCGAATCAACCACTTGGTTTGCCTGTGACAGTACAGACACCACTGAGAGACAGGTGGGCCCACCATCCGCGGAGCAGCTGGGAAGTGCAGGCTCACAGCACCATGGATTTCCAGTCTGTAGAGGCTGGGAGGGTGCCCTTCCCATCTTAGCAATCTGATTTTACATAAATAGAGGTCAGGATCTTGTAAATAAATGAATAGAATGCTTAATATATATGCTAAATTCAGTATTTCTGATCTTTTAGATTGGCTGATCACAAGCCAAGTAAGTTCTCTGTGTGTCAAGATCTGTGCTGTCCTCAAGAAAAAGCCAGAAGTCATGCATCTCTTGGGAGGAAAAAGGCACGGGGTCTGCAGACCTTCTGAATGAGAGTCAGTCCTGCGTGGAACAGGGGCTTTCTGAAGGGGACACCAGAATCTGGCACTGGATGATAAGCAGGACTTTCTTGGGCATATGAGACAGCAGTCTTTGGAATACAAACACTAGAGGCAACTGGTAGGTCCTGCCTTGTCAGCTGAGGAAAATCAGCTGAGGAAGGAGACGACCAAAGTGGTCAACTCAAGGTGACTGCAGGACTCGGTATCCAACTCCTGCAGACACGGGGACTGCAGGCAAATCTCTCCATTTAATAAATTAGTTCCTTGCCCAGAACCCCACCAACCAGCAAAGTCAGTGTTCTACTTGGTTTTGAGCCAAGCCCCATGGATATTTTGAGCTCCAGGAACATGTCTCTCTGGTTCTCTCAGAGCCTGGGCATGAAAATCATTGTGGCAGGAGAGTCTGGGCACCACGCTGCCAGAAGTGCAGCACTCGTTTCTAGGACTAAGTTGTGCAGATCAGGTGCAGATTCTGGTCCTCAGACACCTTGAGCTGTCAGCATCTCATGTCTCTGCAAGAGTCCACTCAGTGGACACTAACATCTCCCTTGAAAACACCCAATCCGCCTGAACAGTGGGACCTTATCAATCCCACCGCAGAGATTAGCTACTTCGTGCAGCAAAAGATTTTACTGACCCAAGCCAGAGGTTCACTGGTTGACAGAAAGTCCCTTTTTGTGAGTAGCTGCAAAGGGTGTGACGATGCCCAAGACAAAGCTATGGGCTCTTTGGAGGGATTTTTAGTTCCTGTTGGCCCAGAGGCACATGGCAGGCTGGGCCTGCTAAGAGCTGTGGTCAGCACAAACCACAGGGAGCAAAAATAAAACCTCGTGCCAATAAATGAGCAAATCAAAATAGAATTTCTTTTTTTGGTTTACTGCTACCACAAGGAGACCTATCTTGGGGGTTGGCTGAGGTGCTCGGAGCACTTGGTTCTACCCTCATCTGGGTGACAAAGTTCACAAATATCATTATTCCATGTTCTACTGCTGAAGTGTGACATTGGGGATGCTAGAAACACCACAGCCCCTCACAAGAGCAAAACACCATAGCTGCTCTTAGTCATACAACACACGCCTCTTCCTTTAAGTAGCCCACAATTACTCAGGTACAAACATGCATGGCGCTCTGTCACTCACGTTGCCATGAATGTAACCACTGAGGTGGAGCAGCAAGGTTATCTGCATAAGATCTCAGCAAGTTTTGTTATAAACTCATGTATATCTAGGATTGCACCAAGCTTTGAAAAATAAAGTTCTACCCACGATTGCTGAGAACTGATTTTGAGCATGTCTCTAAGCCTCTTTCATATCTATTTAATATGTCACCAAACCTTTTCAACAGCGGAGACAGAAGAAAGCCAGTTTTCAGAGAGAGAGAGAATGTGACAAGATCAGAAGATTCAAATGGTCTAAGTAAGTTGTTAATTACAGAACTCTGTTAAAATGCCAGAACCACTTCCAGGGTATCACAATTCTCACAGGCATCAGTATCCAAGTGTGATGTCTTGGTCCAAGAATTAAGTGAAAGAAAAGAAACTGGTTACCGGTGGCAGCTACAGCCCAAGTGATTGTCACAAGAACAAAAGTTCTTCAATCCTTGGACACCTTACTCTGCTACTGAAAAGTGGGCACAACTTCAGGGGAGGAAAATGCAACTCTATCATCAGTGTCCAGCTTGGTCAATCCCTAAGAAAAAGCAGGGAGTCCTAAGAGAGGGTGATTTTTCAGCCCTGAGCCGTTAGATCTTTATTGCCCCAACGCCAAGTCACCAGCTTCATAAAAATTCTGAAAGCCTGAGCTGAGAAGCAAGAGCTAGCACGGGAATCCCTGAGCTGTCCTCTGATCTCCATGCTCTACCACAGAGAAGAGCTTCCCTGATCTGGCTAGAACAATCTATGAGTAGATTGATGCACTGGACAAAGACTCACACTAGCAGACAAATGTGTCTTTGGATCCAGGTTCCTTGTAGGCACAGGGCTGGCCCTATTTTATCTCCTGTTCAGAGTAGACAGGTGGACACATTGCACATCTGTCCTGTGGGCCATAAAGGCTCAACTATGAGCAAGCACAGGCCCAGCGCCAGGTAAATCAATAAATATTTGTGAAGTGAGGGAGCAAACACAATTATATACCAGGAAATTCAATGTGTCCTGACCTGCTCACAGGACACCGATAGTACTGGAATCGACAGCAACAGTAATGCAGGATGCGTCCATAGAGACTAGATCAGCTTGGTCGTACCTCCATCCTGTGCACTGTGACATCTGGAGAATTTACTTCTCTCCAGGAGCCTGCAGCAGTCTGGGTTTGGCATCTCAGAAAGATGCCAATAGACAGCCAAATGCTACTTCAAAACAGCCACGAGGGTTAGTAACTGAGGTTTTTTTCCCTCTGACCTATGGCTCCTCATTACACTGCCTCTGACTCAGCTCACAATCCCAAAGCTACTACCATAGGAAGAGGCAGGAAACAGCCTGAAAGCCATTCTGAAAGCTTTTGGTTTCTCCACACAAAATATGTTTGAAAGAAGAGCCACAAATCAGTAGCAGCTGCTCCCAACACCTGTTTCATTCCCATTATTGACGTTCTCATGTCATTTTGGAAAGAACTGTGCATTTTTCCTGGAGAAGTTCTGGGAGCTCAGTTGACTGTACCCAACTGTTGGCAGAAACAGAAAGATCAAGAGCAACCCAGCCCCTGCTTATAACAAGCCTGTATTCCTTGTATCCGCCTGCCCTCCCTCCTGCCCTTCTTCCCCGACTCTGAAAGCACACCTGTGTCCTGCAGATCGGCATGCACCATCATGAGTATTCGAAATAATAGGACTCTTCACAGAATAAATAATAAAATTCGAATGACTCAGCCCCTAATGTTGCCAGCAGACTGCATAAGACACTGGCCAAAAACCCACCTGAAAATGTCCATCTACCCACATGGAAACCTTCCTGAGGAGCTACCTGTGTGTTTGCTCCCAGCCAATGTAACACAATGTCACAACAGAATAAGTTATTGTTGGAGTCTGAAGGTCAGGTGTTGAGCTGGGGCCTCATAGGCTGAAGTCTCAGGGTTTCTTTCTGGACTCCAAAAATCTGTTCCTCACGCTACTTGCTGCCTAGTTCCCACGAGCCACCTCAGTGGCTTATGACCTCAGACCCCCCACCCTGTCTCACTATCCCCTGTATCTACCTCCTTGCCCGGCTCTAACCCTCATCACTGACTCCTCTCTTAAGGGTCCTTCTGACTACTTTGTGCCCCAGTAATCCAAGGAGATCTCACATGTCCAGTTCTCTATTTTAAATACATCTGCAGCTTTCAAAAGCAACTTGAAGTCCCAGAATTGGGACACGACATTTGAGGAAGACAGGATTATTCTTCAGTCTATACCATTGATCCACTTAAATGCTTAGTGATCGATTTCTGTCACCCCATGCCTTTATCTAAATATCAACTTAAGTTATAGTCTTTAGAACTCTGGAAGATAAATCATCCCTCCTAAGATAGGTTCCTGTCATCTGCCTCTTCCACCAGGAGGGGAAAAAACATAGCACAGACCATTGTCCTGAATGGCCTCACATGCTAATTTAGGATTTCTACTTCCTCTGTAGGCCAGAAGGATAGTAGAAATGGAGAGAAGGGGTTAAAGATCTGGTTTTTATAACAAAGTGGAAGCTGCAAGATTTCCTGTAGAAAAGATAGCCGGCTGTCGTTGTGCAGAGAGGAACAGCTTGTTTAGCTTCACACCTCAGTCCCAAAGAGTCATCATAAGTGAGAACTGACCATGCCACCCAGAGCTCTGTCAGTCTAGGGAGTGTGACTCATCTCACATGGGTTACTCTTTGCTTGCTGGCTGTGAGGTCTTGATTTGGAGAGTCATAAAATGTGAAAGAGCAGCCAACAGTGATGCTTTGACTGTCCTCCACGTTTTTGACAGAATGAAGTTGGTGCCCACTATGATGGACTAAGAAGGTAGGTCACACTCTGGTGCAATAACAGCATGACGGTTATGGGGGTGACTAACTATTCTCTGATAGGATTTGAGACCTACACCACAAAAAGGAGTTCATGCCTACTATCGTAACCTAATCACAAACTCATGATTATGGAGGTATTGGGTTGTAGAAGGGAGCCTACTACTACTGATTAGCTAAACTGAACCTGGCATCAATATCTAAATATGTATATTTATACTCAAAGACTACCATCAGCCTTAGTCACAGAAGTCTATCTTTGTGGTGAATGGAGATAATTACAGAGATCTGTGGCTACACAAGATGCCTACAATGACTGTTGAGCACTAGGCCCTAAACAAGATATTCACTGTCCTTTTTTAAAAATTATTTATTTGTTTGCTTGCTTGCTTACTTATTTATTTAATTTAGTGTGTGTGTGTGTGTGTGTGTGATCAGAAGGCACTGTGTGTCCCTGTGGAGGCCCAAAGGTGACTTCGGGAATCATCCTGGATTGCTTCTACCTCCTTTTTGCTTCCTCCTGGGATTTCCCAGACTCCGCCCACCAGGGCCAGAAGTGTAATCTCCCTCTCTCAACCTCCCCCTCTCCCTTCATTTTCACTTGATGTTTTTACATGGGACCTTGGATCTAAACTCAGAACCTTCTGCTTGTGAGGCAGAGTCTTAACTCCAGAGCCATCTCTCCAGTCCCACACCATCCTTTTAAGGCTCAGGAATCATTATAGAAGAGAAGGAAGAAAGAATATAAATCCCAGAAGAGAAGGGCTGCTAAGTAGCATCTTCTGAGCATGATATGGGCACAGAGATCTTGAACTCACAGAGGCAGTACTGGCACTGGGCTGGCATGAAATGTCCCTAAGGACAGGCAGCCAGGGCCCTGACAGGTCCATGGGTCCTTCCACCTAATACTTAACCATTGGCAGCTAACAGATTCTGGGAGACAGTAGGCATAGTGTTCAATTGTGTGCCCACTAGTGAGCCTACCAGACTCCAATAGACAGTTCCAAAACCATGGATATATGGACAGTACTGGTCAAACTCAATGGGACATAAAACAGAAAGCCATAAATATGTGGAAGGAAAAGAGGGTTGGTAGGGATGGATGGGAGAGAGAAAACAGAGGATATAAAGTGTAATCGGACTATATTATATACATGTATGAAATATTCAAAGACCAAATTTTATTAATTAAAAAACCAGAAAATAAAAAAGTGGGCAGTTCTGATTATTGTGGTCAAAGGTAGGGCCTGTAAGAGGTGGTCAGAGTAGATAAAACCTTGGGAAATGAATCCTTTTGAATTTGTAAGGGGAGAAGGAGAGAACACACACACACACACACACACACACACACACACACACACACACACACAAACACACACACACACATCCCTTAACAAGTTTCTGTGAGCAACAAACCCTGACCTCTCATCACAGTTCTCCAATATGCTTAGAAAATTCTGGGAAAGACTCTAGGGCTCGCAACCCTGACTGGTTCCAAAGCCCCAGGTGTCGCTGCAGCAGTGGCTTAGCCTGACAAATAAGCAGACTATAAATAAGAAAAGAAGTAGTGACTGTCCTTGCTTCTGTGTGAAGTCATGTGAGCTGTCATTCTTCATCTAGCCCTAGATTCACATGTGAGCAAGGGCCCAGGAACTCCAACCTGAGAACAGAAGCAGAATGGCCCATAACATTTCAAATCAACAGATTCAGGGGCTCTGGAAGGGAAGGAAGAATCGTGGAGATCTCTCCAGCAGAAAGGAATCACCACAGACATAGTGGAGATAGACTGAAGAGAGACACCAGATCCCACTGTCACACTGGCACCAGCGTGCCTACTGAGAATGAGCTGTCACACTGTGGCACCAGTGTGCCTATTGAGAGTGAGTTGAAAGAAGGTCAGAGTCCCCATCCTCTTCCCTTTTCGTGACAATCCTGTAGAATCACTAAGCAATACATGAAAACAGCACTAATACCTGAAGATGCTGAGGTGCAGCTCAGAAACACAAGCAATGTCACAAGTGAGAACGTGTGTAGTTGATCAGATTTGTGGTTACCTGGAAGGGACTACCCTTAAGTCTCAAGGGGACTGTGTAGGTGCAGATTGGTTCTCACAGGTATATATAATAACACATGCACACTTGATTGTATATAAGCAATAGACACATACGCCACTTAGTGTATGCAAACCATTGACATATTTACACTCATTATAGGCAAGTCACTGGCACAAGCCCCTCATTGAATGCAAATAAAGCACACATATGCATCTTACTGCATGCAAACTATGGACAAATGTGCACCTCACAGTATCAAAACTGAAGACATATTGCACCTCACTGACATAAACTAAAGATACACATGCACTTCACTGTATATAAACTAGAGATACATGTGCATCTCACCATATATAAATTATGGGCATACATGCATCTCAATATACGTAAACCATGAACATATGTGCACCTCACTGTATGTAAATTGTAGACATGCATATGCCTCACTGTATATAAATGTAGATACATGTGTATCTCACTGTACGTAAACTATGGATAACATATGCCTCTCACTATAGATAAACCATTGACATATTTCTCTCTCACTGTATATAAATCACAGATACACATCTACTTCAAGGTATTAAAGTCATAGACACACATACTATGTCTCCGAATATATCTAATTACTGGTATATGTGTGACTCACTGTGAGTGAATCATGGACATATGTACATGTTGTATACATTGTAGATCATTCACAGATTTGAGCCTCACTGTGTGTGAATCAAACATGTGCATATTGCCATACATGAGTCATGCCTCAAATCATGCTGGTTTTAAGAAGAAGATCTAACTGGCTGAGATACTGTATACCTACAATCCCAGCAGTCTGAAAGCTGAGTAAGAGGATCACTGGAAGTTCAAGTTCTACTTAGGCTACCATAGGAAAACCCTTTCTCAAAAACAGGGTTTATAGGGAGAAAAGGGAGGATTAAAAGCAGTCAATATACATTGCACATATATCTGAAATGATCAATGAATTCAATTAATTAATAAGAGGGAAAGGAACAGGAGGATTTTTTAAACATTTTTTATTATTATTTCCGCTCATACAAACTTAATAGGTAGACCAGTTCCCTCCCCCCTTCTCCCCCCGAACTCCCTGCTCCCCCTCCCTCCCTCCCCATCTCCCAGTGCCTCTCCCCCAATTCCCAGAGAGTCCTTTATTGTGTATGCCTAACTCTCCTCTTGGTCCTCCTTTCCGATGACGTACAAGGACCCAGTGGCATTTCCCTGAACCCTTTCTCGTGTTCCCCTTAAGCATAGGAACACTACTGTGGCCATCAATCCCTTGTCTCCAAGGATCTTGGTGCCTTTAGCCGATGTTAGACTTTGTGAGGTCAATAGTGTGACGGACATGGCGCAGGGCATGCAAAGTCCTATTATGATTGCTTCAGCCCTAACTAGTGTGAAGACTCTTCAAATCATTGCTCCCCCCATCCTTTTGCTCTTACAATCTTACCGCCCCCTCTTCCGCAAATGTCCCTGAGCTTCAGGATGGGGGCAGATTAGGCTGGCTTAGGAACAGGAGGATTATGGAGAGGAAGAAGAAGAAGAAAACTATACCCACAAAAACTCTCAAAGTACATGGAAGAATTCTTCATGCAATTGTTGAAGTCCTGTAGAGTGCCCAGGAGTATGTGATATAGTTTCCTGTTAGGTCTGACTGGTTTTCAGTTCAGAGGCAGCACACAAGTCTCTAGGTCTTATTTAATCACAGGGAAGTATGACTTTCTGTGCCTTGTAAAAAGGAAACAATCATATTCTACCAGTGTGTTGTAAACCCTAAATACTGCACACAGTAGGTTCTTACTAGTGGGTGGTGCCATAGTGTGATAGGAATGTGTTAAATAAACCAATAACAAACAGAAAAGTCTAGCCACTCTGTTAAACAGTATTAAAGAAACTATACTAATTTCACTTCTCACATTGGGAAATGGACTTTTCAAATCCAAGTAATTTTTTTAGCAAATAACAGCTGGTGGCATAGTAAATTGGTATAAATTTTCTGTAGAAGCTCATAAAAACTAAAATATTATCTCTGAAAAAATGCACTTCTAGAAACTAATCATAATTAAAATGAGAGACAGTGCAAGAGTTAAAGCTTTTGCCTTGCAAGCAAAAGAATCTGAATCCAGATCCCTAGATCCCATGTAAAAATGCTGAGGGAAATGGAGGTGGCCAGAAATTCTGACTCTGGATGACAGAGGCTGTGAAGCCCCAGAGCAAAACAATAATGTGGAAAGCAATCAAGGATGATTCCCAAAGTTACCCTTGGACTTCCACAGACACAAACATACACACACACACTTGTAAATAAATAAATAAGAAGCAATTATTTAAATGCATATGTGTTCAATAATGTATTATTTGACTGTAGATATTTTAATGCATCTAAGTGTTTTAATAGGGGAAATGATAAAATGTATTAGCCCACAAAAAAAGAGAATGCAGCAGTCTCTCCAGTTGAGTTGTGATTATTGGGCAGGTCTATTTTTTGATGATTGGCTGGTTGTTTTGAGTGACAAGCTTCAAGATCAGGTTATTTTTGTAGGACTTGGTACAATACTTAAACAAAAGGTGCCAGGAAGTGCCAGGGCATTCAGGGTGGGAGAAGGGAGCCTGGAAGAAAAGCCAAGCATGCACTGCCTTAATCTGGGCACCTGCATCTCTTCAACTTCATTCTTGGTCTAGATAATCATGTGAAACCCCAAGTTTAGAGACAATAGAGCCTTCTATGTTCCCAAGAAGAGCTAGACCCTGGGAGGCATCAGTCTTGTGCCATCATTCTGATAAATCTGTGCCTTCATGACTGGTGTGGGTCTTCATAGTAACCCCTCATAGTGACATTAGTCTTTCCTATTGTGTAGACCTGTGTGGTACTCACTAAGTATTCAGTGGATACTTAAAAGAATACACAAGCTGCTTAAAAGAGATACAAGCAAGATACTCCTAGCAGCAGTAAGCAAGTGTTTGCTGATCAATAATTCTCCCAGTAGTCAGAAAATAATTTTTTTATCCAAATGCCCATGATCTTCAAAATGAGGAGAAAAAAAAACAGAGAAGGAGAAACAGTGCAAACCCTGCCTTCAAACTGCATACAAGGGCATGCATGCATGCAAGAATGCCTGGGTGCACATGTGCTCACCACACGTGCATGTGCATACACAGGCATGCATGCAAGCAAGAATATTTGGGTGCACATGTGCTCACCACACATGCATGCACATACACAAGCATGTATGCAAACAAGAATGGGTATACACACTCTTACCACACATGCATGTGCATACACAGGCATGCATGAAAGCAAAATGTTTGGGTACATATGCACTCACATACTTGATCACATACATGTGCACATATATGCAAGTGTACATATATACAGGATTCACCATGAACATAGAAAATATATTTAAAAACATATACTATATGTATATCACATGATTTTACACACACATACACACATGCACAGTCAATGAACATTTTCATCTTCCTGGGGTCATAAAACTCTATCCTAGAGGCTTAGAAGTAAGAGGAACATAGGAAATGGACAGAGAGAACCAGGCTGGCCCAATATTCCCCTGAAAAACAAGATGTTATGGTTACATTTTAGTGTCAATTTGCCTCTAGTTGCAGACTGTTTGGGGCACAGCTATGGAGAGTCAATGGTTGGAGCAGGCCCTGAACAAGTCTGGAAGTACTTGGTTACTTGATGTGGAAAGCCCAGCCCATAGTAAGTGGTACTTTCCAGTGATGGACTAGACAGTAGGAAGTTCAAGAAGGAAGGACTTGCTTTCCACTTATCCTGTGTCAACTCTCTGTTGAGTTCACTCTACAAGTGTCTGTTGACTTCTTAGAACATCGTCGCCTTCTTTGTTGCTGCTGCCGCTGTTGCCTCCATCCTTGGCTGATGCAGAGATCCATCCTCTCCACCTTGCCGCTGTTCCTACTACCTTTGGAGCCTGGTCTCTAAGCCTTGCTGCTGTTCACTGTTCATCGCTGATGTCAGAGCCCAACATCTTCCACCCTCCACCAAAATAGAGGCCTGAGACCTTCTCAGTATCTTTCAGCTTTGTGAGATATCCAGTCAAGAACGAAGCAACTACAGACAGTTACTTTGAAGGATCTGTTTATCATGAGTTAATTTAATAAACAGGCGCGTGCACACACACACACACACACAAACACACACACATACACACACACACATATATATATATATATATATATATATATATATTACATTCTGGAGATTATGTTCTTCAGAGAACTCTGACTAATAACAGATTTTGGTACCAGGAGTGGTTCTGGAGAAACAGAATCATAAGGATGAATTTCTCTAACAGACTTGAGCATATTTGAAGCTGGCTTTCCAACACAATGAAACCTCCAGCTACTAAAGGCTGCCTTAGTGATATGAAAGTTACCAAAACTCCTTTGTGTGAGCTTATCAGAGAACTGATAAAAGTGGGGGTGATGGATAGTCCTGATTAACCTGTCATGAGGAGTATGATGTTTAAAGATTCTGTATACAAAACTTTGATAATCTAAGTAAAATAATGATGCTGATTGGTTGCTTTTAGCATCTCTGGATAAAGTACAAAATGAGAAGGAAAGTCTCAGAGATGAAATTACTAAGATCAAGATGAGCATAAAAAATCTAAAGGCTTCTACGTGTGCTTTGGAAGCATCTAGATAAAATAGAGAAGGAAAAGAAAAGATCTCAGAGATGAAAATAATCATCTTCGATGCATGAAACAACTTGGAAGTTTATAAGTGTGTTCTGGAAGAGAATCTTCTCTTCAATAGCAATAGGACTTGAGTTGCTGAAAATCAAACTTAAGTTTAATTATTACATTGGCTGAGTTGCAATGTAAATTAAAGTTCCAGCCTCAGAAGGTGTCAGCAGTTAAAGTCAGAGCACTGATTGGAAAGGACTGGGATCCTGAAAACTGGGATGCTGATGTGTGGGGAAGACTCAAAGGAGGCTGAGGCCAGTGAACCCTCAAATTCTGATGGGCCTCTTTCATCTGGGAAAGTGGTCTTACCACCCTTGGTAGAGAATGAATCCCCACCCCCACCTTCTGCAGCATTTCTGCCTCAGCCTTTGCCTGAGGAAATTAACCCTTCTTTGCCTGAGGAGGGAGTTAGGATTTTCCCTCAGGACAATGCTGATCTTGCAGAGTGCCCACTTGTGGTTGCCTCTAGGCCTATTACCGGGCTCAAATCTAAGCAGGCTCCTAGAGGTGACACAGAAAGTGTGATACATAAAGATGTTTGCTATACTCCTAGAGAACTTCATGAGTTTTGTAAAACATTCAAATATCAGTCTGGGGAATATCCCCAGGAATGGGTTTTAAGGCTGTGGGATAACTGGTTGAAAGGAGTAAAACAATGGATCAAACTGAAATTACTGAAATGGGTCCACTGAGTAGAGATTCTAGGTTTAATGCTGCAGCTTATAGAGTTAAAAATGGTGCCAAAAATTTATTTGAGTGGATGACTGAAACATTTATTACCATTTGGCATCTGAAAGAAAGCTAGAGATACCAGATATTCCTTGGTTTAGTGTTGATTAAAAGGCTTAGGGAAATTGGTGTGCCTGGCTGGATTAATTGTTTAAAATCCAGTTCTCAGTGGCAGAATCCAGATGACATGCCTTTCACCAAGACTGTATTATACAAATTGGTTAGAAGGGCACCACCAAACTTGAAGGGCCCTTGTGCCATCATTAACAAAGAGTGGTGCAGCTTTCAATTGGAGGAATGAAATCCAATGGGCCTAGGTAGATCCAGAAGCAGCAGGGGCCAAGCAGCAGCACTGAATCTCTAGTGGCAAAGCAAGCACACCAACCATGATGCACGGTGTAGAAAGAACAATATTCACGGTGGTCTGACTTGCTTAGATTTTTGGTATTGGTTACATAATCATGGTATTCCCAAGAGTAAAATAGGTCAGAAGCCTACAAAGTTTTTATATGATCTATATAAGCGGAAATATTCTAAAACAAATGAAGGAAGGGCTGTTTTGAATTATAGTAGCAGAGAGTCATGACTTATCAATCAATTTCCAGATTTAGGTCAGTTTGCAGATCCAGAACCCCTTGAATGAAGAGAGGCCAGGTCTTTTTGAGAAAGGACTTAGGTGCAATAACAAAGATCTTTACTATTAATCTTTCTCCTGTCCTTCCCCAAAGGGACCTATGACTTTTTATTAGAGTTATTGTACATTGGGGGAAAAGACATAATCAGACATTCTGGGGCCTACTGGATACTGGTTCTGAGTTGACAATGATTCCTAGACATCGTAAAAAAGATTGTTGCCCTCTAGTTAAGGCAAGGGATTATGGGGAGGGGTCAGATGATTGATGGAGTTTTGGCTAATATTCAGCTCACAGTAGGTCCTGTGAGTCCCCACACTCATCCTGTAGTCATTTCTCCAGTCCCAGAAAGTTTAATTGGTATAGATATATTTAGAAGTTGGCAGAATCCCCACATCAGTTCCTTGATCTGTGGAGTAAGGGCTGTTATAGTATGAAGGGTAAATGGAAGCCTCTAGAATTTCCTCTGCCAGAGAAAATAGTGAACCAGAAACAGTATCATATCCCTGGAGGGATCACAGAAATTACTGCCACCATCAAGGACTCGAAAGATGCAGGGGTGGTGGTTCTTGACACTTCTCCCTTTAATTCTTCTACTTGGCCTGTACAGAAGACAGACAGATCATGGAGAATGACAGTTGATTATGGCAAACTTAATCAAGTTGTGACTCCAATTGCAGCTGCTGTACCAGATGTAGTTTCTTTGCTTGAGCAAATTAACACTATGCAACTATTGGCCTTGCAAATGCTTTCTTCTCTACACCTATTCATAAGGACCATCAGAAGCAATTTGCTTTCAGCTGGCAAGGCCAGCAATATACCTTTACCATTCTACCTCAAGGATATATTAATTCTCCATCTCTGTGCCATAGCTTGGCTCATAGAGATCTTGATTGCCTATCTCTCCCACAAGGCTTCATACCAATCCATTATATTGATGATTGGGCCAAATGAGCAGGAAGCAACAATCATTTTGAATTCTTTGGTAAGCCATCTATGCGTTAGAGGATGGGAAATAAATCCAATCAAGATCCAAGGACCATCTACCTTACTAAAATTTCTAGGAGTTCAATGGTGTGGAACATGCAGAGATATTCCCTCCAAGGTAAAAGATAAGTTGCTGCACCTGGCCCCTCTCACTACTAAGAAAGAAGCACATTTAGTGGGCCTGTTTGGATTTTGGAGGCAGCACATTCTCCACTTGGATGTGTTACTCAGGCCCATATACCAAGTAATTCTGAAAGATGCTAGCTCTGAGTGGGACCCAGAACCAGAGAAGGCCCTTCAGCACCTTCAAGCTGTTATACAGGCTGCCCTTCCACTTGGGCCATATGATCCAGCAGACCCAATGGTATTGGAAGCATCTGTCACAAATAGAGATGCTGTTTGGAGTCTCTGGCAGGCTTCCATGGGTGAATTACATCAAAGACCCTTGGAATTTTGGAGCAAAGCCCTTCCATTATCAGCAGACAACTACTCTCCCTTTGAGAGACAGCTTATGGCCTGTTACTGGGCCCTGGTGGAAACCGAACATTTGACAATGGGTCAAATGAGTGAGATTTGAGTTACCCATCATGAGTTGGGTGTTATTTCACCCAGCAAGTCATAAAATCGGATGGGCACAGCAGCAATCTATTATCAAATCTATTATCAAATGGAAGTGGTATGTAAGAGACAGGGCCCTAGCAGTTCCTGAAAGCACAAATAAGTTGCATAAAGAAGTTGCCTAAATGCCTATGGTTCCTCAGCCTGTTGAGATGCCTGTTCCTAAATGTGTACCTATGACCTCCTGGGATGTGCCCTATGATTGGTTAACTGAAGAAGAGAAGACTAGGGCCTGGCTCACAGATTGTTCTGCATGCTCTTCAGGTGCCACCCAGAAGTGGACAGCTGTAGCACTACAACCCCTTCCTGCAACAACCATGAAGGACACTGGCAAAGGGAAGTCTTCACAGTAGGCAGAACTTTGGACAGAGTACATGGTCATACACTTCGCCTGGGAGGAAAAATGACCAGATGTGCAACTATATGCTGATTCACAGGCTGTAGCCAGTGGTTCGACTGGATGGTCAGGGACTTGGAGGGAACATAATTGGAAAATTGGCAAGAAAGACATTTGGGGAAGAAGTATGTAGATAGAACTCTCCAAATGGGCAAAGGATACAAAGATATTTGTGTCCCATGTAAATGCTCATCAAAAGGTGACTTCAGCAGAAGAGACATTTAGTAATCAGGTTGGTAGGATGACTCATCCTGTAGACAGCCAAACTCTCTCCCCAGCAATCCCCATCATTGCCCAATTGGCCCATGAACAAAGTGGACATGGTGGCAGAGATGGAGATTATACATGGACTCAACAATATGAAATTCCACTCGCCAAGGCTGACCTGGCTATAGCTGCTGGTCGGTGTCAAATCTGCCAGTGTCAGAGACCAATGCTGAGTCTCCTATATGAACCCATTCCCTGGGGTGACCAACAAGCGACATGGTGGCAGGTTGACTATATCGGACCACTTCCAAGATGGAAAGGGGAGTGTTTTTTTCTTACTGGGATAGATATTTATTCTGGGTGGATTTGCCTTTCCTTCATGTAATGCTTCTGCTAAAACTACCATTCATATACTCACAGAATGTCCTGTCCACTATTATGGTATTCCACACAGCATTGCTTCTGGCCAGGGAACACATTTTAGGAAGTGCAGCAACAGGCTAATGCTCATGGAATTCACCGTTTTTTCCATGTTCCCCACCATCCTGAAGCAGCTGGTTTGATAGAACTGTGGAACGGCCTTTTAAAGACACAATTATGGCACCAGTTCGGTAGTAACAGTCTGGAAAGTTGGGGTAGAGTAATTCAGGATGTGGTATATGCCTTGAATCAGTGCCCAATTATGGTACTGTATCTCCTATAGCCCGAATTCACAGGTCTAGGAATCCAGGGATAGAGATTGGAATGGTGCCCCTTACTGTCACACCTAATAACCCATTAGGAAAATTTTTGTTTCTTGTCTCAGCAAGTCTGTACTCCACTGGCTTAGAAATTTTTGGTTCCACAGCAGAAGATGCTTTTGCCAGAAGACACGACAAGCATTCCATTGAACTGGAAATTAAAGCTTCCTCCTGGCTATTTGGGCTCCTGATGCCTTTGAATCAACAGACTAAGAAAGGAATAACTCTGTTAGGAGGTGTGATTGATCCAGACTCACGGGGAAATTAGACTGTTTTCTCCAAAATGGAGGCACAGAAGAGTATAAATGGAGTGCAGGAGATCCAGTAAGGTGTTACCATGTCCTGTGATTAAGGTTAGTAGGAAATTGCAACACCCCAATGTAGACAGGATGTTGGACAGCCCAGATCCTTCAAGAATGAAGGTATGAGTGATGCCCCCAGGTAAGACCTGCTGATGTACTTGCTGAGAGTACAAGAAATATGGAATGGGTAATGGAGAATGGTAGTTCTAAATAACAACTAAGACCACGTGACCAGCTATAGAGACGTGACTTATAACTCCCCAGAGAATTTATGTTCTATTCTGTAGAGTACAAATAGAGCTGTCTAAAATTCTTTGACCCGCTCCGAATAGACAATGAGTGACAATGAACTATGTAGAACGTGATTTTTTTCTTAGATGTTGCTCTTTTAATTTTGAATTGATATTTCCTTGTTGTGATATAATGTTTCTATTTTACTATTTATTCTGTGATAGATTATTTAGTTTGTACTGATATTGATAAGATTTTATAAAAGAGATTTCAAATTTTTATAATGTTAGAATTTGAGAATTTTTGAGATTAAATTGAATGTATTTTATAAATATAATATCTGTGGGAATAAAGGTTGAAAAGTCATAGTATAAAAGTTACATGTTTGTTGACAAGGGATGGAATGTTATGGTCAACTTGATGGTTGCAGACTGTGTGGGGCACAACTATGGAGAGTCGATGATTGGAGCAGAACACTGAACAAGTCTGCAGGTACTTGGTTAATTGATGTGGAAAACCCAGTTATGGGCTGGCACTTTCCAGTGGTGGACGGATAATAGGAGGTACAAAGAGGAGAGGCTTGATCTTCCTTTATCCTGTGTCAACTCTCTGTTGAGTTCACTCTACAAGTGTCTGTTGACTTCTTAGAACATCATCACCTTCTTTGTTGCTGTTGCCTTCATCCTTGGCTGACATAGAGATCCATCCTCTCCACCTTGCAGCTGTTCCTGTTGCCTTTGGAGCCTGGTCTCTAGGTCTTGCTGCTGTTCACTGTTCACTGTACCTTGCTGACATCAGAGCCCAGCATCTTCCACCCTCCAGCAAAGTAGAAGCTTGAGACCTTCTCAGTATCTTTCAGCTTGTGAGATATTCCGGTCAAGAATGAAACAGCTGCAGACAGTTACTTTGAAGGACCTGTTTATCATGAGTTAATTCACACACACACACACACACACACACACACACACACACACACACATACACGCACGCACACACACACACATATTACATTCTAGAGATTCTGTTCTTCAGAGAACTCTAATATACGAAGATTCAGTTCACACACTCCTCCCTAAAACTAGGTCTGAAATGAGCACTCATCTACACACTTGTTCTGTCTGGATCTTTCCACGAGAGCTTCTTAGTTTTCCTCTTGGACCCTTCCAGGGAGAAAGGGTACTCATTTTCTTTGTAGCCTAGGAAGCTAAAGTGAAGATATCAGCAGATTCCTCTTTCATCTCAGCCTTTCCTTCTGCCAGAAAGGAGTGCGTCTTTAGTATGGGGAAGGGCAGACACCTGTCTGGCTGCTAAAAAAGCAGGTCAGGAAACAATTTCCTTTGTTTTTGGAAAATCATGAGGCAGGAAAGGCAAAAAAGGGATATATTCATGTAGGCATGTTGAAATCAGTTTGTTTTCCTGGGAACATAGCTGGCCCTGCTTTTCTGGGACAAAGGTTCGAGGAGACCTCAAGTTGCTGTGACTGATTCCTGCTGTCCTGCTACAAGGCATAGTGGATCCCAGCATATTCCTAACTCCTTTCTGGAGACAGAAACACTTCTATTTGTCTCCAGATTTGTGTCTGAAGAGGACCATGTTGCAAGTCTTCACAAGTAGCAACATGTGGCATTTTTGCCTTTCTGTGCCCTTGTTTCATGAGGGTGTGACCCAAAGGAACAGAAAGGAGCCCCGACTAGCTTTTTATCTGAAGTAGAACCCTCAAATTTTCACTGCTTTTCCCTTATAATTATGCCCTTTTAAATATTGCATGTAATTTGACATTTTACAACAGTTTTTCTAATCTGTTAAAAATGATGAAATTCCTAAAATCAAATTCTAATTGTTAAAGAAATGATATATGCCACCCTGCAAGTGACAGATCATCTGGGATTCTGGAAGCCCCCTTTTCTCTCTCCTTCCCTCCCTTCTCCTGCTCTTCAGAATGGTGTGCAAGAAGAGATGGACTCAAAGCACTACCAGTCCTCTCAAAGGCATATCTCAGGTTATTTCTTAACATTACAAGTCATCTGGACATGTAGACGTAAGTGGGACCCATAGTCTGTACACCACTGCAATCTGCAATGTCCACACTGAGAGCACCTGAGGTTCAGACCTTAGGCCAAGGAATAAAAAGTTACAACTCCTGAGTCTACCTTTGTAAAGCTATTCTACTCATCAAATGTCCATCACCCAATTTTGAAACACGACTCACCGAGCCCTCAAGGTTTAATAATGTAAATTCAAAACAGACACATCTGTACTTCTTCTCTGACAATGTTGAAGTCAAGGTGAACGTAAAAAATGGCTGAGTTTTGCATAAATGTTGGTTCCAACCAGACAAAGCAGAAGCCAGTTTCTCTGGCACAGCCAAGCCTCAGAACCTCAAGACTATGGCTGTGATTCCTCTGCACAAGCATCTGCCCTGTTTGAAGACCCCACTGAAAAGTCCCCACCTCCTGGGGTGTTGTTGTAGACAGTGCCCCTTCCCTCTCTGCAATAGGAGGCCCTGCAGTCCTGGGATGTCCTTATGTTGTCTCAGTGTCTCTTTGAACATTTGTCAAGTAAGTCTAGTCTTGGCATTTTTCCTGTCTGTGCTTCAGGAACAAGAGACTGACAAGACATGAAGCATCCTTGAATGTGGTTTTATTCTAGCTAACTCCGGTGCCTGTCTTGTTTCAAATACAGCTGAGTCTCAAGTCTGACTATGGATATTTCCTAAGAGGCAAGAAAAATAAGAGTATATTGCCTTCCAAGACCCCTCAGCAGAAAACCACAGTGGCAGCACCCACTTTCCTCATCAACAATGGTTCAGGGTGTTGCAGTTCACCTGCCTGTTGCTGATTAAATTCAAGACCAAAGAGTTTAAGGGAAGAAGAGTTATTGTTTTTTTCTTACAGTTCTCAGTTTCAGGTCTTGACAGCAAAGCTCAAAGCAATACTAGGAGTTGAGGACACTAGCCACTTTGCATTCATAGGGATTGCTGAGAGAGGGACAAACTTATTCACTTTCCATATAGCAAGTTGGTCCAAAGTATGCTGAAGAATGCCAACTTACTGAGCCAGCTTTCTTCATCTTATCTACCTGTCCAGTGAATGGTCCCACCCACTATGGACTGGGTCTTCCCACATAAATCACTCTCTTGCAGGTTTGCCCACGGTTGCCTACTAATTATTCATAGATGAAGAATCCAGCCTTCAAATTGTCAAGTTGAGACCATATAGCTTACTGACATATTCTGGTCAACTTAACACAAAATTATTCACTTTTATTAATTCTTTAGTTGTAAATGCATATTGAGTATTTATCCCTGCTTCCCTCCATTCCCCCCTCCCTCCCATTCCTTCCTTTTCCTTCATCAATCCATTCCACTCCTTTCCACCTTCCTGCCTAGTTGCTTCTATGAACCCTGGGGTCACTCTGGCATGTGGGAATTCAGGCCTCTGTGGCATACCAAGTTGGTCTTCCTCGGTCCAACCCATTGATAGGGACATTTCCCTTCACTCATTCAGCTCTAGTCCCTAAGGTTCCACTGTATGTACTTATCTCTGTTGAGTTTCTTGATAGTCTATGGGGGCATGTCGATATGTCAGTCATTATGCAGGTCTGATAAGGAAAAGTCTCATTGCCATAGGTTCTGGATGCAGCAGTTCTGCCTTGAATGGAATGTCTTGTCCAAGGGTGGACCTTCTTGTCTTAAGGTTTTAGAATCTTACTGCTCTCTTTTCCTTGAGATTCCCTAAGCCTTAGGATAGGGAAAGATTGGGTTGGTCTGATTCTTAGCAAGCATTGCTGGGTTTCTGGTATTCTGCATTATAACTGGCTATTGTCCACTTCACTGCTTTTCTACTGGCCTAGGCTGCATCCTGCCAGAGTGTTGAGATCCTCTACCTCTGTTGTAGAAGACTTCTAGGCTGAATGCTAAGTGCTCTTTGAATCTATGGGTATAATAGCAGCTATTTCAGCTATTTACAGAGAAATTTGTTGTACCATCTTCCTACCTATAAGTTCATGGGCTGCTTTTCCCTATTGATATTTTCCTTCCCTTTTTTAGGTTCTTGTTCTAGTAAACAGTAACAAGAATGTGTTCCATTCTGACAAGTAGGTCTTGAGTTCAATCAGAAAGCTATTGGTTGTCTCCTTGATATTCATGCCAGTATTACACTGGTGGTTACCTGTTGTCATGGTGATTTTTATTGCAACTTGCAGAGCTATGCCAGTATTCCACTGGTTACCTGTTGTCATGGTGATTTTTATTGCAACTTGCAGAGCTCAAGTTGATGAGACCTCTGATTACTTCTCTCCCCTAGTAGCTTCTACAGTATTCCTTGGTACTGTGTAAGCTATCCAACAGGAGGAATTTTTCAGACCAGTTCCAGTTAATGTATGTATCTCATGTTCTGTGATCCACATGTGTTGCTTCTTCAGTAATAAGGTCTTACTGCTGGGTTTTTTGGAGTGCAACCAAGAGCAATGGCAAAATTCTGTAGTGTTTGGGGCCTTTGAGATCTCTCTGACCACATTTCATCAGAAAGTATCACATTCCTGTTACTTCTAGTATATTTTTAATTGTCACTAGGTACTAAATAGATTAGCTCTGGGCTTTTTTTGTTTTGTCTTGTTTTCCTCACTCTGTGCTCCTCTACATAGGGACTGCCCATTCTTGGAAGACATAGGGGTCTTTTGACATATTATTAGCATATGAAGTTCCTATGGAGTTGCCTCTCATAATCTTAGGGCTTTTCTATAAGTCCCTCTGTCCCTCCTATATCCTATCCCCTCATTCCCCCTTAGGTATTTCTCTCCATTATTCCCTCCCTCACCATATTTGCTGTAGTATCCTAAATCTCCCCTTTAAAAAGGTTTCACCTTAACCATTCTTTCCTACCTTCCCATTCATTGATCCCAAAAATATGGAACATTTCACAAATTTGTGTGTCATTTTTGTGTGAGGGCATGCTAATCTCTCATATATATTAGTATATGTGCTACCAAAGTGAGAACAAAACTTCACTTTTAAACTTTAACCTCTGCCCACACAGATGTTACATTTATCTTATATAAAATACATTCAATTTAAAAGTTCTCGAAGGCCAAGATTAAAAGTTCTCATAGTCCATTTTTAAAAATGTTTGGTCATTAATACTTCAGTTTCAACATTTTAAAAGCCCATGATCTCTCTTTTTTGGGGAGGAGAACTCAAAAATTTATTTGCATACTGTTTCAGAGGGGCAAAAAGGTTCCAAATACATTCAGTTTCTTACCGATCTTACAAGCTCATTCACTTCACTCTATGTCTATTTTGCTATCAGTGATTTCTGAAACTTATAGTTATTACTGAATAGTGCAAGGCAGGCTGCTGGGGAGAGGAATAAAAAACATGAATGGTACTCATCTGAGAACTAGCCCTATGAGCAATAAGAACAACTAGCCTGCAATATATGTCCAGTAGGGCAATAGTGGTATGGCTGTTAGGGTAGTAACCAACCACTCTCTGAATGGCTTTTTAAAACTTATTACTTCAAAGAAAAATTTAAAATAGGAGTAGACTTCACAACATTATGTAGGAAACAAAATTCCCAAACTATAAAGAGAAATGCATATCACAGAACATTCGATAGCACATGCACACACACACACACACACACACACACACACACAGATAAGACAAAGTGAATCCACACCATCCAAAAAACAAACCAAATCCACAGTTCCTGACTATGAGGACCATATCACCATACAAATCTTCCAACACAGTAAGCAGCACTCACCAAACAACTATGCATAATATCATTCTTCACCAAGTTCTTGGCCATCTCTGTTGCAATCACACCAACATGCCCAACCCTACCTCCAAATCCCACACCACAGAATTTGCCAGTTTCCCCAAGCATTGCAGGCCCAAAAGTAGCTGTAATAAACTGAGCATGTGCAGCAAGTTCAATAATCACATCAGAATTCTAAGCCAGACTAATTCTAACTCCAGACAAGAGCTTAAAGCTAGTATCCACATATAAGAGAGAACAAGTGGCATTTGTCTTTTATATATTGTTTAATATTATGTTTTCTAGATCCATCCATTTACCAAAAAATTCTTTTTTTTAATTTTTTTATTATTATTATTATTTATTCAAATGTGCGCATGTGCGTGTGTATGTGCGCGCGTGTGTGTGTGTCTGTGTGTGTGTGTATGTGTAGAACCACGGACGAATTCGTGAACCACCATGGACGCCTCCACCTCCTCTGCCCCGGGATTTACAGGCTCCGCCCTACCAGGACCAGAAGCGCAGGCTGCCCCCGCTTCTGCTTGGCGTCTATACGTGGGATCTGGGATCCGAACTCAGGACCTTCCGCCTGCAAGGCGGAGGCTTAACCCCTGAGCCACCTCTCCAGCCCCATTTACCAGAAAATTCTATAGTCTCATCTTTCTTGATAACTGAATATAGTATGCCATTGTTCATATATCACAGTTTCATTACCTATTCTTTTATTGATGGGCATGTTGGTTAATTCCTTTTTCTTGCTATTGAAACTAGAAGTACAATGAATATGAAGGAACAAGTGTCTTGGTAGTAGGATATCAAGCCCCTAGCTGGGTCATATGGGAGCCTCCGTATTGATTTCCAAAGTGGCTATACCAGTTTACACTCCCAGCAACAATTAAAAAAAAAACAAGCTCATTCACTTCACTCTATGTCTATTTTGCTATCAGTGATTTTTGAAACTTAGAGTTATTACTGAATAGTGCAAGACAAGCTGCTAGGAAGGGGAATAAAAAACATGAAGAGTTTTTAGAAAACTCTTTTTCTAAAAAGTCCAGAATTTTTAACTCTAAGATCCTGTCAAATAAAAATAAAGTACATACTTCAGCACAGAACAAACATTAAAATTGAAACATTAGACAGAGCAAGAAAATATCAATGTAAGACAAAAGGAAAGTACCACATCCTGTAATTTAATGCTCATATTTTACTCCATGTAGAAAGATCAACTCAAAATCATTGGACAAATCCATTCCAGCTCCATAGCTCACAGTTACATAGGTGGCTTTTCTCTGGACCAGGTCTATTCCACACTCACAGACATTCTTAGCACATATTCCAGAGTTTTGACATCTCCAACATCCTGGGTTCTCTACTGTAACTAAAAGTTTCACCTTTCCTTGCAGGAACTTCACACCTTCCACACGAAGCCAAGCCACTTTCCATAAGCCTCTCAATGTTGCATCAAAACCAAAACCATCTGGCAATACTGCCAAGTTTTGCATAATGGTTGCAATATAGCCTGGCCCACTTGATCCACAGCTATACCAACTTCTGTGTGCTGGTTCTGGAAAAGACCTTCTCTAGGTAGCCAAAATGTTCAAAGGGCAAGAAACTACTCCAATAGGGCAAAATAAAAAATGCCTTGGGACACTTCAGATAGAAATCAGAGACAATTAAAGAATACTAGAAGTAACAGGTAGGTGATACCTCTTCCTAACTTGTTGATCAGAGAGACCTCAAAGGCATCTCAAACAATATAGTATTTTGCATTTTATCTTGGATGCCCCCCAAAATGACAATAAGACCCTATTACTGAAATGCTACCTGGAACTGGTCTGGTAGCTCACTCCTTGTTGGACATAGTACTAGAAAGAACCATGAAAGATATTAAGCAAGAAAAGCAAACAAATGGTCTCATCAATTGGTGAAAACTGCAATCACCCTAGCAAGAGGTGTAGTATGTCAAGGGGGCAACCACAGCCTTTGATTAAATTTAAGGCCCACTTTCAGCAGGGATCACATTCCTGGAACTGCAAACCTGAACAAGAATCTATGAAAAGGAGGAACATAGGCCCTAGGGAAGTACAAACTATTAGGGTTTAGCTATAAAAGAACTACATCAAACTGCCTTTTAAACAATTGTTGTTATACCCATAGATTGAAAGAGCACTCAGCATTCATTACAGACATTTCCTTTTGCAATGGAAGGTGGTTATTATAGAAAATCACAACTGGACAAAATGCACAAAATAAGTGATTGTACAGTGCTTGGCCCTGAACAAGACATCTAAGTCAAGGTATTCTGACTCCCACCCCAAGGAACATCACAGAAGAGGGAGTAGTAAGATAGTAAGAACCTGAAGTGGTCCAGGGGCACAGCCAGACACTATCTTCTGGACATGGCAGTGCTGGGATATTCGTGAATTCACTGAAGCTATGTATATCCTACAGGATCTGCACAGGAATTGTCCTAGGAACATTTCATCATGGGAGGGCAAAAAACCTTAACAGATGCCACACTTCCCTGAGAGACTGAGAAAGGTTAATGCTGATGGGAGGAAATGCAAGATGCTTTCCTCAATGGTACATCCACTGATATAAGACTCATGCTTTACCAAGTACTGTGCACATGGCATTAAAGGCAAACTAGATGAAACCTAGTGGGACACAAATATGAAAAGACTTGAAAATAGGAAGGAGTCTGGCAGGGGAGAAGAAGTATAACAGGAAGAAAAGGGAGAATAGAAGTGGGGATTAAGGCATGAAAATGTATTATAAGGTCACTATATTCATATATGATAAATAATAATAATAATAATGAAAAAGAAACTGCTTAAGGTTAGGTTTTCTTCCCCTAAAGGGATCTCGGCTTTTCCAAAACACAATCTCCACAAGATGATAGTCATCTTCCCCTTCATCCAGTGCAAAGTTCCATACTGAAAGCGATCAGAAATTATTGAAAAGCATCCATTGGTAACAATGGGAACAGGACTTTCAGAGAATTCCCATGGACGCTATTATGTCCAGTTACAGGTTCAAAAAAGTAAACCTGTTCACAGCCAGCATGTAACACACCCTGGGTTTAGACCTAAGATTCTAATTCCAAAATTCTTGAACAAACTGCACTGCATTCCATACAACATAATTTGCTTAGTTTGGGTCTTGTGAAGTGTCTCATCCAAAAGGTCTATCTGCCAAGATGGAGCACCTCAGTGAAGCTCTGCAACACCCATGCCAACTGGCAGAGCATCCCAGCCCATAGGCAGGTTGCTACACGTGCTCATCAAGCAGTCCTTCTCTGAGTTTTTGGTTATAGGGAACTCTAAATACACAAAGCAAAATAATGAACTCAACCCTGGGTGCCACTACTGAACTCTCATCTCCTGGTGCAGTCCCTCTTTGTACTTTCATTTGGGGAGTTGAAACAATTCTCTAACTCTTATGGTTTTATTCATAAATACTTTAGAGTTTTTTCTCTGAAAAAACACAACATGGCACACAACAATGACACATTCACTGCTGTTTCCTGTGCCATATGACTGAGCTTGAATTAGAAAGCATTTAGCTTTTTTAAGTAGAAAAAACTCACAAGTGAGTCAGTATTGTCCTGTGACATTATCCTTGTCCATGGCACAAGCTCCTCACCAATATCTGATCCCAGTATTATTATTCCAGTCAGAGCAAGTAGTCGGCTGTCCAAAATTTCTCTGCCCCACTCATACATGACATTGAGAGTGTGAATACCATAGTGAAGAAAATCAGTGAACCAGTCAGGAGAGATGCTGTGGTGGCCAATCAGAAGCTCCAGAAGCAGCAAAAAAATTGCTTTCAGTAATCCACTGAGACTAGGCAATGGCTTTACACAGAGACCCGGTGACTTCTCTCAGCCTCGAGCACACCTCAGCAAGATCAATGGCCAGAAACCATGCTTCCTAGTTGTGGTTCATTATATTTATTTTGGAAAAATATTTTTAAAAGGAATTTCTTCATTAACAAAACAGTAAAAAAACTCAAATAACATTTTCACAATATTCCATAAATACATTTATATACAAAAAAATATAGTCACATAAACCCGAAGTGCCTTTGTACATATTTACCAAAATTTAAATTATAAAAAATGAACATCACAAAATACTCAAGCTTTACAGATATCATGAAAAATATTTTTACAAATCAAAAAATAACACACGCTTTTTTCCATCTAGAAAAAAAAAAAACACCTTTCAGTATCAAAAAGGACAATAAAGGCAGTTTGTGTTTCTATTTCAAGAAGACTGGCTCATAGTAATCCAAGATCGACGTGTCGGCAGTGCGTGCTTCTGAAACATATCAAGTCACTCATCCATTTAAATATATACTCTTAAAAGCAACTGTCCATAGTGCAACGGGAACGTCGGCAGGCAGGGCGGCAGCCCCCAGCGCGCACGGCCAGCAGCGTAGCTCCTCTGCTAGCTCCAAGAGGGGAGCCAGCCTGAACCTGTTTCTCAGCAGCAGCCCCTGGGGTCTCCCTTTTCTCTTTCAGCAGCATTCGTTGGGTTTATATCCTTGGAATTTTATTTAAGAGAAATGGGAATTTTGCCATATCACTTCCATCTTACACCTAGAGGGGACAGGAGACAGGAAAGGAAGTTACTAGCAGATAGAGATGGACCTTCTCCACATCACCCAGGTCTGTGACACACATCTGCACACTCACCTCAGTTGCTATGACACACTCATCCTTCTCTTCAGACAAAACATACACTGACTGGTACTTTGTGTCCTTTGAAGTGGAGTAGACAGATTCGGGCCTTTTTTTGTCAGGTGCTTCCCCACTGAAAGAAAAAACAGAGAAAATGACAATGCACCTGTGGGAAGGTGAGGGGGCTTGCTCAGAAGGGGATGTGTCCAGAGCCCCATCTGGCCTTCCAACCCTCCTTCCCAGCCCAGAGCACACACCCCCTGAGTGTTGAGACGCCCTTCTCCTCTCCTGTAGAGCCCTGCGGCTGGCACTTGGTGTCATGCTTGCTGTGTAGATCCCTGACAGCGGCTTCATCTCCCCTGAGGTCTCGCACAAGGTTATAGTCCACAGTGGGGTATCGGACTTTGAAGCTGCTCTTGTCAGCACCTTGGTCCCCATGAAAGTCTGCCTTCTTGTTGGTGTTCTTGATCTGTGTAGCCCCAATGATGCTAACGGAAACGTCCTTCTCACGTTGGCAGTTGGCCAGGTTGTTCATGGTCTCTGTCTCACCCCTGCAGGGGTCAGCTGGGAGTTGCTGCTTCTGAAGCCTCAGCCGGATGCAGACCACCACAGCAGCACAGCCCAGCAGAAGCATGAGGACCAGCACGGCCCCGGCACACACGGCCACCCAGGGGAAGTGTCCGCCGGGGCCCTCCACATGCCTCTCGCTGAGGTCTACCACCACAGGACCCTGCGGAGGCTCTGGAAGTAGAAACTGGCAGTTGGGGCCACCATAGCCCTGGGCACACTCACACATGTAGCGCTGGCCCCTCTGGTGGCAGGTGGCCCCGTTATGGCAGGGTGAGTGCTCACACCTACTGACGGGGGTACTACAGTTCCTGCCTGTGTAACCAGGTGGGCAGGTGCAGGAGAAGTCATTCACAATGTCTCGGCAGGTGCCCCCATTGGCACATGGGGAGGAGGCACAGTCGTCCACGTTATCCTCACAGTGCCTCCCAGAGAAGCCAGCCTGGCAACGGCACAGATATGCGTTGCCAAGGTCCACACAGTTGGCACCTGGAACACAGGGAAAAAACAGTCATGTCTGTGTAGACATAAGTGAGTTCACTAAACAGACATGCTGACTCGGCACCTACAAATCTGCCCCCTTACTAACAAGACACTCCTGTGCACAGAATATGCCTCTTTACAAAGCGATTACCCAAACTGCTGGACTCCCCGCCCCCCTCCCCCCCACGCCAGAGCACCATGGCCGAATTTCCATCTGAGCGGGGCCTGTAGTGATCATGACAGGAGCCTAGACAGTGCTGGCCAGGACACTCCCTCCATCACTGCATGGGAACATCCTTCCTCCTTACACTCCTCCCTCCTGAATCCTCATGTGGATGAAGCAAGGGCTCCACAAAGCCAAGGTGGCTTCCATCGCTGCAGAAGCACATTCTCTGGAGTCGTCTCCAAAGATCTCATCACTCCTTACCGTTAGAACAGGGGGAAGAGCTGCAGAGATCCATCTTCTTCTCACAGTTGAAGCCGGAGAAGCCCGCAGGGCATCGGCAGGTATAGCCTCCATCAGGGTTGTCTGAGCACCGCCCCCCATTGAAGCAAGGGCCATCTGCACAAGTCATGGCACTCAGCTCGCAGATCTTGCCATAGAACCCCGGAGGGCAGGTGCAAGAATAGCCATCCTCAAGGTCCTGTACAAGGAAACCATGAGAGGGTTTCTGATGCTGTTCCAAGAAACCGCCATGCGTAATTAAAACTAGGTTTCCTCATCTCAGGTAGACCAGTGCCCCCCACCCAACTCACCGTGCAACTCCCTCCATTCCTGCAGGGGCTGGGGGCACACTCGTCAACCTCCAGCTCACAGTTGGCACCCGTGTACCCAGGTCGACAAGAGCAGGTATAACTCCCCTGGCCTGTATTGGTGCAGGTAGCCCCATTCCGGCAGGGCTTATGATGTGTGCAGTAATTCAGGTCTGCCAAGGTGAAGACAGGAAAAGGAACAGGAAGCCCAAGATCAAATATAGGAAAAAATTTATTTTTTTTCCAGTAGGTAAAGGACTACTTTGAAGGGGGACCAGGCAAGCTTACCCTGATTGCAAAAAAGGCCCCCCCAGCCTTCCTGGCAATTACATTGCCACGGCTGTTGGCAGGTGCCATGGAGACAGCCTGGGTATCGGATGCACTCATCACAGTAGCGGCCTTGCCAGCCAACCCTGCACCTTGGAAAAAGCAGAATACAATCACATGGACACTGGCCATTTCTAGGTTCACAAGGGCACTGTCACACCCTAGAAACATAGCCAGCAAGACCATTTATGCCACTGGTCTCAAACGAGGCAGGATATTGGTCACGTTAGAAGCTTGAAACACTTAATCTGGCCCTGCCTCAAAGGTTTCAAAGATTACAGGTGCCACACTGAGAGCCTCTAACATTCATGAACAAGTCCTTGTGAACTCTTGCTTTCCACACCAACTTTTCAATTGTAACCTGTACATTTTCATGGCCATGAAAAGCTGAGGCTAACGAAGAAACTGTGTTTACACATTTCCAAACTTTAATTAAAGTAACAGTTCCCACCAACTGACTCTCTGGAGATGTTTTACGAGTGAAAGGAGACAAGAAAGGGTGCGCCAGTGAGGTGACTGCTGGGACAGAAGAATCATGAACGAGTTCAAAGCCATCGTGGACTATGCAGCAAAACCTTGTCTCACAAGGGAAAAGAAAAGCAAGAAGGATAGAAAGAAGGAAGAAAGAAAAGAAGAAGGAAAAGGAGGGAGGGAGGGAAAGAGGAAAAGAAAGAAAAGAACAAAAACACATAAATAATCCAACTTTACAAACTTACTTGCATTCCCCTGGCTTATCACAAAACCCATGTTGGTCGTCACATCCTGGCAGACAGATTGCTGCAAGCAAACAGAAACACAGGTTGAGCCCCACCCTAGGTCTTCCTCAGTATCACCAGGTGGAAGTGGGACGGAATTAGCAATGTCTCTTGTGTGGGTCCCAGTCCAGTGGATCCTAGGCTGCAGAGCAGGGACCAACCTTAGTTGGTGGCTTTGGACTTCACTCAGACCCAGGATGAGCATTCTTAAGGTAGTGCTTCCAGGACAAAAGGGCTCTCGGAAGCCCCCGCCCCCACCTCATCCCCTTTTCTTCTAAGAGGGTCAGAAGTCTTCCCCCTCCTCCTCTTCCCCCACTCCCCCAATTCTATGCACAAAGCTCCACCTCTTAATATCCCAGAAAGTGTGTGTGCAGATAAGAGTGGACAGCTGGTGTGCAGCGTGCGGGGCAGGACAGCTGCTCCATTGTCTCCTCTCTCCTGCAGCTGCCCCAGCACAATGCCGCCCCCGCCCTCCCCCACCCAGCCCTAACGTGTGTGTGTGTGTGTGTGTGTGTGTGTGTGTGTGTGTGTGTGTGTACCCGCATGTGCACATATTCTTCTACCAATAGGAATAGGCAGGATCCCCACGGCCTAACCCCAGAGGTCTAATCTACGGCACGCGTGAGCAGGGGCGGGGAGAAGCTCCAGTGTTTGAATAAGAAGAAAAAAGTTTAGATGTCTGGCTATTGTAGAGCCATTGGCCAAGAGAAAGGAGAGCTACAGTGGGAGGCAGCCCCGAGGCCAGAGGCGCCTGAAGGGTTGGGGGGGTGTCAGTCACAGGCTGAGCTTTGAGCTGGCCCACTTCCCTAGTTATGAAACTTGTTAATGAGCAGCTCCCCCAGTTCTTAAGAAAACAGAGCCAGTTCTAGTCAAGTCAGAGCTTTCAGGGGAGCTCCAGGGCCCTCAAAGAGATGGGAAGCAGGAAACAATGACATCCAGGCTCTCAATGCAGGGACAGCTCCTGTCCCTAGGCACAAACCAAAGCTGGAAAAATACCCATATTCTTTCCAAGCACAGAGGCTATGGGCCTCACAGAGTCCAAGGTTTGCCTGTTCCAGGGCAGAATGAAAGTTCACCAACCCCTGACTGGAAGGAAAGGCCGTGGCTGGGGTGACTTGTTCCCAGCTGAGACATCAAAGACCCGGAGGGAGGTCCTAGGAACAGACGTCCTCCCTGGGGACCCAGTCCTCTGTCTGGGGGCATCACAGGTCCTCAGAGCTACATTTCTCTACAAGCGGTGAGCATTCAGAGAAGAGAGGGCATAGTCCCAGTGCCTCTGACCCATGCAACCTTGCAATCAGCCTCAACACACCCACTAACTATTCACAGCCCAGAGAGAAAGATTTCCCTGTAGGACAGAGCATATATCACAGGGAATCTGTGGACATGCTTACTTGGTGGACAAGTTGGACACCCTGAATGTGGGGAAGAAAGGAAACCCTGCTCAATGAGACACTGTCACAAGAACTTTGGTGGAAAGCAAGCCCTGTGCACCAGGTTTGTTCCTCCCTTCCTTTCTCCCTTCCCTTTCTAACGCACACACCCTGGGGGCAGCACAGCCTTACTTCCTGACCCTGGCCCTGTTTCTGAGCTCCTCCTTGTGAAGAAAGGCAGCTTCTTACAGTGGACACAGTTTCCCATATTCAAACTCCTGCTAGACTGTGAGGGACCTCAGCAAGGCCTTTTTGCTCTCTGAGCCTCCTTTTCCCACAAAAACAACTGTGTCATCCCCTGGTGGTCCATCCTGTGCCCCTCCCTGTTGACAGACCCTTAGGAGACTGTCTGAGGACTCACGTTCAGTGCAGTACTGGCCTTTCCAGCCAGGGTCGCACACCTTCTCCCCTCTCTCTCCACAAGTGAAGTGACCGAAAGCATCATCCCGAGGGCGGCAAAATACAGAGCAGCCTTCTCCATAGTAGTGCTCATCACACACGAACCGATAGGAGTACCGAAGGTCTGTGCGGCCACTACTGTGCAGGTCTTGAGACCACTCTTCACCCACAGTCAGATGTCTCTGCGTGGCCAGGCGGCTGATGAGCCTTTCCGGGTTTTCTGGGGAGAAGATGCTCATGTTCTGACCAAGACCCAAAGGCTTGAGGCTGAGAGCAAGGATGCTGTCATCAAGGAAAGGGCAGGGAATACTGCAGGGCAGGTGCAGTATGAAGACTTGGGAGAATTGAATTGGAGAATGGAAGGGGGGGAGGGTGATGAAGCACCTGTGCCCTAACTCCAGGGCAGCAGTGCACAATGAAGACATCAGAGGATTGGGGGGGGGATTGAAGCATAAAATCAAATGTATAGTAATAAGGCATCTGCAATTTGGGTTTGAGGTCTTACCTGTTGCCAGATCATCAGGAGAATCTGTGTGGAGGGCTTCAATGATCAGAGAGAAGGTGCCCTGGGAGAAAGGGAGAAGGGATGCCAGATAAACTAAAATGAGGAGAAAGAGGAGGATGAGGATGAGAAGCAGAGATACTAGAGCTAACAAGCCTGGGGGCTTAAATCTGTTAGGAGGTGCCAGGAAATTGGGTCTGCCCCTCTCACTTCACTTAAGGAAAAGGGAAGAACTTTTTAAATAGTGGTTTCTGGCGTGTTTTCAACCTGTTAGTACAGGGCTATTTAAAAAGAGGAGAGTGTTGGAACTGACAGGGTGTTGGAAGAGGAGAGGGCAGCTGTCATTAGTTTTGCAGGGATTAGAGAGACCTATAGGGTGGGGGGTGGTCACAGCACTCGATGCGATCTGCGACCTAGGAGCAGGGGGGGTCAACGTTGGGGGTCCATTCGACTCTCGAGATAAGTATAAGAGTGTGCAGATGATGCTCGGCCTAGACACATCACCTAAATTCTGAACCTCCAGAAGCGATTCCCCATAAGAAGCTAAGGTGCACCTGCAGGTGTGCCCTTGCAAGATCCAACCCCTGCCAGTTCCCCCGGCCTTCCTCTGACCGTCCCCCACCCCCTCCCCTCCAGGCCCAGCCACTCACTGGCCAGGTGAAGCCGAAGGGGAAGCGGATGGGGTTGCTGAAGGTGGGGTCGACGCCCGTGCCGTCTGGCAGACTGAAGGAGTCGACGCCCAGCACCGGCGTCACCGCGCTGCCGTAGGTGCAGGGCGGCTCGGGGGACACGCTGGCCTGGTAGTGCTTGAGGCATACTCGGAAGAAGGTCCTGCAGGCGCAAGGCGGGCCTGAGCCCCCGCCGCAGCAGCTGCGGTTTCCCAGTAGCCCTTTCTTGTTGACGAACTCCTGCAGCTTCAGCTCAAACACGCCGGAGCTCCAGACCTGCGCAGGGAAGGGGCGTGAGGACGCGCCGGCGGCGGAGGGGCCCGGAGCGCGTGGGCCCTCGCTAGGACGCAGAGGCCGAGCGCACCGCAGCGCCGGCCGGGAGCCCGCCAGGCCCAGCGCCCGGGGTCGGGCGACTGTCAGGCTTGTAACTCCCGGAGTCACTTGGGGATGGACAGCTGATCGGCTCGGTCGGCTCCCCGCCCTCCACCGCGCTGCAGCCCCGCCCGGCCCCCTACCTGGCACAGCAGGGCCGAGACGATGGCGAGGGCTAGAGCGCTCCGACGGCCCATGATACCGCTGGACGCCCTCGTTCTCCTCGAGTCTCCCCTTTTCTCTCTTCAAAGGCCCAGAAGTGTCAGCAAAGTCAGTACTGTCCGAGGAGGAGCGCGGGCTTTGAAAAGGAATCTGGCTCGCTTTGCTTCGCGTAAGATAAGCCGGGCCAGTAGCACCGGGACGGTGCGGCGCTTCAGATACGTCCCTCGAGGGCTGCCGGAGCTCTGCGAGGCACTGAGATAGAGCAACTTTCGGTTTCCTCCTGCTGCTTGCAGTCCACGAGTAGGTAAAGGTCGCCTGCTTCCTAGTTTTGTCTTAAGCTTCTTCGCAGCAAGAGAAGAGAAAGGAGAGAGAACCCGACAGGGGAGAGTCCAGATATGCAGCTTAGTTCCCAAGAGAGCTAGTAGCGACTTCCTCCGGTTTAGAGAGCCGGCGGTCTGGAAATCCCGCGGACGAAGCGATAATCCGGGGCCCCGAGGGGCGCGGAGGGGACGGGCAGCGGTGGCAGCGACAGCAGCGGCGCGCGCCCAGATTCCGGGCCGGGTGTCACTCGGCAGCGGCTGCTGCTTCCAGAGTGTTCTGGACCGATGTCTCCGGCACCACTGCAAAGCCTAGCGTCTTCCCCAAGAATTCAGCCAATGCCATCCAAAAATGCACACACAGGACCCGAGACCCGAGCGGGGGAGGCTCCGCGCGGCGCCCGTGCTCTCTGGTAGCCTGCCTGGTCCGACCTGGTAGCAGCGGGTGCGCGCCGAAGGATCTGGCCACGTCCGGCGCCCGCGGTCCTTATATTCCGCCGGCCTCTCGCATGGTTAATGAGATGCAAATGAGCAGCCCCCCAATCTGGCGAGAACTGTCACAAAGGAGCCACTTTTCCAAACCCTCCTCTCAATGGATCGCCAAATGGTCAGTGAGCTGTAAAATGTGCAACCCTCCTACCCGCCCCAACCTCCCCGCCCCCAGTCCTCTCTGCCTCCGCCCTCGCCCCTTCGCCTCCCCCCTCCAGCACAAAACGCGCTCATTTACATTCCTACAAAATGTTTGCAACGACGATCCGCTCTGCTCACAGACACGCGAGGCTGCCGCGTCACCCTCCGTTCCAGGGCCGTAAGGCCCGCAGACCCTGGGCAAGCTAAGCCGTCTGCGCCTCCCGCCCGCAGCCACCGCCACTGTCAGACCCGCGCGCCGGACGCGGGCTCCGGACGTTCGTGGTGGCGACGCCCGCCTCCGGGTCTCCCCGCCGGCTAGGTTTCGAAGGCTGGGGGCGGAGGAGAGGTTAGAGGCCCGCGTCCTCAGCACCGCCCCTCCTCCCCCGCAGTCTCTTTTAAAGGAGGAGTCTCTGGGCGGAGGTGGGGGCGGGGACCTGGTAGGAAAGGGGCGGGAGGAGCGGTGGGCAAAGGGTGGCTAGAGCACGGTGGCAGTTTCGGGAAGTTTAGGAGGTCGACCGCGCACATACCTCTGACCGGTGATGGCGACCAAGCTTCGGAGAGTGCACATCCGCCAGCGGCCGGGGCCGGGCGTTCCCAGAAACCGCGGTGTCCACTATCACTGGGAATGGGGCATGGAGTCCAGGCATGTCGCTGAGCCAGGAGAATCAAAAGCTTTAACCTATCCCCTCCCAATGCACACACAACCTCCCCGGCCGGCTTTCGGCGGCCACCACCTTCTCTGGTCTTGCGTCCCACTCTCCTGGGTATTCCCCGCAGGCCTCCCTCTGCTTGGTAAAAAGTGAGTTTGGTGTGTGTCGTTCGCGTGGCTGTCATTAAGGCAGTCTGTTATTGTGCGAGGCTGAATCAGTGGCTCTTTGTGCGCTCAGCTGTATGGTAATGCAGACAGCACCTGCTCTCTTCACAATGCGGAGAGAAAGAGCTCCCCTCCGCGCATGCCGCGGCCTCTGCTACAATGTCCAGCACATGTTCCCAAAGGACCCCCCAACCCACAACCTTTACACGATCGTTACCTTATTAGGTTTTTTACACGTCCATCAGACACTAGAACTTTATTTTCATTTTTAAAGGGAAATGAGTTTATTGAAAGGACCCAGAATACATGTATCACAACGAATTACCTAAACTGCTCTCCTGCTTACAGAAGTAAACCAAAGAGAAGTAAACTAAGGCAGAGATCCTTATTTGGCACCTTGCAGTATGCTGGGCTTGCAGTGAGCATGATATTCCTTAGAGGTTCTTCCTACAACTCTCCCACCCCCAGCACTTAGGCAGCTTCATTAGAATGCAAGCAACTGTCCCTTTGATGTCAGGGTATGCCTGACAGGTGACCTCACTTAGGGTTACACCTCTTATTCAGAATGTGCACTGTCCTGGCAGAGTATCTCTATCATCCAGAGCAGTGTCTGAATCGCAAAACATACTCAGGAAAATACTCAGGAAAACACTGGCAGCAGGAATTTAAGCAATTATTTCACCAAAACAGCTCCATCAAACCACCTGGCAACTGCAGTCACAACTCTCCTACTTCAGACAGTCCAGCCTTTTGCTACCTTGTCCCCCAAACACTTGCAGAACTTCAGAATCAACAAGAATCAGCATGTCAGGTTGTCATTGCTGCACCTAAAGATAATTAAGAATTAATACAAAGAGTTGTGTTCGAGGCTGAGGTGAGGAAGGCAAGCTTGAGCTCTGCTCACCCCCTCTCTCAATCCTCTGGCAGTAGCACAACTAGAGTCTGGGTTCTCAGAAAAGTCTTTAGAGACAACTTTCATCACCACAGGGCTAGCCTAGCTCGAATCCTAATTTAATCTTGCCACCTAGTGTTAGCATCCTCTTTTCACCAGGGCGATATTTCCTGTGAATACTGCTTTCTGAGAACTCTGTTCCTTGTGGCTTAAAGCTATTCCCTGTGGGGTTGGGATGAGAGCGTCCCAGAGCTGAGGAGATGGAAGGACGAAAGGAATGAGAGGTCAGAATATAAACTCCTCGTGCCTTCGCGATTTCAGGAAGAAATGAAATATCAGGAACCTTTTAATTAGAAAATGGAAGTGGAAAACTAGGCTCCTTTGAAAGCCTATTTAGAAAACTGGAAATGAAAAGTTCCACGCGCAAGGGCTTAAACCTTGAGAGGAAGGACTTCCCCCAAATCTTTAACAAACCCCCCTTGGCATCAAGTATTTGTTAAATTGACATGGCACAGATTTCTCGATTACAGTGGCAAAGCGGGACTGAAAGGCATCGTAAAATCCATCAGAACCCTGCCCAAAGGGTTCATTCTTCTCCAACTTAATTTATGCCACACGATTCTGTATTGAGGAAATCAAGCAGAAAGCCCCTTTCTTCTCCCTCCTCCTCCTTCTGCTCTTCTCCCTTTTCTTCCTCCTCCTCTTCCTCCTCTTCTTCTCTTTCTCCTCTTCCTCCTTCTCCTCCTCTTCTACTTCTCCCCCCCACCCCAAGTTGGTCCCTATCCCTTCTCTTTCAAAAGCTGATGCTGTTTAACTTCAGTGTTTCTATGGGAGCCTGTTGTAGTTTAACTCCTGCGCACCAATAGCTGAGGTGAACAAAGGAGAGACTCGAGGTCCAACTATTCATCCTTTCTTTGCACTTTAATTTTCATTGGTCGGGAAGACAAGGGGAGCCCTCAGGGATTCGAGCTGGAGAGGGAAGACACGCCTTAGACGCCTTCAGCCCCTAGCCAGCCATCTGCTCTGAACCAAATGGCGTTTTTTCAGTCCTTAACTGCATGTCTCTATACTCCCACGGCTAAGTACTCAGAACCCCCCAAATGCAGGAGGGAGCTTAATCCAGAGTATGTTAAATAGATTTGCCTAAGTGTTGGCCTGGCCAACGGAGTGCCCTCTCCAGCACACCATAAATCCTCACCTTGCCCATTAGAAGAAAGAGGGAAACTTTCTTTTAAATGCTTTTTGATGCCTCAGCAAATTTACTGTACAAAGTGAAGCTCATTAGAACATAGAAGGCACGGAATACATCGGATACAGGAATGGAAGGAGGAATTTGCTATCTGGGGTTAGTGTTGATTTTTCCAGGCACACAGCAACCTTCAGTCTGAATAGCTCCAGTAGACTCAGTTGTATAGCAATCAGAACCATGGCCACAAGGAACACATCTGGAATTCTTTGTTTTCCACAAACCCCGGTTGTTTTTCCTACTTTTTTAGGCCATGTGGGAATAAAGATTATCAGCTCTATCTTATTAAGTTAAATGCTCTGTCATCAGCAAGAGTCACAGTCCTGATCCAACCTCTTTGGCCCCCCCAAAAGCTAAGTTTTCAAGGTGTGTGTGTGTGTGTGTGTGTGTGTGTGTGTGTGTGTGTAATTGCTGTGGATGTACAGCAGCAATGAATAACATCCAAAAACAGATTTCAGACTAGGCCTGCATGGAGTGAGTTTTCTATGTGGAGTGGAATTTGTGTTTGCTCAGACCAATTGGATACTGTATATCCAACAGAGGGGTTCTCTTTTAATTAAGGATCCTTGTTCAGAGAAACAAAATTGAAATCTTCCAAGCGGTCAATGTGGTGCTGACCAAACATGGCAACTTTTTGGAGAAGGAGGATATGGAGGAGGAGGAGAAGAGAAGGAAAGAGAGCAAGGAGAGCAAGGAGGAGCTGCTTTTGTATTACACAGAACCAATATCACACCCTTTCTGTCCATTCCCCTCAACCAGTTTCAGAACCAAAAGCAGTTAAAATATCAGAAGAATCTCCTGCTCCCATGAAATAGTGAGCCAGCAGGTACCTTGTAGCCCACCTGTTTAGTGTGGCTCTTATTCTCAGACTCTGTACAGAAGTTGGACACACTCCTTGTAGTTTGGTTTTGAGGCAACTCTGCACTGCCTGGACTGGCCTGAAACTCTGCACCCTCCTGTCTCATCCTCCCGAATTTGGGGATTTCAGGCATGCAAGCTACGTTTTAATGTTTGCACAGATATGTGTATGCCTGATTGCTGTACTCTCTGAATCTCACGTTCATCTAGTTTGGGCCATCGGTCCACGCATAGTCCAAAAGGCTGTTGGCTTCCTTTTAGACTGGACACTCGGCGCCTGCGGGATCACAGGCGCCAGGTGAGCCTTGCTCTACTGCACGGTCAAAAATGGGTAGATTCCCTGGACTTCCAGTAGGTCAGGGTCCTCACTCCCGCCTGTGGCAGGGAGACTACCTTCTTTTTAGTAGAATAGGCGGTCGTGGCCGCCGACTCACAGGACTGATGGTATTCTTCATTTGAGAGGCTGGGGTAACTCCGGGACACCGTGAGCTCGCTGACACCCCACCCTGGGGTGCGTGGATCCGGGTGCCGACTGCCCAAAGTTGCAAAGGCATGTGCTTATTTGCATGAGAAAGGACGAGGCGCGTGGCTCAGCTGGCGACTGAAGCGCAGATGACGGATCGCCCCACCCGCCGCCCCCTCCCCCCTGAGCCGCTCCTTCCCTCTGGAACCGCGGGTCATCTGCTCCGGGCTGTCCGGCGCTCATCTCCATGACAAAGCGCGTGTTTACCTGCGGCCCAGGCCTCGGGCGAGCGCGCCTTTGTCCAGAGATCAGATTACCGCGGCAGCTGCTCCCGGCCCCTAGCGCGAGCGCACGGAGCTGGGAACTTGGTCTGCAGCCCCCGGTCGGCGTTAGAGGGGAGGAGAGGATTCGGAAGGAAGGCCTGGATGCTGCTTCGGGCTTATGCGTGGGACCAGCGTGGGCAAGCCCAGGGGCTTCCAGTTATCTGCTCTGGAAGGAAGCGTCTCCTTTAGGTCTCTGAGTGAGGGTGCAATGTGAGGAAAAAGAGCGGGGCTTCCTGAGGCTTTGACAAGTGTGACCTCCTCCCGGTCCAGTACCCTCAAGAACCCTCGGGCTGCGTGCCAGGTGTCAGAATGATTAGTGGAGCGGTGCCACCTCCTCGCCAGCGCATTTGTGCATCTCCCAGGTTGGGGACCTGGGCTGAGGACTTCACCTTTAGGTTCACAGAATCAAGGCACCCACCCGAGACAGTCTGCATTTGTAATTGTGGTTCAACGTTTGTTCCCGGTCTCCCCAGGAAAGTCCTCGTTGGGCCCCCACATAACCCAAAGCTGTTCTCGAGTAGCCCTAGAGAAGCCAAGACCATGGAGGCTTTCACAGTGTGCTGAGTTTCTCTGGCCTCCCCCTCCTCCCTTTTCCATGAGCATCTGCCCGGAGAACAGATGTGAGCACCTGCAGCGACAGGCCGCATATGCTCCGTCCTATTCACAGGCATTCAGACGTGGCACAGTGAGCAGCCTTTGTGTGTAGAGTCACTAAATATATTAATCTGTACTCCCCAGAGCACCGGTCTGTTTAATTTTTCACTAGCAATAACATCTGATCTAATCCTTAAATCGGCTCCCAAAAGCCTTCCCTCCTGCCCACCCCCTCCCCCCCCAAAAAACGTGTGAAGTTATTCAACTTTCCACCTGTTGCCTGATGTATTGGGTTGGGTCACTACAACATCAAACGTTGGTTCTGTTAGGGAACGCACGGGGTGAATGGAGTGAACAGGAGTTGTCCCCCACATGGACATGGACAGGGTATGTTTATCAGAAAGAAAATGAACACCAAGTGTGGAGTGTGGCTTACCAAATGTTGTGCAAACAAAGAGCAATAATTATTAAACAGCTTTCAAAACAACCCAGAATACTCACCCAAACTGTGTGAACGCCTTTAAATTTATACACAGTTCCCATCTCTCTTTTTGTTTATTAAACTCTAGTGTTTATTATAAGCACCGGTCATTAGGCCACATAGCCAAAAGGTAACATAAATCTCAGATGTAAGACTTAGATTGTTTTAAGCAATTTTGTTGTAGAACTCTTTTATCTAGCATCACTTATTCTATTTTGATTTGTTTTTGGCCACAATGAGTCCTTTGGTGCCATTGTGGGTGTCACAATGCACAGGGACATCAGGCTGTGAAAGAAGACAGAGGCAGTTTAAACAAGCCAACCCCTTTCTTTCCTTTCTGTCCATTGTCATAGGAATGGGCCTATGAATTCTGCTGCTAGGAGACCAGCTTTGGAAAGCCCTACTTGAGTAAACTGATTAGGGAGAGACCCCAATAAGCAGTCCAAGTATTAGAGAGGAAAAAGAAGCAATAAATTCAGTTGTTGCTCTGCCTCACACCTTCAAGTCAGCACATTCCTTAATCTCAAAAATGTAAAACAGACTTCCTAGCATTGCATCCCTTGTCTCTTGTCTTCTTAATTCTCCCCCTATCCCACCACTTCTATCAGGACACAGAATAAAGACAATATCATTAACATTTATTTCAAAGTGTATTATTTTCTTTTATCTTTCAGGAAAATGGGAATCCAGAAACAAGGACATGTCCATCAGACCTCGTGGACGTCACTCATGGTCACTTGGTACTTTTACTAGCCAATGAAAGCACAGTAGTGAATCCAGACTTCCAGTGATTACCAAGACTGTGGTCTGTTTCAATAATGACGAAGTGATTCCTGTTTCACCAGTAAGTTAACTGAAGCAAGACATGTACTGGCTTTCCCCTTCTGAAAGCCTTAAGAACCACTCGATCACCCCGGCAAGTGGTCCCTCATTCCTCAGGGTTACTTGGTGCGCTACAGCCATTGTCCAGGCCCTTGGGATAACTTAGAGCCAGGAGTAGCACGACAGGAAGGTATGATACGACAAGAAGCAAATGGCTGCTCATTCCCTAACTAGTTACAGGACTTAGGGTCCAACTGAGACTAAACACCACTGTCTGCCGCCACACAAATTTCAAAATGAGTCTCAGAAGGCTTTCCTGCCTTTATATTTCCTGAAAAGGATTTGTGCAAGATTACTTTTTCCTTGAAAGCATGACAGAATTGACCAGCAAGACCATCCACGCCTGACATTCTTCTTGGGAGATCTTCTGCTTACAAATTCAGTTTCTTTAATACACATGGAATTATTTAGCATTTTGATATCGATAATTTACATGGTCCAAACAATTCCTTCCACATCTAAATTGTTCAAGTACTCTAATCTTTCGCTAGAGGTGATACCTGAGACTATGTGTTCTTGCCTTGTTAGTAGGGGTCATCTGTGATCTTAGGGTGATTAGCGTAGCTGCAGATTTGTTTTGTTGATCTGGCAAAGAATCAACCTTTTGTTCATAATTTCTCTGCAGATGTAGGCAGATATTGAACAGCCTTAGTTTCATTTCATTTGTTTTCCTTTATTTGCCATCATCATTTCTTTATCTTTATATAGTAATTTCATATTTTTGTCAAGTTTCAAGCTGTTTAAAGTGGGAGTATTGCAGAGTGTCTTTGTACAGAAATGGGGGACACTAAGACTTTCTTTGGGAAAAAGTTTTATTTCACACCTCTACAGCCCCAGTAGATTGGCATCTAAAAACAACTCTGAATACATGGGGTTCATCTTAAATATCCTCCTTTATCTTTTTGTCTCCTGTGCGTTCCGGGAGTCGAATGGAAAATATGCTCAGATAGCAGCAATTTAATCAAGCTAACCCCTTATGGTCACAGCACCCCTTCTAGTTTTTTCTTTGTTTTGAGAGGACCCCTATCATAATCTCCACCCTTTTGATGCTCAGGCCCCCTACATCATTTTTGTTTAGGGGGTTATAATTTTATAACATAATTACATATGTATTTCTTCTTTCAACCAAGGCCTGCATGAGGCTGAGACAGCCTTTGCAATTAGAGGAATGAGGCAGGGTAAATCAGAGAAGCCTCAGAATCAAAGGTGCAACATTTATGCAGTGCCCCCCCCAAAAAAAAAGCTGAAACATCTTTTAAACAATTTTCTATGATTTTTAGCATTTCTAGGTCTGAAATGGAGTTTTTGTCATTTATAATTTTTACACTGGGTTGCTTATCTGACAGAGATAGCAAGAGTTAGAGCTCTTTTGGCATTTTTGATTTGAAGCCAGGCAAGAACTAATACCATCTTTTTTTCTGGCCAACATCTAGAATGAAATTGTTTCTCTTGGGGTCTCTGTTGTCTAAGTTGCGTACCAGTTTTTACCCTCTACATTCCACTATTTCCCTTTGAAGAGGTAATCCTTTTTGCCTGAGGGAACTGGGCCAGCACATCTCTCTAGCTTCTTTAGCGATGGACAGAGTCATTGTTGGGTGTAACATAAGTGGTTCTCCTGGGGGAGGTCCCTACCTCAGGGACCCCAAAAGTGCCCAGGTGGTTTTGTTTATGTAATAGCCAAGTGAAATGAAGAAAGTTCTTGACTGGCATCTGACAGACTTGTGGGAGGAGTGAATGCAAGGGAGTTATAGAAAAGTTTAGCATTGTAAGTTTTGAGCAAATGACCAGGAAAACCAGGGCAAAGGATGTTTGAAGGGGTTCAAGTTCAAAGTCCATTAGACCCACTTGAAAGGCACATAGGAGCATTTGTCTGGTCTTACAGGCTTTTCCATGGGGTCTTTTCTTGTCTCCAAGGTTTGACTCTAGAACAATAAACCCAGGTTTCAAATCTAGACATCACCAGCTGCTGTGTCACAATATGAGGTTCCTTTTAGGTAGATTCTGGGAGGAAGAAAGAGAGAAATCTTAGCTCACGTTTAATTTTTAACTTGGAACACTTTAAATTTTCCCTGTTTTCAGATCTCACAGAAGTGCTTTAAAGTCAAAATTCTCTATATTTTCCAACACTTTTTTATTAAGAAGATAAGTGTGTTATATGGGCTTAGGTTTAGTGCTCAAAATATATTAGAAGCACATTAAACATATTAATCTTTGCTATACTTTCCCTGATGGGTATTTAAGACCATATATATGTGACCAGAATAAACCTTTTTTGTTGTTATTTTTGTCAAGACCTGTTCAAAGTTCAGCCCTCAGAGCTTTTGGGAGACTTTTGGTTGGACATCCCAGTTTCCTTAACTGTTTCTAGCCATGCATCTGTACCAGATGAGTCAAGGGCATGCTAACCATAGAGCTGCCTTTGGAAATACAGCTTTTACTCTCCACTTTGCAGCTTGTACACTGGTCAGACTCTAGCAGCAAAGTCTCCATGGCCTCTCTGAACAAGAGGACAGGTGACTCCACAGAGCTGTTGGATCATGTTGAAATGTGCCCTATAATGCCTGGCATTTAGTTGACCTTTGAGGACAAGAGACAAAATATTGACTGTATTGGTCCCTCTGTCCAAATTGGCATAGCCCTCCTACTTTGGTTATTAAACACCCAGCAGGTCAGTTACATCAACCTGGTACTTTGACTCTTATGCAACAGATAATAGTCACAATACTGAAGATCCTTTAGATTAACTATTGAGACTTGCATGCCTGAGTACTGTTATTTCATATGTCCTATCCTGATTGTTCTATAGGTCTAGGGTTATATTTTTATATGAGTTGCTTATGTCCTCCTTTTTTTCTGTTACAAAGTCAGGGTGTCAGCCCGGCCCAGAACAGAGGTTTGGTGGACACTTGGAGATAAACATGCTTGGTCTAAAAAAGAAAGGTAACAACTTCCATCTTCAAAGCCAGCTTCTCAATAAGTTTAAAAGTACACAACAATTTCACTTACAATCAGTTAATAAGAGTTTATAGATAGAAACAGGTATTGCAGTCAGCCTTCATGGTTGCTGATAAATGACCATCTAATGGCTTAAAGGAACAAGGGGTTTATTTCCTTACAATATTCCAGTTACAGTTCATAGTCCAGCTTGACAGGAGAGCATGTACAAACACCAGGGCTGAGGGAACTGGCCACACCATCACCACATAATGGCTGAGAGAGGGATGATCCTTACTTGCCAGACCAGCATGTCTGACCAAATGTACAAAAGGATGCTGACTGTCTCTACCAGCTCCCTGTACTTTATTCCAGGGCCTAATCCCACCTACTTGGGCCTTCTCTATCGGTCAGACAATCTCCTGCAGGTTTGCTCTAGGCTTAACTGTTAAGTTGACACCTGTGCCTATGACAACAGGCAACCTGAAAAACTTACCAAGTGAGCTTCACTCCTCTTACAAAAACATCAAACCACAGGCCAACATAGCAATATGACTGACAACATCTCTTTTGAAGGCCATCTTTTTACCCGTTACTTTGCCTTTCTTCTGTGAGATGCCCATACCTCTTTGTCTTTGAACTTATAAGACAAGTAGACAGTAGAACAGAAAAAAAACTTTTTTTAAAATCCCAAGTCACTCCAAAAAGCAAGCCTATCTGATTTGATTCAGGAACATAAAGATTTAGAATCAAATTTTTCCTAAATCGAGGATGTAGTCAAGATGGGGGAAAATACTTGGATACCCTGGAGGCTGACTTCTCATGATGGGAGAGAGCTTTGCTCTTTGAATGCCTAAAGACGGTGTCACTTTCTCCTTCTGTAACCTCATGAAGGGGTTTCCTGAGGGCCAAGAATGAATTCTTTTCTTCTCCATCCTCCTCTGCAGCGCCCCCTGCGTGCAGTGTCTGCTCCTTTGGAACTGGAGGTGCTCTACCCTTGGCTGCTGTCTGGCCCTACTTGCCAGGCCAGCGCAGTCTCCAGCTCTGTGTTGTCCGTGTCGCCCCATGCAGTGCTCTGTGACTACATTTTTTTTTACCCTAGAAGATCATCCCAAATACCAGCTAATTCATTTCATAGGCTTGGTTTTCCAGGAGTCAGCTTAGTATCCTAGTTTCTTGAATATCCCTACTGAAACCGCTCACCATACACTCTATTGGAGTAATTTACTGTTTCTGCACACACCACACACATAGACATCTCTTTATCCAAAAACGACAACAGCCCATGTTAGATATTAATCATGTTAAACACAAAATGGCTCAAGCTACCCCCTCCCTCCTATGTGTGTCCACACAAAGAACACTTCCCAGTTCCCAAACTGCCTAGGTAAGGCAGCTCCATCTTCCCAAGGACAGTTCCACTGCCCCTCCCCCTGCAGCTCCACCGCCCCTCCTCCTGCAGCTCCACCCCCCACTCCCCCTGCAGCTCCACAGCCCCAGCTTGTCTACAGCTCCCAAGGGCTTTTTTCACCCACCCAGAGATCAGACCCCTTCTCATCCCAGTACATGCCTCTGCCCCATGGACACATGACCATGCCCTATAAGAGACCCCAGAACTAGATTTCGCAGCTGCCTTTCTGTTTCTGAGAGTCATGCTGCCTGCTTGCCATCCTACTTGTCCTCCTGTTTATTTAACAATAAATCTCTTTTGTACATTATAAGCTGTTTTGGTGTGACTGCATCCCCGATCAGTCTGAGGTGGGGGAGCTTTCCCAAGAGCCCCCGCAGTCCACACTGGAAAAAAGAGAAAAGGGAAGGATGAACATTTCCATAAAAATTCCAGCCTATCACCAGCTGCTGGTCTAGAGTTGGGGTTTTATATCTCTTCTTCCTGAGGCCACTAGGGCCCCTTTTTTTGTGCAGAAAACCTGTCTTCTGCATCCTTCCCAAAAAGATCACATCTTTAAATTGAACCCAAGTTTGTACCAATCCACCACACAGTACTCCTCTTAAAAAAACAAAACAAAAAACAAAACAAAACAAAACAAAAAAAAACTCTAGTTCCTGCGGCCTCGTCCTTTTCCACTGTGTTCTAAAGATTCACACACACACATATACACACACAGAGTTTCTCTGTATCAGCTCCTGGTGCCGGGTGATGTCATTACTCTGGGTGTCCTCAGATTTGTATTAATAACAAAGGGAGATGAGTAAATCTTCTTGGTTTCCTAGCCAATGCACCAAATGTTATGGGAGAAACTTCAGGTTTTATTCATGCCTCTATAGGCCCAGCAGATTCATATCTACTGAGTCCTGAAAACACTGGTGTTTTCCATTAAAATACACTCCTTCACATCTTTGCCTCCCATATACTTTGGAAGTTGCATATGTGCATAGATACTGATTAAACCAAATTATCCCTTTCTGGTCACATGGTAGCCTCGCCTGTCATGTAACCTTAGGTTACCCACTCTCTTTGCAGCCTTTTCTTTGTTCCAAGAGAATCCCTATCTAAGAGAACAGGTTCTATAGAAATTGCACCTTCACAGGCAGAAACTGAAACAAGCAGATATCATACACTCAACTACAATTAACAGAAAATCCTATTTCCATACTCAACAAAAGCAGACATTATCTTCTGCCATTATGAGGAGGGAATGAGTGTAATTTGGTGGGTCGTCAAAACACTACCCGAGAGGCTTTATTTGTTCTGTATTTAGTAAGCATCTGTGTTCCGTGTTGAACAGGTTAACCGAGGCAGGCCTAGGGGTCTTGTATACAGCAGGGACCATCAGGAAAAAGGGGGCTTTTTTTCTGGATGAGACCTTCTATCAACTATTAGACACACTAATAACATGTACTGTGCATTATGTTTTCATAGTTGTGATTTTCTCCCTTGCCATTTTAAAAATTTTATTATTTTTGCATGTGTCTGTGTACATTGGAAAGCACTGTGTGAGCCTGTGGATGCCCAAGGGTGACTTCAGTGATCACCTTGGATTGCTTCCATGTCTTCTTTGCCTTGCTCAGGAGTTTCCCAGGCTCCATCTTCCAGGACGGGAAGGATAGGTCTCTGCCACTTCTGCCTGGCATTTTTACATGGGACCCAGGATCTGAAGTCAGGACCTTCTGCTTGCTGGACAGAGGCTAACCCTAGCCATTTCTCTGTCCTTCCTTTCCATTTTCAAATGAACTGTACCCAAATGAAAGCTTTGGCACATATGATCACAACATTCAAAGAAATCCAGTTCCACATCTACATACAACCAGAGACTCGAATCTTGCAGTCTATTGAAAGAATTGGTGCATTACCAAGAAAAAGGGCTCTTCCCTTGTGTCTCCCCTTCCTCAAGTTACTCCTGCTTAGCTCCAGCTTTGACCTATACATTCTTATTTTTCCCCTTCCTTTCCTATTTTTTTTTACATATATCTTCCATTCCATTTTCAGATTCTTTCCTAAACTGATAGATTGGGTATGTCAACCCCCAACAAACTCTCATCTTAGGGGAGTAAGATAATGTACTCTTGAAGAAAGACTTTTCTTGACATATTTGACAGTAGCATTATTTCAGCTTCCATAGATCTTGTGGAGAATTTCCAATCTAACTTACAGTCCCTTAAATATGAACTTTTTTCTTCTTTCAAAGATTTTCAAAATCATTTCTTTTTCCCAAGTATTTTAAAGTTTTGTGAAGATGGAACATTTTAATGTGAAAACTTGTCTTCTAGATTTGGAAAGTTTTCTAGAATTATCTCTTTGGTAATTTTCATTTTTCTTTCCTATAATTTCGGTTTTTAGATGTTAAACCAGTGAGTTTAATCTTCTAATCACTCTGTACTTTATTTTCATAGCCTTTTCTTTTTGTTCATCATCTTAGAGACGTCCTTTTTATTACTTTTAATTTTAAAAATTTTACTTTGAACATCCTTCTCTGACATTTCTTTCATGAATGCATATTATTTTCTAAGATGAAGATTAACATCGTCTTTTTTGTATAACAAAAAGTTTTGTGTAACACTTTTTTCTTCCTTTTTTTTCCCTACTATCTTTCGTATTGCTTTGTTGGTGATGGTTTCTTCTTATCTTCTTCAAATATTTAGTTTTTAGTTATCTGTACATTTTTGAGAGACATGAGAACTATAAGGTAGAGAATTGTACAAGGCTTTAATGGTCTTCGAAGTCCACCCTAACTCCCTCCTAACTCATGGCATAAGGCTTTTCTCAGAATTTGGTCTTTGTGATTGCTCCATCATAACACCTAAGTTTTATACTTTCTTTTTTTCTAGAATTACATCTTCTACAAGTTTCTCTCTCTCTCTCTCTCCATGTCTAGATTCTTAACTCCCACTTACCCCTTCCACTGTCTCCTTTTGACTTTTGCCCCCACTGATCTGGCTTAAGGCTACTATAACAAACTATCACAAATGAGGTATTTTCTAAATGACAAGCATCTCTTAACAATCTTTGGGCTATAATCTAAGATCAGGGGATACCAGGAAAGTTAGGTTCTGATGAGGGCTCTTAAGCTGAATATCTATTTCCCACATGATAGGAAGATAAAAGGCTCTCTGACCTAAAGAAAGCATTGACCTCATTTCCCAAGGCTTTACCCCCATGACCCATTTCTCTCCCAAAGCTCCCCCTACCTCAAATATCATAAGTGTCAAAGTGTGAACACTGTGGAGACACAAACATCATTGTGCATTTCACTTGTATCCTAGTATTTGATGGTGTGTGTGTGTGTGTCCATACACAATATGTACTCCTTACTAGAAGCCACTTCATGTATTCTTGGTAAAATCCAACTATCCTCAAACTGTAATAGGTGCTGGGCACTGTTGATTATTTAGAAAGAAAAAAAGGAGAGATTATTGGAGAGACTTCTTTCCAAATACTTCAATATACCTGCGGCATAACTTCAGCTTCATAATTTGTCAGTACTTCCATCAAGTGTCCTTCCAGAGACTCTAAGGTAACATCAGAATACTTAACTTACTTTATTTCCTTGACTGAAGCTTCAATAGTTCACCAGGAATTAGAGAGGCCTTACTAGTACACACATGTAAGCAGATAAATTTTGGGATGTATTTTAAGCAATTCAATGCTAATAAAGTTTGTCTGCAATCCACAGTAAAAACTTTCATCACTGTCTGCATCAAGATTATCCTGTCTTATAAGTGGCTGTACAAATGGTTCTGCTGTATAGAAGGTAAGATGCAACTAGAACAGCAAGTGGAGATGTATGTAACACAGGGAGCAGAGCAGGGAAGTGTTGTGCCTGTTGCAAGGATGAGCCTTGGAGTGTCCTGAGTATGCACATCCTCTCTAATGTTATTTGGGGGAAGATTAAGCATTATTAGGAAAAATGACTGCATATTCTTTGTTACAAGCACTCCTCAATGTCTGTCCTTTAAGATGGAAGCTGCCAGGTGTGGATTGACAGTTCTCATCAGGTGCCACAGCTATGACACCATTGCAGACAAGATGAGATTATATCCATAGCTTTTCCCAGACTATGAATGATACGGTTGTCACTCCTGGATGATCCGAGGCCTATCAAGGTAGATGCAACAGCAACTTCGGTCTCACATTTTTGCTGAGGCCTAGGAATAGTCACCTAAGCAGGAATCATAAGCCAGGCAGCCACCCTTGAAGGTCCAAGCTTGTCATTAGGACTGCTGCAGATATTGGTCGAAATTCTGATCCAGCCACCAATGCCCAGGAGACTTCAGGCCAGGTGAAAGAAACTTTGTTGAATCCACTCCATGGAAACTGCTGCAACTGAACACAGCCTCAACTATGGCTTTGCCTTACTGACTCTGATTCATCCATGACATCTTGAGATGTCTCTTAGATGACTCCTTCCACAGTTACTCAGGTCTTGTGCCAGCGGGCAGTAAACTTTCTTTCAGTGCACTACCCTGCAGTGAAGCACAGTCCCCAACAGTCTCCTCTCAGTGGCTTCATTGACTACAAGTGATTTCATCATCGGTAGGTAGAGTGGGTGTAGTTGGTTGCATGAAGAACAGACGACTCCACAGCTGCTAATTCCAGCTGTATGTACCCAGCGGCTAGAAGGCTGAATAGAGACTGTGGAGAGCTGAGATTATGCCAGCCTACAAAAATATTTGGAAAGTAAGGGACAAAAAGCACAGTCTGCCTAAAGACAAGAGACAACAAGCTGCAAGCGTCTGCAGCTGGAAAAGTCCCAGAAAGTCCAAGTTACTAGCTCTAGCTGCATCCCAGAGGCTGAGCAACCCGATACAATAACGCCTACACTAGCTGCTAGGTGTTGACCAATTTAATTACCTTTTAAAGCCAAAACTTGTAACACTTTGCCTATTTGGGATTTCCATACAAGGATGACACTCAGTGGGTCTGAGTGTGGTCCACAAGCAACGTCATCCTCAACCTTCTATCCAAAGAGGTGACCTGGCGTCAGCGATGCATGTGGCCATCCTACACATGTTGAGCCCTAGGTCCTCATGGACTGGCAGATAGTGGAAGATGAGGGCACCTCACTGCTCGGTGATTTCCTACTGGTTTCTCCCGGGAGGTTCAAGACCCTCAAGCGTCCTCGCTGCCTCCAGCTGCTCCGCCCACCCGGGGGGGGGGGATCTTGCAGTCTACACCGACCACAGCCAAGGTCTGTAAAACCGGAGTTTGGAGCTCGGTCCCGAACAGAACAAGCCTGTGCTAGCGCCGCTCCACCTCTGGATCCCGCGGCATGGTGTGTGTGCGCGACCAAAGGAGGGACGAGGAGCCAGCCCACCCCGCGCGTTCAGTAGCCACCTAACCCGAGCGGATCCTCCGGGCGGCCCCGCACTTGCGGGCCCACGGACAAGGAATCAGTGTGCACGCCGCGCCTCGCGTCCCGCTCTTGCGTCCTCCGCCTCTGATCCCAAGCCCAGCCTGGACGAGGGAGGCGGGCCCTCGGGCGGAAGTGCCGCGAACGGAAGCGGAAGTGAGCGTGGCTGTGACGCGCAGCGGCTGCTCCTCTGCGCAGGGCAGCGGGATCCGGCCTGGGTCTGCGTCAGGAGCTCTGCGCCCGCGAAGCCGCTTGGTCACCCGGAGCGCGGCCGCATCCTCGCGCCTCCGCGGCGCCGTCCTCACCCCGGGCTCGGCGGGCTGCAGCCGCCGGAGAAGACGGCCCGGCGACGCCCAGCTCAGGTGGAGCGCAGCCCGGCCGCCGCTCACGCCCGGGAGAGGCCTCGAAGACCGCAGCGGGGCGAGCTCGCCCTGGAACCCGCGGGACGCGAAGTGACCAAGTGAGACGAAGGGTCTGGGCCCCTCCGTGGGCCGTTCTTTTGGTTTCCTCTGTGCTCTTAGACCTGTGCCATTTCTGAATCGTGCGGTTGCTGCCCACCATCATGCATGTTCTTCGTGGTCTCATCTCATTCCATTTCGGTCATCTGCCTTTCATAAACCCACCGGTTATGCCCCTTAACTCATTTCGACTACAGAGTCTTCCAATACATTGGTATAGCTCCGGAAGCATCTGAGGACACTTGTCGTATTCAGTGTTCTGAGATTCCATCCCATCTCCAAACTGGAAATCCAGGTGTTAATTATGGAGCAGATAATGAAAATCTAACCAAGTTCAGACCTTGGAGCCCCTCATGGGTGGCTTCCAAGGCAATAGGACCTCGTCCTGTGTCTGTAACATGCATCCTTTTAAAGAGAACTATCGCCAAATGCATTACCATTTGTCTTTCTGCTTTGCAAGTACAATTGTCCTTCTCACCTTCCTCTCCCCACTTCCTCCTCCTTCGCCTTCAAGGTGTGCTTGTGGACTGAGAGAGATGGAGAAGATGAAACTTAGGTCATTGGCCAGAACCTTGTAATCCCTGTGTGGAAAGTTTAAGTTCAGGTATTTTTATATAATTTTCTTAGCGAGTTGGTAAGAATATTCCACATAATTGAGATAAAGGCAACTCTTAGCACTATAAAAGCTGAAGTTCTAAATTGAAAATTCACTCAGAGGGATTTACTAAAGTCTTTCCTTGTTACTTTGAAAACGAGGCAAATCTAATGCTAATCAGTTACTTTTATAGAACTTAATACCAACTATATATAACTTATATTTTTCTTTTACATATTTTCTGTATAAGGTATGCTATTGAAAAAATCTTTAGGGATTTAAAACATGTCTTTAAAGTCTAATTTTTTAATAGAAATGGGTAAACCACGTCTAAAGGATTTTATAAACAAATTAGTGAAATACAGAGCATGAATGATTTCCTTTATAACAGTAAATCTGTCAGTGTTGACCACAAGACCGGTTGTTGAATTCTGTTAACTAAAGCTACACATTTTATAAAAGCCTTTTTGATTAATCAAGCGCCATTTTCCCAATAAAAATAGTACTTAATAAACTTTCAGCTCTATTATATATCATTTAATATTAAATGGAACAATTTATCACTTTAGCATATCTGTCTCCACAAGTCTGTGTTTGAGTCCTAGATTCTGGAAAAATGGGTACTAGTCATGCCAGTATGTTAGGATGTTAACAGGACACAGATTTGTATAGATTATCACCAAATCATTCATAATGATACCCCAGACAACTAGAACACAAGGAAAACATCTCTCTGACTAGGTTTTTGAGATAATTTATATTTTTACTCATTAAGCACCAGGATAGCCTACTTAGGTTAGAAATTTTCTCAATACATCCTTTCTGCTCTTAAGTCAAATATGCCGAATATGATATAGACATTCATTAGTAATTTCAAATGAGTATATTAAATATTTTTCAGGTGTGGTTGTAACTAGGGGTGCTCTCAGATTTGTTGAGGCATATATACCTAATTCCCTGTTCCTTCCTGGAGTTTTTAATGTTATTCTGTTTTACTTTTTCTGTACTTTATGTTCCCCTGTGTCAATCTTCAAGATGCCTGCTTGAAATTGCCCTCTCTCCCTTTGTATGTTGTGTGGGTTTTTTTTTTTTTTTTTTAGTGTGTTGTGTGGTGTGTGTGTGTGTGTGTGTGTGTGTGTGTGTGTGTATCAGAAGATACTGTGTGTGCCTGTGGAACCCCAAGGATGTGTGTGTGTGTATGTGTCAGAAGATCCTGTGTGTGCCTGTGGAACCCCGAGGATGACTTCAGGGGTCATTCTGGATTACTTCTACCTCCTTTTTGCTTTGCTCTGGGATTTCCCAGGCTCTACCATCCAGAGCCAGAAGTACAGGCTGCCACCATTTCCACCTGGCATTTTTATGTGAGATCTGGGATCTGAATTCAGGTCCTTCTGTTTGTGAGGCAGAGTCAACTCCTGAATCCTCTCCCCAGCTCAAAATTGTCCTTTCTTTCCACTCTTCTCCACTTTGGGTTCAGGAACTAATTGTTAAAACTAAGCAAAAAAGTACTCCACTGATGATAAGAATTTCTTGCAAGAAGCTATTTTAGCTTTAATTTGTGGGTTTTTTGGTTTATTCCAAATTCTGGATGTGAGGTATTAGAAATGTGTCACATAGTTTCTTCTGTGTTGAGTGGTAGTCCTTTTCATGCCTTAGTTTTTAGGAGAAATACCTTGAATGCTGTGTGAAATCTTTAAAGTGTGTCCCTGTAAAAATTTCTCTCCAGAATTAATGTTTACGTAAAGGAAGTGCCCCACGTGTTTCATTTGGAAACTCTTCCACCTCCTAGCCCATGTCATATTAGCTCATGACACAAGTTTTATTTATTTATTTGTTTGTTTGTTTATTTGTTTATTTATTTATTTATTTATTTAAATGGGGGGGAGGCTGAAGAGATGGCTCAGGGGTTAAGCCTCTGCCTTTCAGGAGGAAGGTCCTGAGTTCGGATCCTAGACCCCACGTATAGACACCAGGCGGAAGCAGGGGCGGCCTGCGCTTCTGGTCCTGGTAGGCGGAGCTTGTGAATCCCGGGGTAAAGAAGGAGGAGGTGGAGGCGTCCACGGTGGTTATTTTATTTATTATTTATTCAGTTGTGCGTGTGTGTGTGTGTGTGTGTGTATAGAACCACGGGCGAATTTGGAAACCACCGTGGACCGCCTGCACTTCTAGCTTGTTTACTGTGCCCCAGGATTCACAGGCTCCGCCCACCAGGACCAGAAGTGCAGGCTGCCCTGGCTTCCGTCAGCGTGTACAGGTGGGATCTAGGATCCGAACTCAGGACACTGTGCCTGCAAGGCAGAGGCTTAACCCCTGAGCCACCTCTCCAGCCCCTATTTATTTATTTTTAATATTAAGTTGTTTGTGTTTGCTTTGAAGAGATCCTATGTCTGGGGATAGCCTAATTACTAACTGTGCATTTGTTCTCTCTGCAGACCCTTCTTCAGAGCTCAGTTATGGGTGTGAGGGGCTTGCAGGGGTTTGTGGGAAGCACCTGCCCACACATATGCACAGTCGTAAATCTCCAGGAGCTAGCAGAACACCACCGAAGCAGGCACCCTGGATGTACTCCTACTGTTGTCGTGGATGCTATGTGTTGTCTTCGATACTGGTACACTTCAGAATCTTGGATCTGTGGTGGCCAGTGGCGAGAATACTTTTCTGCTTTACGAAACTTTGTTAAGGCCTTTACTTCTATTGGCATCAAGTTGATATTTTTCTTTGATGGCATGGTGGAGCAGAGCAAGAGAGATGAATGGGTAAAGCGAAGACTTAAAAACAATAAGGAAATATCCAGAATTTTCCACTATATCAGGTCACACAGAGAACAGCCAGCCAGAAACATGTTCTTCATCCCCTCAGGACTGGCTATCTTTACACGGTTTGCTCTGAAAACATTGGGCCAAGAAACTCTGTGTTCATTAGGAGAGGCAGACTACGAAGTGGCATCTTATGGTCTCCAGCACAATTGTCTTGGAATTCTTGGGGAAGACACTGACTATTTGATTTATGATACTTGTCCCTATTTTTCAATTAGTGAGCTCTGCCTAGAGAGTCTCGAAACTATCATGTTCTGTCGAGAGAAGCTCTGTGCAAGTCTGGGCCTCCATGTGGCAGACCTTCCTTTGCTGGCCTGCCTGCTTGGCAATGATGTCATCCCAGAGGGCGTGTTTGAAAGCTTTCGGTACAAGTGTTTGTCTTCTTATACTTCTGTGAAAGAGAACTTTGGCAAAAAAGCCAACATGATCTTAGCTGTATCAGACTATATAGCCAAAGTTCTTCATTTGCATCAAGGTGAGAAAAAACTAGAAGAGCTGTTACCATTGGGATCATACAAAGCTCTTTTTTATAAAGGAGTGACATCATATCTTTTGCCAGGACAGACATCTCCATGGTTGTTCCAAAAACCCAAAAGTGTATTAACAGAGAAGCAAGTAATATCAATGAGTTCAAGCCTTGAACCCAAGCAAGAAGATCCCATGTGCACTGATCCTGAATCCAAACAAGAAGATCCCATGTGCACAGATCTCAAATCCAAGCAAGAAGATCCCATGAGCACAGATCCCAAATCTAATCAAGAAGATCTCATGTGCACAGATCCCAAATCCAAGCAAGATGATCCTATGTGCATAGATCCTGAATGCAAGCAGGATGATCCTATGCATACATACTCAGAGATTAAGCAAAAATTACCTGTAGGAATAGACCCTGACTTTAATCTAGAAGTACCTATGTATACACATCCTGAAAGTAAAACAGAAGATTCAGTGGCTGTGGGACCTGACATAAATCAACAAGTAACCACTGTTTCAGACACTGAAATCTTAAAGGTAGGTATATGCCTTCCTCAATCTACAATATCACATTTGAAATATGTACTAATGGATTTGCTCATGAAAATTGATTATCCGCAAAGAACTGAGGGAGATACAGATGAGAAATCTTTTGAGTCTAATTCAGAAGGCTGTTAACCATGTATGTAAGAGCACATTGTAACCTACATTTGATATTGTCTCATGAATATAATGGGAAAGAGGTGTAGAAATTCTGAGAGAGACAGTTGGAAATTAAGGTATAAGGAGGAGGCCTTCATTGAGCCAGACCTTGATGGGGCCAAAGCTGGGTTTGTAGAATATTAATTAATTTGTGTCACTTGGGGTACAAGTGGACTGTCTAGGCTAGAGCTTAGGGTTTGAGAGGAGGAAAACCTGGGAAAGGTAGAGTGTGGCCACATCATGAAAGTTATTAAATGGTTTGTTGGGAATTTGGGCCAATTCTGATTCTGAATGTATTCTTCAGTTATAGAAGAGTTTTGATGGAGTGCTATTTTCAGTACCTGTTTGTGTACCAAACACAGGGCTTTTCTTTTTTTCATTTGGATCATGGAACAGCCCCTTGAGATAGGTTATTATTTTGGACATGTGCGCACAGACACACACCACATACACACACCACACACACACACACACACACACACACACACACAAGATGAGAGTCAGGGCCCCTTGAGCTATATCCCCAATCCTGTTCACACTAAGTATATAGATAAAATGTTCATCCACATGAATTTCCGTGGGCATTGAAAATTCAGAACCAAGTGTGACCTTACCCATAAACCTACCGATCTGGGAATTCTCTTTCTTCATAGCTAATCTTGTTATTTCTGTCTATAAATGAGTTTTCAATTCATACATATCTACTCCCACTCTAGGTCAGCACTCGCCTGTGGATTAGAGCTTCTCTTGTAGATTTTTGCTCTTTCCAGTCCATCCGTCATGCCGCCTGCAGAAATAAAGCCCTTGACATCTTACAGTTCTTAAGGACAAAAACCTTAACATGATCTAAGTACATTGGTGCCTGGCCTTTGCCTTGTGTTACACTGCTTTCCCTTTTTTCCCTCTGGTTGCTTGGTCACTACCGCCTTGTGGATGTTCCTCTCTGCTGGAAACTCCTGTTGTCCTTCTGGTTAGTGCTTACCAGTCTTTTCTGTTGCAGTTTCTGTTAGCGTGTGTTCTGCCCACTAGTTTGTGTGCTCAGTTCGATTCCCATGTTTGCATGATCAGTGTCTTTCTTGCTGGGATGGTGGTACCAAAGCAGGTTTTGTCTTTTCTCAAAGCTCAATGCCTTGTGCCTTGCCTTCAATCTGATTATAGTGACTTCTCTTTCAGCACTTATAAATAAATGATTTACTCTCCACTTTTTAGCTTTTGTCCCTAGTACTATCTTCCTTTCCTACTGTACAACCATAATATCAGTCTCTCCTCTTTTTTGTTACATTCATTGTAACAGATAAGCTAATAAGTATTACAGTAAAATATAGAATGTGTCCTTTAAGGGAATCATAGTTGAACACATTAAGAATTAAGAAAGCATGTTAAGAATCGAAGACAATGATTGCTTGCACCTGAAAGCATTCCTAGTTAAGAGTTCACAGAGTGAATCTTCCAGACCAGGAGAACAGCCAAACATACACAGCACACAGAAAGAAAGGGAGAACTTGCTCTGTTTTATTATGCAGATTGGATGGAGAAGTATAGGTTCCACTACAGAACCTACTAGGATGATTCTCCCAAAATTCTTCTGTCAGGAATGGTACATATTTGTTGCAGGCATTCTTCATATTCCTTTACTCAGTCACCATGCAGTTTCATGGAGATGGAAGCTCTTGTCTCCCTTCTGACCCACAAGCAGAGGTGTTCAAGGTCTGTGACTTCCAGCACTAACAGAGCAATGTTCAGACCTTAGCCTCTTAAACCAAGTTTGACTTTGACCAAAATTGGATCTATCTCCACTGGTCCCTTGGAGCTGAGGGGGTGTGGTCAGGAGTCCTGGGAGCACAGAAATAGATGACAGGAACCTGTGAAGCCTCTAATAATCTCTAACGTGGCATTGAAGATGACATGTGACACAAAATTTAGGCCTGGGGTAGCCCAGAGGGTGGCTTTGTTGTTTGGCCTTTCTCACTCTGCAACCACCCTGCTTGTTTCTCTGTTGATCTTTCACTTTCCCATCTCCTGTCTCCCATTTACATCTGTTTCCTGCCAAGTGCATAATCTGGGTAGCTCTACCATGTCCTGCAGAAGGATGGACCTAATAGCTTAGGTTAAACCACTCATGGCAACACATTTATTATGAAGCAAATTGATGTTTGATTTCTGTACATAGTAAAGTAGTATTTTTTTAAAGCAGGATGTGATGGGATTGGATGTTTGTTTTTTGAAGCATTGGTTACCCTGAAAAGAGTATTTTAAACTGATTTTTTTGTGAAAACTCAAGTAAAAAACAAACTCAGGTTAAAAAAAAAGCTGGAATTATGAGAATGGCAGTAGAAATAGGAAACAGCTCAGTAGCTGCATCATGGTGGCTTTGTTTTTATTTGATCACTTTTTTCCTTTTTGGGTAAGTCCTGCTGTAAAACCCAGGCTGGCCTAGAGGTTTTGATCCTGCTTTCTCTGCCTATGAAATGCTGAAACTGCGGGCGTGTTCCATTGTGACTGACTGGCCCCGTGTTTTAGAAATGAAACTAATAAAAAGTAGGTGAGTTCCTTCTTGAAACCTGAAACAGTAGCTGCAGCTCCCAAGGGGGGAGAAAGGACCATTTGCAAAGGTCTCATTGCAGGGGTGTACACCTTTTATTTCTTAAAAGCCTTTGGTAGAAGAATGTGTGGGATGGAGACTTAAATACTGCACTGAGAGGAAAGGAGAATGAGGAGAGAGTCAGTCCAGTGAAAGCCCAGGCAACTTCTAAGAGGAGAAAAGAAGTGGTCAAGAGTGAGCACTACAGAAGTCAAGAAGTAGGGATTGTTGCAAAATGCAGCCAGGTTTGGCGAACAGGAGATTGTGGCGACCATGTACAACTGCTGCAGCAGAGGTGGGGCTGCTTGCTGTGGTCTACAGAGGGGCAGCGAGAAAGAAGTTGAAAAGTCCTTGCTGGCATGTCTGAAGGCAAAAGTGCTGTGCAATGTGGTTGTGTGTATGTTGCTCACATAACTGAATTTTATCTCTTTGAAAGCAACCTGAAAATTTGTTTATTTTTGCATGCATGTGTGTGTACACATCAGAGGGTACTGTGTGGTGCTGTGGAAGACCAAGCATGACTTTGGAAGTCATTCTGGATTACTTCTATCTCCTTTTTGCATCACTCTGGAATTTCCCAGGCTCCACCTTCCAGAGCCAGAAAGAAGAGCAGGCAGCCACCATTTCTGCCTGACATTTTTGTGTGGGATCTGAACTCAGGTCCTTCTGCTTGTGAGGCAAAGCCATCTTTCCAACCCAAATATTTTTTTAGTTGCCTTTTTTTTCAATATTGAAGTCTTACAAACCTTTATGATAGGCAGTTAGAATTCCACTATGTGTAGCGCACTAAGTAAGCACACACAGCTGTCTTAAGGCAAGTCTATGACCACACGTGCCTACTTCCTCCCCATCAATGTTTTGGGATCAGTTAAATTGAATAGCAAATTAAAACATGCAGTTTTCATAATACTGGACAAACTGTTCTCACTAAAAGGTATAGTGCTGATAAGACTAAACCAAGAACCCTAAGTTTTAGATAAACTTAACTGAAATCACTCTGCTTCCAATTTTGTATGGTTGCCAAAATTAAAGATTCTTAATAGAATGAGTATATTTTATTATTTCTAGATAAATTTGCAAAAGTACAAGCTTCATTGAAACAAAATGAATCTGAAGTAGAAGGAATTGAAGGTTAGTTAGAAATGATTTTATCCACAAACCATGAAATACATATCTGAACATTGAAAGAGCTTTTCACCGTTCAGCTGGTTATAGCGTCAAACTAGGACTTTGGGTCTGTGATATAACTTAGCTGTTTTGATATCTGTTTCTGTTTTAGCCTTACTGACTTGAAAGCTGAGGAAGGTTTGCTTTAGTTTAGAATAGTTCTAACCAGGAAGTAGACATTGTTGACGGTCATGTCTGGGTTCTAGAAAGAGTAGACTACAACAGCTGGCAGTTGAAAAGTTCTGTGAGAATCATTTGGTGTTTACTGACAGGGAGTAGTCAGATATCTTGTGACGTGCCTCCTGGATAGCACTCGTTTAAACCTCACAGAGATCCAGTGGCATAGCATTTTATTAAATCTGTGTTACACATGAAGAAAGCAAAGTACAAAGATTAAGACTTGGGTGTACATTAATGGATTCATATAACTAGATATACTTAGGTGTATATCAAAACATTTTTTTTATTAACCCAAGTTACCTTGTGGTAGACTGCTTGAATTTAAATTCTGCATAGTACCATAGACGTAATTTAGACTTTACTCCCACAATAATGAGATTCACTTTTCACACCAAATAAAACCTGTATTTAGGTGTAATATACCTTCTCATCTTAACTGCTTGTTTCAGAAGTAGATTAATTCACATTTTACTGCCTACACACAGACTTCAGAGAAGAGAAGAGACACCTGTGCTGTCACTGGCTTTCAGAAGCTAAAGCCAGGCCCAGCAGCATACACTTGTAGTTATAGCTACTGGGTAGACTAAGGTAGGAGGAACTCCTTGACCTCAGGCAACACAAAAGAAAGCAGGGAAGGAAGGGGAGGAGGAAAGTTGAACAAATGAATGCAATGTAACTTCTAACACTAAGATGTTCATAGCTTGGTAGGAAAGATAAAAATAGAGTCAGTGAGCACAGGGTGGTGGTTAGTTCCTGTTGGATAGGAGGACATGAACTCAAGAAGGATATGTAGTGAGCAGGCAGGTTTGTGGAGGATGTGAACTCAAGAAGGGTATGCGGTGAGCAGATAGGAAGCCTTGGAAAGAAGTGTTCCAGGTGGGATTTATGTCTTAGTCACAGGTGAAGGAAAAGAGAACTGTCATTGGGACACCATGCTGTTCCCAGCCAGGAGGATGGCAAAATGATTACATAAAAATGGGTTAAGGCTTCCTGGTGAATCCAGAATTTCATGGTGAAGAGTTTATAGTAGCCTTCCAAGTGTCTTACATTGGGAAACAAGTTCATGATCATAGTCTGAATGCCATAGAAATGAAGAGATGAGCTGGGAGGGGCATCAGTTGGGAGCCTTTTATAGCAACTGGTGGACAGCAGTGGGAATATGGTTATTGAGATGCCTCACACAAAGGTAAAGAGACACACCGCAGAAGTAGATTGGAAGATGGGTAGATTGGAAGCAAGAGGAAGAAAAAGGAGAAAACAGATTTAACTTGTTAACCCAACACAAAGATGCCACTCCGTGCTGTGTTTTGAATAACAACTTTTCAACTCGAGTACCTGAACAAAACTGTTCTGTGATAAATGTTTCAAAGTCACATAAGGTGAAACCTGTTGTACTTGACTTTTGCACAGGTTGCTAGGGAGCATCATGTCCATGCAGAAAGCTACCTAGTGTACAGCATTTTGAGCAGTGGAGAGATCGAGTGCAGCAACACTCTGGAGGATGAGCTGGACCAAGCCCTGCCTAGCCAGGCCTTCATCTACCGCCCTGTCCGGCAGCGTGTGTACTCCCTCTTATTGGGGGGCTGGAGAGGTAAGAGTTGGTTGGTGTCTTTTAGCAATGGTTCTGTTTAGAGTTGGGTTGTGACAAACTGCCACATGTAGAGTACCTTCTCTCAGGACAAGCAGATAAGCAGGTTTTCTTTCTCTGTAAAGTCTGCACTTGAATGTTGTGCCCTTCTACAAAACATTGAGGGTTAGTGTCTGTCTAATTAGTATGCAATTGATCAGAGTCACTAATCAACACATTGTTACTGTGCAGTGTCATAATTTTATGTCTTTAAAGGAAGATACGTGCTTTTGAAAACACAGTTCTTTCCAGCTATAATAGTGTGTAGTTTTTCTTATTAGATACTGACTCCTTATCCTCTCAAATTGTGATTTTTAAGAAAAAAGTCAAATACATATATCTTAAAATAGTTTTCCTTTAAAGTTTCTGTAAGGAAGTTTTTATTTTTCCTATCACTTTTTCCATTGTGAGCATAGTGAAAAGAATAGAGGAAGACCATAGATATTCAAAACATGAAATGAGATGAATTTTAACACCAGATGTAAGATCAGCCAAGGCTCCATGACACTGTCAAAAATAGTTTGCGGGGGAAGCATTCACATTTGTATGAAGCTTCCCTCATTTTAGGCACTTCACACAGGAATTTTATAGTCTGATTGGAAAGGACAGAAATATTAACACTGCACATTGTATCCTGGATCAGAGGGAGAACCCAGGATGCTGGCTGAGAGGTTTCTATATTCATTTTCCTGAATAACATTATCTCCGAACATCAGTATTGTTATCTCTACTCAAAAGAATAATAGTAATTAAAGGTGGTGGTACTAACATCAAATTTGAAAAGCTGTTGTTCTTTTGGAGCTAGTGGGTTCTAAAAGTCCAGTGTTTGGTAGACTGGCACTTCCCTGCATGCACTGTGAACATCCATGTGACCAAAGGAAGATGACAGGCAGGAGAAGTTGAAACTGGGTTTAAACACAAATTAGAGCAGCTATATGGTAAACGCCAGGGCTGAATATTGTTTGGGCTTTGTTTTTCCTTATGTGGCTCCCTGCCCATGTTCTTTCTTAATTTGAATGTTATACATTAAAATATTTTTTGAAGATTTTTTTTTTTTTGTAGAAAAGCTTTTTTACATTATAGAATATTTACTTTGAATTGTATTTCATTGAATGAAAGTAAACCATGTAAACTTCACTGACTTAAATTTCATACTTTGTGAATATAATTTATACCCAAACTGGTAACTCTAGTAGCTACTTCTACAAATAGGAAAATTGCTCAACTTGTGCATGTTTTCATAATTAATCTTTAAATCTTCCCCCTCAGTAATTTTCTATATGAAGTTTTGTGAATAGAATATGAAGATAAAATTCTTCTGTTTCTGGTTTATTTATGGCGATAGTGAGTTACAGCTTAGTTTATTGTTTGTTTATCTGAAGACAGCTGTAGTTCAGCTGTTTGGTCATGTTCTGCAAGCTATCAATAGTGTCAGCTCTTGTCTGTTCCTTAGTTAGGAAAAAGATGAGAATGTTCAGCTATGTTGTGGATTTGTGTTTTTAATCTCACACTTCTGTCACCTTTTGCATCAAGTATTTTAAATCTTTCTTGTTCAGCTCATATATCTTACAGGATCTAAGTTTCTTAAAGATTTGATAGTTGTAGTGAAATTAAAATTATAATTCAACACTTTGGACTTTTCTTTATCCTGAAGTGGGCTTTGTCTTTCTTTATCCTGAAGTGGGCTTTGTCTGATATTAATATATGCATTCTACTTTCTCACATTAGTGTTTGCATGGCATATCTTTTTCTTATCTTTTAATTTTTAAGTGGTTTCTTTATATTTGAAATGTTTATTTTAAATAGCATGTTCAACATGCTATTTTTTTGTTTGTTTGTTTTTTGTTCTTTTGACCCATAGTCTAGCCCAAGTTGGTCTTGAACTCATTCAGCTTTTCTAGTTCTCAGAAGCCACCCATTCCTTCTTCCTGGCCCAATGCTGCTCTGACTTTTCATTGGAGTTTTTAAATAATTTATATTTAATGTATTTGTTGCCTTATGATCTCTCTCTCTCTCTCTCTCTCTCTCTCTCTCTCTCTCTCTCTCTCGTATGTATACAAAAGGGACTTATGTGTATGTGCCTTTGGAAACCCAGGCATGACATTAGGAATCATCCTGGATTGTTCTACCTCCTTAATGTTTTGTTCTGGAGTTTCCCAGACTCTTGCCTTCTAGGGCTAGTATTCCAGGGCAACCACCTTTTCTGCCTCACATTTTTATGTGGGATCTGGAGATCTGAACTCAGATCCTTTGCTCGTGAGGCCAAGACTTTAATGCTTTCAGCCATGTCCTCGTTCTGTTTTCTTGATTCATTTGATACAATTTGCTTGAATATTGCTGATAAATTCATGACATAATGACTTACGGGAACAAGGTTTTATTTGGCTTGCAATTGTACACTTAGAGTTCTTAGTAAAGCTTGGTAGAAGAGCTCACACAAATACCAGGAGTTGAGGATAGCCATACCATGTCCATAGCAATGCTGAGAGACCAACTTCCTCATTTGTGAGACAGCAAGTGGATCTATGCTGAAGACTGCTTAACGACTTAACCAGCTCTCTCCATTTTATCCCCCTGTCCAAGGAATGGTCCCACCCACTGTAGGCTGGACCTTCCCACATCAATCAGGCAGTGTTCTGCAGGCTTGCTCAAGGACATGTCTTAAACCTGTTCTGTTTTAGTGTCTTTTTTTTTAAATCTCTTGGACAGCTTGAAAGTATTCGTTATCCTTTATGTTTAGCAAACTTCTCCATGATTTATTTTATTACTAGAATTGCTATGAGACGATGTGGAACTTGGATTGGGTACACTTTGTTCATCTCTTCATTACTGTTTTTGTTGTTTTGTTCTACATTATAGAAGAAGTTTTCTCCATTTTGTCTTCTGCTCTTTCATAGAGGAGCTTCCTGTTAGTTCTGCTATCTGCCAGATCCTCTTTTGTGGCTGTCTTTGCCATGTCTGTCTGCCTTGAGTGTTTTGCTGAAGTCTTTGACTTCTTATGTCAGGTAACCTCTTCTTCTTCCCTTCCCAAGGCTGTTTCTGTTTGCTCACCTCCACATGTGGAAGTCCTCAGAGTTCACGGAACTTGTCTTCCTCACCTAATAATGCTTAAAAAGTTTTATTCAAATGGACAAATATAAAATTTGTTTTTCTGTTTTAGGCAACTCGTCTGAGCTCTAATTTTAGACCTGATCAATTCTGTTTAGCAGTCAATCCTTAAAATTAACTCCAAATTCTTTCCTACTTTCCCACGCAGAAGTCAGTTACTGTCTAAGCATATGCCAGTTTATTCTCTGAGACTTTCAGCAGTGGCACCCATCCGTTGAGTCTTGTGCTTATCTGGTGTGCTTCCTGTCCCCTAGACTGGAACTGAACTGCATGATGGTATAGTAGCATGTTAGTGTGACTTAGGTGACCACTGTGTATGCTTTGAACGTTTAACATTTACCTTTTCAAGGGTATTCGCATGTAGCAAACATTGTCTGGAAAAGGTAGTGGTAGTGATTGACTTCACGTTCAGGTGGAACTTAGTTTTCTCAAGTCCATTAAGTGAGTAGCTCTATGACACTCAGACTCGCTAAAAGAGTCCAAATCACAGTGTGGCCACACTGAAGCTGCCATTGAACCTGTGTGGTAGCATGCAGAGTGTCTCACTGAGATGTCACTGAACCTGTGTGCTAGCATACAAAGTATCTTTCAGAGATGTCATTAAACCTATGTTAGCGTGCAGAGCATCTCACTGTGATGTCACTGAACCTGTGTGCTGGCATACAGAGCATCTCACTGTAATGTCACCGGATCCTGGCTTGCCGGGCACACTAACCTTTTAGATGGTCCCAGAGGGGCATCTCTGTAGGGAGTGTAAGCTGGTATTGCTGGTTGCATGTTTATGTCATATTCATGTGATTCAGCGGTATCATGGCCAACCTTCATTGCTCTCTCACCATCCTGATTCAAACTCTCTTTTTTTAAGTCTCCTTAATGGTAATTAAGGCTTCTTAAACTTTTCCAACTCATGATCTGCAACTACAGAATATAAAATAGGCATACAAATCAAACATTTAATGTTAACAAATCATAAAGAAATTTATTTTAAAGCAATTCTTATAGGCTTACTTTTAATTTTACTGTTCATTAAAAATGAAATTAAATTTGCATGCTGATGAGATAGGCATGCTTACTTGTCTAACACAGTACAGTATTAAGTCTTTACTTTCTATAATTAAGCCATTGTGTTTCTATAGAGCAAAACACTTCATATAGTGAAATGCTGCTATTCATAATGTATAGTAATCTCAAATTTAAGCCAAGTGTTTCAGGTAACATTGAATGGCAGTGCATTGAGTGAAGGAAAGTGCACATGTGTATTCAGAACCATTTGCAATGAAGTTACAGCTTGGGTGAGCACTACCAGAAACACTTCTCATTCATTCATTGCCCATGTGGGTTCTAATTAACTCTAGTCATTGCATGTTCAGAAACCTTTTACTATTGCCAAATGTTTCACACCCCCACACTCAGTGAGGCAGGATTGCAGATCTGTCTGCTCTGTAGGTCTCACTTCTTAGTACTGTTGGAGAGTGCTTGTCATTCTGTGGCTTTGGACATTGATGCCCTTTGTCCATGTAACTCTCATTTCTGCTGACCTTCTATGGACAAGGTTAATAGCAATGTGGTAAGGGCAGCTGTCAGCTTCTTTTCAGTAGGCCTTCATCTCGCCACAGCCCCAGATATCTACCTAAGGAAGTAACTTTTTCAAATATGTACAGAAAATTATGTAAGAATGGAGGTCATACATAATCATGAATTAAATCAGCAGTATAAAAATATAGAATCATAAAGAACATTTTTTAAAAGGTTGAAAGAGGACTAGAGAGAGAGTTCAGAAGGTAAAAGCATTTGCCATGCAAGTTTTGAATCCCTAGAATTCATGTAAAAGCTGCATACATAGCTCAGATGTCTGTAATCTTACCAATCCTGCTGGAAAAATGGGATAGGAGAGCCCCTAGGATTCATATAAAAAAGTTGCATACATAGCTCAAATGCCTGTAATCTTAGCTGTTCTACAGGGAAATGGGATAGAAGAATCCCCAGAAAATACTGAGCAGCTAGGCTGATGTACTGTGCAGAAAGCAACAGAACCTTGTGTCAAGTGAAGTGGAAGGTGAGGATCCATGCCTAAAATTGTTCTTTACCTGCCCATATGTACCATAGCACACACACACACATGCACTCTTATACACATTTATACCTCCACATATGCAAGCACCAAACACACACCACACACACACACACACACACACACACACACACACACACACACACAAAGATCTGGTAACAGTAATCTAGAACATATTCTTCTATATGCTATATGAGTAATTGATGTAAACATTTCAGTTGGCAGGCTGAGGACATGGCCCTGCAGTTTAAGCGTTTCTGGGAAAACAAGAGTACTATAGTTTGGATCCTGATTCCATGTAAAATATGAATTAGTTAGAGTGGCTACCTGTAATGCCAGCCTCAAAATGAAGAGACTGGGACTCCCCAGAGCAAACCGACTAGTCAGACCAGCCCTGTGAGCGAGCTCTGGGTTTGATTAAAGACTCTTCTTCAAAATAAAATAGAAGAGTGGTAGAGGATGATTCCCAATATCAAACTTGGGCTTCCACCTACATGTACATACATGTACACATGCACACACATGCAAACACATGCACACTGCTTCCCACCTGTATATACACATACATGAAAATGACAAAGAGGTAAAAAAGTCAGTCGACTTCAGGTCTTTTATCTTGCTCAACAAAGCAGTGTGAAAGGCAGACCAGGTCTTTTTGTTTGGTCACCATCAGGTCAGAGGTCAGAAGCAACTGTTGGTAACGTAGTCACTCTGATTCCTGGATAAGATTATATGCTTTTAAAGCAAATGAATGGACATGGATTGCATAGGCTTCCTGTATCTGCTGACCTGCTGTCTTTCCTCAGATGGAGCCACCAATGGCCCGGTGGTCAAGGAGTGGTTTGTGTATCCTGGGAACCCCCTGAAGCATCCAGACCTTGTTAGGCCTCTGCAAATGACTGTTCCAGGTATGTACAGCCTTGATGTATTCATTGTAGGTCATCAGCTTATGAACAGTTCTCTTGGTAATCTATGGGCATTGAGTGTATGTGTGGACCAGAGGTTGACATTGTATTTCTTCTTCAGTCACTTGCCAACTTACATTTTTTTTTTTTTTTTTTTTTTTTTTTGAGCTAGGATATCTCACTGAACCTGCAACTCACTGATTTGGCTACACTGGTTGGCTAGTGAGCCCCAGGAATCTTCCTGTCTCTACCTGCCGGTGCTGCTGTGCCCAGTTTTTCACTTGGGTTCTGGAGTATCATACTCAGGTCCTCATGTTTACCTGGGAAGCACTTTGCTAGCACACCATCTCTTCAGACCCTTGAGGGACTTCCTGTGACTGGCTCATGAAGGCTTTGACTGAATCAATGTGTCTATCCACGGAGAAAGTCATAATTTGGTGGCATCATTAGGGGTAGCAGAGACTTAGGTAGTTGGGTTTCAAGTTGGAGGACATGTGTCCTTTTGGTTCTTCTTCTTTGATAGACGTGTGTTGTCCCTGGCCCCTCTCTGGGCTCTGTGCTTTCCAGACTCCAGTGAGGTAAGCAACTTTGCTCTACATGCTCTATCATGATGTTCTGTCTTACCACAAATTCAGACCCAATAGGGTCAAAGTGAGTCAAAATTACTTCTTGTTTTTTTCCGGCAAATTATTTCTCTTAGGTATTTGTTCCAACAAAGTTTTGACTTAGCATACTGACTTCCCTGAGTCAGTGTGTTCTGTCTGTGCCTCTCCTATTTCTGCTGTTAAATCAGTGGAGAGACAAGAAACTCATGATCAGAGGGTGCTGTTGCCTTGTGCCCTGTCTGACGCTAAACACCATGAAGTTAATGAGACTGATCTCTACATACTTTAATCAACTCTTCAGAAATATACTTTGATGAGAAAAAGCAGTAGAGAAGAGAGATAAGAAGACTATTGAATCTGGAAAAGTAAGTTTCCATAGCTGGTATCTTCATAGTAATGAGAGGGAAGGAAAAACAGTTCATCAGAATTTATAGGAAGTCTGAAGTATCTGAACAGTTAGGAGTCACCAGCAGTCAGATGCACCCTTTGTGAATGGGATGAGGCAGGATTAGATGGTTTCTTGTCATTTTTTCAGATAACAAATTTTTTAAAAATATTTTTGATATTCCTTTTCCATATGTACTGAAAAGTCAATATTTTAAAATGTAAATGAATTTTCAGCATTCCTGAGGAAAACTGCCAGATACTAAACTAAATGTAGTGGCCAGCCGAGTGTCTAGTTCCTTGTCCCTGGCACCTTCACTGACTGTGTGATACAATCAGCCTGTCTTGCAGCTGTCAGAGGACGAAAGGGTAGTTGTCATTGGCCAGCCTCACACTGCCACATTGCTCAGTGAGTCTGTTCTGTTCTTTCTAAAGATCTTTTCCTCTAACCCACATGTGATACATGGAATCCTTGCCTTCTTGAATAGTAGAGATAAAAATTAAATGAGATATTTTTTAAGAATATGGAAAGGAGATAAAAGATTGCAGAAAAGACAAAAGTTTCTCTTAAAAATTAGGAAGAAGAATTAGGTGGAATGGCATGGCCTGTAACTCAGTGCTTGAAAGACAAGAGATCCAGAGTCCAAGGCAAGCCTGGGCTCTGTAGCAAGACCTTGTCTCAAAAAAAAGATGGTGGGAGAGGTGTGTGGAAAGGTGTCTCAGAGATTAAAGTCTCTGCCTCACAAGCAAAAGAACCTGAGTTCAGATTCCCAGATCCTAGATTAAAATTACAGTTAGAAATGGTATAATTCCAGCCCTGAAAGGAAGAGCCTGGGAAACCCTAGAACAAAGCAATAAAAAAGTTGAACAATCCAAAATGGTTCCTGAAGTTACCTTTAAATCTCCACAGGCACATACATATACACACACACACACACACACACACACACACACATACAATGAAAAAAAAAAGAAAGAAAATATAGTACTTCCTGGTCCCTGTGATTTAACCCTTTATGTCTCCCAATTTATCTTTTGAAAGGAGAATGAGGGATGTTGAAGGTTTGGGGAGGGAAGAGGACCTTTGGGAATCAATAGGTGACTAGTCAAGAACTGTTCCCTTGTAAAAGACATCACAAAAAGCTGCTTTGCCCATTCTTCCCCACAGTGTCTCTGCCAGGAAAATGGGCTCTCGCCAGATACAGACACACAAATACTTCAGTCTGAGCTTTCCAGCTTCCAGAATCTTGAGAAACTGCTCTGCTGTTCTAGTTGTCCAGTATGTGTTATTTTGTTTTAGCAGCTCAATAGAGGATATTGTCTGCTGTCTTCAAGGAGCTTTCATATTTTCTTATATCCCCCATGTTTATATTCTTGCACGTGCATGTGAAGGGATATACTGTTAGCCATCTGTATGAAAGATTACATTTTTGACAGTACAAGAAGAGGTGAAAACAGAAGCGAGGCATTGCTTTGTTGCTTGTAAGGCATATTCACACCCCTTCCCAGCTTGAGTTTACCAGGTACGTCTACCCTTGCTTGGCCTGCAAGGTACCATTTCTCCAGAAGAGTCTCTAAACTTTCTTTCTGCTCACAAAGAGATTTTTCACTACATCCGTAATTAAGTGTTTGAAGCTCAGGTTCTCTCTTGTGACCTGGAGACTAGAGTGCATATTCTGGTCTCTGGATTCCTACTGCAAATACCTCAGTTGCCTTTGGACTAGGTATAAGGTAGAAGAGTCCCTTTTCATCTCCCTCACCATTCTGTCTTATCCCAGAACCCAGATGAGAGTATTTGTGAGAATTGGAGTAAAAGAATGTGTGAGTTGAGAAAAAATGAGTATGTGTGGCTATGTGTATCTACCACAATGTGAGCAATTGAAAGTGAATGGTATCTGAGAGTTCATCTGTAGCTCTCTACACCACTTCTATAAGCTGCCATATAGCTTTCCAGGTATTTTAAAAGTATGCTTTTTGTAAAGTGGAATTACTTAACGAAGTTTCCTCTCATTTGGGGCAATCAAAGCTACCAGTTAGCCTTTTTTTAGAGTTTGCTCTAAAAAGGAACTAATCTAGGTGGTCCTTCCCACTCTGCCTGGTGAAGATGATACTGGAGAGCTGTAGGTGGAGGAAGAGAGAAGCTTCTGTGTAGATGAAAACTTTTTGTAGAGGCGTCAAAGAAATTCATATGTTCTAGGGTATTCCACACATAATATCAGGAAACAGGAACTTTGCTGTGTGCAGTCCGTCACATAGGATAACAGCTTCTGAAGATGCTAGAAAAATGCCGGGGTCCTATATTCCATGTACATAAGCTTTTGGTATTCTTTTTGTTCAGTATTATTTACTTATTGTGTATCTGAGGGAAAGAGAGGCACACATACGTAAAAGGGACGTGCATTCCTGATACATAGGTGGGTAGGAGAAAAACTTTTGAAAGTCAATCTCCCTTTTTTACATGTGGACTCATGGGAATTGAACTCTAGTCCTCAGGTTTGTGAGCCAGGCATCTGACCCTTTGAACTCTCGTCAACTTCAGCCTTCAGTATTCTTGACAAACCAAATGATGATTCTCTGATACTAGAAGATTTGGGACAAGGTTTTACATTCCCATGACTTTCTGTCATCTATTACATACTCAGGCTTCTCAAGGAGCAGTTTCTTTATCACTGCCTATATTTTTTATCTTTGTAAATGGTTTTTAGCTTTTCTGTTGAAAAGTACAGAGATTGTGTGTGCATCACCATCTTGTGGTCTTGGTGTTAAAACAGAGTTCTGCCCCACTTCCCGTCTTTTTCTCTAATCTGGAGCAGTCCAATGGGCCCCATACATTCACTTCTGAGTTACGTGATACTAAGTTGCTAATCTTACAAATGACAAGGGTTGGGGGCAGAAAATGGAACCTGCCAATTACATAACTTGTGTCTGCTTACAGATAAGTCACTGGGCCTTTGAACACTAAAAGCCAAAGGGCCAATCTGCCTTATTCATATACGCTGAAGCCTACAATTCGGGACTCTTGACTGATCTCCCAGGGAAACTCATCTTAGAATTTTTCTGAGATCTACCTGCTGTTTTTCCTCTCTTCCCTCCCCTTTTGTTCTGAGTCAGTTCCTATTACAGCCAGAGTCCTTTTTCTTGATTATGACTTTCTTTTGAGTTTATCCTCTGTTTCCTTCTATAGCTTGTAGGATAAAGGCCTTGGGACAGATTTTCTTTATTATTATTATTATTATACATGAAGACAGTACATTCGTGTTCTTACCCCATTCCCTCTTCCCACTCCCCTTTTTCCACCCTCCTTTCTCTTGATGTCAGCTCCCAGTTGTCTTAATATAGCTCTTGTCAGACCAAGTGTCCTTCTTGCATTTAGCTCTTGTTGCCCCTCATGGGGTCTGTCTTGTTCTTAAGTTGGGTCTCTAGCACCCATCATTGTATCATGTTAAAAACTATACAAAGAGGTGTTGCTTCTGAATATTCTCCATGAATCTCTTTTTCCTTTTTAATATTTGCTGTGACTTGAATCTAAAAAGCCCCTCATAGGCTCATAGCTTCAACACTGGTTCTCAGTTTGCAGCCTTTGGTGGCAGCTATAGAACCTTGAGGTGGGGCCTGGGTGAAGCAGTGAGCCTTTGAAAGTTGTTTCTGATTCTAATTATGACCTATGTTCACAGATACCTCTTACTTTGTGAACAGCCACTCTCTCCTACTGCTGCTTTCCCCACTGAGATACCCTCTGAAACTGTCGGCCAAAACACCTGTTCTGTCAGGCATTTTGTCACTGTGAGTAGACAAGTAGTTAACACAGTGTTAAACTTTCATGTGTAAACACAAGGTCAGATCTCCCTGCTGTTCTTGTCAGTGCACTGATGGAGCTCACAGCTATAGTGAAACAGATGTTTGGCTGGATGGGTAGACAGGAGGAAAGAAGAGAATTTTGGTAAATGTACATACTACCCACTTGCAGTTTCAGAAATGTTCGTACGGCAGAGTTCACCTCATATATGCTGCCTGTTTCTTCATGAAAACCTCTTAGTACCCCTTCCCCAGTTCACTTGTTATTCTCTTTGGTCTTCAGTATTCCTATGGTGGTAAAGTCTTCATGGTTTTCTTCTTTCTCCTCTTCCTCCTCCTCTTCTTTTTTTTTTTTTTTTTTTTTGAGGATCAAACTCTCTCAAATACTAAGCCATGACTCCATACTGAGTTACTTCCCCAGCACTCTCTCTCTCTTTTATTAGATAGATACTTGAAACAATTTATATGAATCCCAAGCCACCTTGGGAGTTGTGTCCTTGGGAGAAATGAGTGACATGAATAAATGTAACCCTTTCCTATCAGTGTGGACATCTCCATGACTCTCCATGGGTCCAGAAGTAGTGTCATTTCCATGAAGAAACAAGCAAATAGGTAGGCATGTGTATTGGGCCCTGCTGAATGGGTAACTGGGTGAAATTCCAAACGCCATTTCGGTGCTCTGGTGGGCTCATCCCGTGTCTGCACTTCTCTGTACACATGCAGAAGATTAGTAGTTGTGTTTCAAAATATAGCAATCTTGGTGAGAATTATAGATTATTTTACTTTCTTTTCTTACATTTTTCTATTTAAGAAAGTTTGTAGTGTTTGAATTTTGCTGCCGTAAAAATACCCCAGAATATTTATGGTTTCTCCTACCCCAGGGTTTAGCAAGCTTTTTATTTTAAATGTCAGATGGTAAGTATGTTAGGCATTGTGGAGTCTGGGGACTTTCTGTTTCCTGTAGCTTGTGCTTCAAACAGTGAAAGGATCCACAATTGTATACATAACACAGCATCCCTGCTGTACATTCTGACATTAAAGTTGGGGATTTTGTAGTTTTCTTATACTGGGAAATACTAGTTTTCTTTTGATTTTTTTTTCAGTCATTTAAAACTGAAAATAATTCTTAATTTACAAGCTGTCAGGCAACAACCAGTCATAAACATTGGACTATTTCTAAAATAGATCCTTGAACACCTGCCACTTCCTGGAAGACAGCTCTAAGATCATAAATGATTTAATTATTATTATCATTTTCCTTTCAGTACAAAATTTTTTTTCTCTTTAAAATTAATAATGAAAACATTTTCAGGAATGCATGAGGGGAACTCCAGTGAAATACCGAATGACAGCATGAGAAACAAAGGAAGAAAAACAATTTCCCTTTAAGTCGTTAGATTGTGGCACCATTTGGTTTGTTACTTGGTGTTCATGGCGAACATACGACTTCTCACCCCAGCTGCCCGGGGCTTTGTATGTGCTATTTAGCCAACGCCCTGGCAGAGCCACAGCTGCAGAGAGAGGTGTTTCCTGTCATCGTTCTCACACTAGAGCCCTCCATTTGTCTGTACTTGGCCCACATCTGCTGTGTATCCCCAGAGTCACTACAGTTTGTCCTTGTTACATAAACAAGCAAGGACATCTTTTTTAATATTTGTTAGTACATACATACATAGAATTAAAACATAAAGTTACATTTTAGGAATTTTTGTTTGATATTTTTATTTTATTTATCTTAATTTTTCATTCACCTGATTTACTTTCAGAGCATCGTTTTCATTCTCAAACCTTGTTACTTTCTGGCTGGTTTTACAAGACCTTGGGACACTTAAGATTTGTTTACATGTCTTTGCTTTGGAAAACAAACTTCATGGATAAATTCCTTCTATCTAGTTGTTTCATCTCAATTTACTTATTTCTAAAGTACATGTAGAATTAACTACAAGTCCTGGAAAAAAATCTCAAAAATAGATTTTAGAAAGTGAAACACAGGCAATTTTAACCCTTCTTTTTCAAACATCAAAGTTTATCTCAAAACACTTCAGTGACAAAAAATGTAGTCTGCTTGGAATCCAGCTGGATAGCTAAGCTCACAAAGTTAACAATAGTTTATGTTACATCTAACAACAAATGTTCTAACAGCATGTTTAAAATAAGCCAAGATGAAACTAGAAAAAGCCGCACTAGCTTTGCTTTGTTGCCTAAGGTATCACAGTATTACTTCAAAATTGGAAAGAAATCTTATATTCCCCTTTCATCATGCCATACAGATTCTTAAAATGTTAACAAAGATAGCAAAAAGTCCTGGAAATATATTATCAGGAGGAATGAAGGTGAATATCAAATGTGTGGTCAGTGGGTCTTCTAAAGCTTAGTCTCCTTCCTCTACACCATGTGTCGTCTTATTTCAGTGGACAGTATTTCTTCAGTTATGGCAGCATTGAGATCATCAGCAGTGGGATCATCTTTGTCAATATCTAGGCCAAGTTTGATCATCCTGTAGATCCTGTTGACGTGTGTCTGGAAATCTTCCAGACTGAAGCCAGAGGACAGGAGTGCAGTTTCACACAGCAAGTGGTCAGATCCTTCACAGCCTCAGCTTTCTGACATGGCCAGGGTTGATCTCCAGGTGTTTCTTTGCTGCCATGGTTGAATTGTCTCTTATGGCTTGAGCTTTCCTGATTCTTGCCATGTTTGCTGTCCACTAGTAATGTGCTTGTAACCATACAGCACGGGGACATCACAAATTGGTTTGACACAACCTTTTCAACTTTGTCTCCAAGATGTCTTTATAGTTTTGCAGAGATTTTCAGACTTTGTCTTTTTTTCTTCCTGTTTCTTTTTCTCTTCTTTGTCTTCTGGAAGTGTCAAGCCCTCTTTGGTGACTAACACTAAGGTCTTCCCTTCAAAGTCCTTCAGCTGTTAGATCAGTACACGTCAGTGGGCTCAGACATGTAGATGACTTCCAAGCCATGCTTTCAGAGTCGTTCCACAAAGGCTGAGTTGGCCACCTGATCTCACTCTCATCTGTGATAAAACAGATGTGTTTCTGGTTTTCCTTCAGCCCGGTACAACATTGAGTCCCCGAGGGAAAACGTCTCATCTCCAGAAACAGATATGTAGTTTCATAACATTTCTGACAATTTCTGGAAGATTCTGAGAATCTTTATGAATTCCAAACTTTATGTTTTTAGAGAACTATTCACAGAATTTCTTGTAGTTTTATCTTCCAGTTTAGTGCTAAGCATTTTTTGACCAAATTCTTTCTGTTAACTTTCAAAATTTTGTTTTGCTGAAACATCTCATGGGAAGTATTTAGAGGGAGATCTTCAGAATCCATCACTCCTCTGATAAAATTCAGTTTCTTGAGGATCAACTCCTCACAGTTTTTCATGATGAAAAGTCTTTGGACATAAAACATAATGTTCTTTTTCTTTCTGTTTTCAGAGAGATCAAAAAGAGCATGTCTTAGGAACAAGAAGAGTTCTGAATTCCAACTTTCCTGCAACAGACAAGTGTTTTGTTGCCAAATGTTCTTTCCCAATCATTGGTCAACCTCTTGTAGAACTCTCCATAGTCTTCATTAGTGATGTCATCAGGATTTCTGATTCAGACGGCTTTGTTTTGTTGAGTTCTTGATCATGTGCTTCTCTTTAATCTTCATGTCACCACCCTTTTCTTGTTCTTCATTAGAACCAACATCTTCCATTTCAGGTTTGTCATCAGACTCTTTTTCTGTTCCTCTTTGTCTTCCTTTCCTCTTACCTCTTCATTGCTGACTTCTGTGTCATGTTCCGTCTTCATGAAGAGAGTAACTAGATAGACAATAAACTGAGTATTTCTTGACAATTTTCCTTATTCTTCTTTCTTCCAAGTACTCAATTTGGTCTTTCGGATCAGGATAACCTTTGTTCCTCTGTGTCAGCCCTCACTGTGAATGATCCCCCTGCAGGATTTGCAGGCATACTGCTCATATTCATTATATTTGGTGACCACAGTCACTTTCTCAGCAACCAAATACAGAATAAAAACCAATACCAAACTGGCCTGTTTTGGAGATATCTGCACCAGCCTATAAAGCCTCCATGAAGACTTTAGTTCCAGACCTGTTGATAATGGCAAGGTTATTGATCAAGTCAGCCTTGGTCATTCCAGTTCCAGTATCCACAATAGTGAGGGTTTAATCTTGTTTGTTGGAAATGAGATTAATGTGCAGCTCTGATGAATTTGAAATGAGTTTCCTCAGAAAGATCTCTTTGTTCAAATAGAAAGTATTGATGATCAGCGACATTGACTGAGCAACTTCTGCCTAAATGACAAAAGTCTCAACTTATTTCTACTCCACTGGGATGGTCTTGGATCTAGGTTTTCTCAGACATCTTAGCTGAGTGACCATACACTTCACAGGAGTAGTATGACTAGAATACTGAAACAACTGTTTGATATTTTAAAATCATGAATTTGAAGAAGTTAAAGTCAACTTAGTATGTGGGTGGCTGGCATTTTCTTGAAGCACACTGGCCTGTTACTACCTTGTGAAACTTCTGAAAAGTTTTCTTAATAATCTGGCATGCAGGCTGGAAAGATGGCTCAGGGATTAAGACCCTGTTTCACAAGAAGAAGATCCTGAATTCAGATCCCAAGTCCCACATAAAAACACCAGGCAGAAACAATGGTAGCTTGCACTACTGACCCTGGTGGGTGGAACCTGGGAAATCCCAGAGTGAAGCAAGAAGGAGGTAGAAGCAATCCAGGATGATTCCCGAAATCACCCTTGGTCTTCCACAAGGACACCAGTGCCCTCTGATACATATGTATACACACACACATAAAATAAGTAAAATATCAAATAATAATCTGGTATGCAACATGAGCAGGAATAAAAAGTCCCCAGTTTCTCTCTGAATCTAGTCATTGAAAAGAAGGGAAGGTTTTTAGTGGATTGTGTGCTGGCCCTTTATGAAACCAGGAAGTTGTGTTCATCTTTGCTTTCTGGTTCCTTTTTAAGCTTTGGAGCTCCAAGAATATAAGGTAGGAAAGAGATAAACTGTCATGTTTTTGAAACATGTTGTAATAATTGTATTTTTTTTTAAGGAGGAACACCTAGTTTGGAAGTTTTGTGGCTGAGCCAGGAGCCAGCAGCACAGGCCCGCCGCCTGGACACACTACTAGCCTGCTTCAGTCTCTCCTGCTCAAGAGAAGAGCTTCAGGCAGTTGAAAGCCCATTAAGAGCTCTATGCTGCCTCTTGATATACCTTTTTGTTCAGGTAATGTTGAACATACTTCCCATAGCTGTGAGTGCTGTGGGTATTTCTGTGGGCTGGCTTCTAGGACCACTTTCTCTAACTTCTGTTCCACAGAACACCCTTAGTCCTTCAAGATGCTCTACAACAGTAAGAGGTATAACCAAAGGTCTGTCTGCTGTGAAAACCAGGGTTGATGAGATACTCGAAAGCAGGCACTTATGCAATATAGCTTTCTCAGGTTGCAGGCCTTGGGGAAGGTCAAGGCATTGGAATTAGTTCCTACTTTTAGGATCTTGTGAAATGGGAAGCAGAACAAAGTAACAAGAGGTAGAACAATCCAGAATGATTCCACTATCACCCTTGGGATGCCATAGATGCACATACTTAAGTGTCCTCTGTTCCATACATACACAGATGTGCACTTACATAGAAAAAAAGCTGATCTTTTTAAAATTAACTTTATAGATATTTTTATAGAAAAATCGTAAAGTCCAGTTTAAAGCTATTCCTTATTAATCGTCGCCTACATTTGTAATGACTTTGAAGAAAAGCCGAGGGTTTCCTTTGTTTACATCTCCATTCAGCTTCTTTCCACTCTTGTTTCAAAACAAGTTTATCTCACAGGTGATGTATGCATACCTCTTTTCGTCCCCTTGGTCCTGCCAGGCCGTCTCCTGTGCACTCTGTTCCCTGGGTTTTCACTCACTCAGATGACAGAGCTGCACAGTTACTGGTTTTCTTTGAGATATGTGCCCTTGCCAGAAAGTGTATTGGTGTGCTGATGTTCCAAGTGTTCTTTTGCTTCTACTCATTCCATACCTAAGTCTGCATTTTACATTTTGTAAAAGTGTGTGTGGTTAAGTAGCTTTGTTTCTGACATCACAGATGTCAGCATGAACATTAGTTCTTTCTTTACTATTGAGTTAAAATAAAACTCAGCAAAGTGACTTAATACGGGGTTATGTAATTATGTAATGTATGTTAAAACATTTCTTTTTTAATACTACATATTAAATGTATGTGCATATTTATTGGTTAATATTTTTTTCTTTTTTATTTTGTGAGGAGGGGCCACACATAACCTGTGGAAGCCTAATGGTGACATTGGGAATAATTCTGGATTTTTCTACATCCTTATTGCTTTGCTCTGGGGTTTTCCAGGCTTTATCTTCCAGAATTGTAGGCCACAGCCTCAAAGCCTTATCGCCTGGCATTTTTTACATGGGATCTGGAGATCTGAACTCAGGTTTCTTTGTTTGCAAGGCAAAGACTTGAACCCCTGAGCCATCTCCCCAGCTCCAGTATTTTCTTTTTCAGAAAAGGTAAAGGACCTTCATTGTGTAGGACCTTCATTGAAGTTAAGCCAAGAGGGAATTGGGAAGGGATAAATAGCTAAGAAACAGTTTCCTCATCTGTGAAAATAAGTGTTTCACCTTAGCACTTTGCATAGTGTAAGGAATGCCCCTGTATTGGCACTCCTGTGGTGAGCAGTTTTGATTTTTTCTCTACCAGAGGAATGTCTTTAACCCTTCTGTGTTGATTTAGCACACAGCTCTTCAGTTCCCTCCTTCATCACATAAATGGTCATCAGTTCTTAAAATATACTTCGGTCAGAAAAAGTCTAGCATCTTAGAACATAGCTTCATATCCCCATTTATAGAATCATGAAACAAGGGAAGCACAGGATTTCCTTTACCTTTTGGATGTTGAGCTCTCAAATCAGCACACAGAGATGTCAAGTTAGGACTTTCTACAAGAAATTAGTGAACCATCAAATCAGTGGTGATGAGCATAGTAAGGTGGTACAGTGTATTTGTTCAAGAGGTGATTGCTGTTTTGTGGTATAGCTAGAAAAACCAATTGTAATTACAATTTTATATAGTCAAGCTTAAATCAGCTTTCTCAGCATGCAGTGTGGGATAGCACTGGACCAGTTTTCAAATTAGCAAGACTACAGCTTATCTGAAGAAACCCTTGGAAAGGGGGTTGTATTAATTATATTTCTGACTACTATAATAAAATCCTGACCACAGCAACCTAAGGAAGAGTTTAGTCTGGCTCACAGTTCAAGGGTATGGTCTTCATCATGCCAGGGACATTTCATTAGCAGGGAGCGTCAGGCAGCTGGTCACATTGCATCTCCATTCAGGATGAGTTCTGGTACTCAGCTTGCTTTTCCTCTGTATTCAGTCAGGATCCCAGCCCATAGAAGAAATTTGGGCAGCTTTTCTTGCCTCAGTTAACCTAATTTAGAAATTCCCTTATTGGCTTTACCAGAGATTCATTGTAGAAAAGACACAAGTTTATGAAATTAACAGCAGAGAACACATAATTTATAACATGTAATGACCAATGGTGACCATTGTTTGAAGTTTGACAGGTAGGAATTACTTAAAACTGTTTGGGAATTTCTGGTGTGGTTTAGATTTGTTAGCTAAAAAGTAGTGGTAGACTGACAGATTAGTTACCTGAGAGAAAACTCACATGAAGAGACACATGAGACACACAAGAAGCTGTTACTCTCCTAGACTGGTGTTTTAAGATCAGCCTTCAAAAGTTACTGTGATAAGTAGAATTGCATACAGATGAACCTCAGTCTGAAAAACAATGGGTGATTTTAGATTTTAGAAAAGTATGTTTGGTGGTTGGCCTTATCATAAGTCTTACACCTTTACAGATTTTTCCTCCCCGAAAGTTAGATTGGTTGTCATTTGTATAAAGCTGGTGCTTCCTTTGGAATGAGCTGGACCAAGATAGTGACCAATCAGTAAGTGTCCCCAGATCTCAGTGCCAATCTGTGTCTGTGCCTGAGGCAAATGCTCTGTGGTGTCTTTCCAAGAGGGTTTCAAGGTTAGGATGTCAGAAAGCCGATCAGTGGTCTTTTTGGTTTATTTTTATTATTTATATTCTAAAATTTTACACATGAATTCATGTCATTCTCACCTGTAATTACCCTATCCAATCCCCTACTTTGTCCTATTACAAACTGTCTTCCCCACCAGTCTCTTCCTACTCTTACCTCCTTCCATGTGTGTAGCTCACTATGTCCAGCCTGGGCTGCTGTTAATGACATGTGTCTGGGCACTAGTTGAAGCGAAGATGATATACCAGTAGGCATGCCAATGGAGGGGAGAGTGACTCCCCTTCTGCCTCATCTAGCATTGACCCTTTAGTTGTAGGAGGTGTGATGCCTCTTGAGATATCTCCCTTTCATGCTGCAATGTCTTGTGAAAGTAGAAATAGTCTTATCTAGTTCATGGATGTTGTGGTCCTGCCATGTCTGGAAGGTTCTGATGACTTGTTTTATCTGAAGTAAACACACTAGCACTTATCTTCCAGGAGAAATTAGTTGAATTTTGCTGATGGACTTGCTGTTGTTTTCCTATTCCTCCCCCAACCTTTGCTGCCAGTGTGCTCCTTCCTCTCAGAGAGAGCTCTTCTGTGATAGTGGAATTACATAGCACATATTAGTTGCAACACTTCTGGCTCAGTAGCAAGTGTGTCTATATTAATTTTTCTCATTGGTATGATCTAATGACAACCTTGAGGGAGGAGGAAGGGCTTATTTTAATTTGAGGAACTAAGTTCCCTAAGTGGTAAGGAGGGCGTGGCAGACAATCCCATTACTTCCATAGTCAGTAAGCAGAGAATGATGAATACTGATGGCAGCTTGCTTTCTCATTGTAAATCAATCTGGGACCACAGCTCATAAGATGGTGTCACCCACAGTAAGGTGGGTCTTCCCTCCAGTTAAACCCTTCTAGAAGCATCCTCACAGTTGCATATAGAGATGTGTTTCTGTACTCATTCTAAATCCAGTCAAATTGACAATGAAGATGAACCATCACTGTATTAGTTAGGGTTCTCTAAAGAACAGAATCTCTAGAATGTAATATATATATATATATATATATATATATATATGTTTATTAAATTAACTCACAATAAAAAATAGTGTCCTTCAAAGTAGCTGCCTGTAGCTGCTCACAAAACCGAAAGATCCCGGGAAGGTCTTGAGCCTATGCCTCGTTGGAGGGTCCAAGAGGCTGGGTTCTGACATCAGCAATGAACAGCAAATAACAGCCTAGACACCAGGCTCCAAAGGCAGCAGGAACAGTGGCAAGGGGAAAAGATGGATCTCTGCGTCAGCCAAGGATGGAGGCAGCAACTAAGAAGGCGATGATGCTTGAAGAGTGAACTCAACAGCGAGTCTACACAAATAAGGGAAGAACAAGTCCCTCCTCCTTGTTCCTCCTATTATCTGCCCACCACTGGAAAGGACCACCCACTATGGGCTGGGTTCTCCACGTCAAGTACTGCAGACTCGTTCAACCATCGACTCTCCACAGCTGTGCCCCAAACAGTCTGTGACCATCAAGTTGACACTAAGATGTAACCATCCCAGGGACCAAGCTCAGGGTCAGCCTCAGGTGTGTGAGAAGAGTGACAAAGGCTCAACTGATTCTTCACTTTAGTTCTTCTCATCACACAACTTACTTTTAAAGTCAAACAAATTCCTTTTTGTCTCTGGTTTTCTTCCATTCTCCTATTTTTACCTTTTGATTCTACAGAGATGGAGTGCCTCATACTCTGGTCCCTAGGTTTATTTTGAACTCAGATCCAAGAACAAAATTTTCATCCAAAGTTATTGAAGTCTAATGTTCCTCCATCCCTGACCACTCTAGCCCTGCCCAGTTGGGGAACTATACTCGAGAACTCCAGCCCAGTGCTGGGAACTGTACATGAAAACCCCAGCCTAGTTGTGAGAGCTGTACACGAGAACCTCTGACTCATCTGTTTGATGCAGTTCGTGCTACATTGTGGGGAGTGTGGGGCCTAGGGTTAGAGGTGGTGAGGGAAAAGCTGTGCTCTCCTTATCCACCTGTTTCACCTACTTCCCCAGGATACCATTCATTATGTATGTTTGCATATGTTCACTCATCCATATATAATTTTTTTTTTCCAGTAGGCTAACATTGACCTTTTTCTCTGCTTTTCAGGTAGACACTCTTTGCCTGGAGGATTTGCATGCATTTATTGCTCAGGCTTTGTGCCTCCAAGGAAAATCGACATCACAACTTATGCACTTACAGGTATAAACATAGTCAATAGGTTGTCACAGCCACAGAGACAGTGTACTATGACCAAAAGGTCAGCACTCTTTCCAATTTTCTCCCCATTGTAATTGGTACTTCATGGGAAAGGCAAGGAAGACATGTTCATGTAGCAGAACAGGACAAAAGTTCCTCTTCATCTCTTTAGCAACATCAGCAGAGCTACCACCTGCTGCTGCCTCTGCCAATTCTGCAGAACTCAAATGGTTCTCAGTCCTGGCCTGGCAGTCTCACAGTTTGCATTGTAAAATCTTATGTCTGAATCATTTAAAATGAACAAGTTTACTGGTGCTGAGAGTAACTGCAACTTTAGTGATTATGAGTGCCATAAAGTATGTGTCCCTGCGACCCCTCCTGTGTGTTGGTCACTTTTCAGTCAGTCCATTGTGGTGGAGGGTCTCACCCTGGAGTCTTAGTTCCTGATTTGGCTTGGCTTTGTATCTCCTGTCTTGGGCAGACCACCATCCTTCTCCTGTTATAAGAGGGTGAGGTCCACTGTGCTCACCCATAGTGTTTCATAAGTTTCTGAGGCAGTCAACACAAACCCCATGTCTCCGTGGAGTCAGTGCTGTTATCTGCCCCTGGTGGTATCTAGCGTCATTTCCATAGTAGCTCTATTACTTTTCCTGTTGCTTTTCTGTTCAGTTAAACAAACAGAAATCATTCTTAAAGATTCTGCTGGTATTACTTGAAGCATTCCCACATCTGTAATAGTTCAGATGGCCACACTGATACATCTGAACATCTAAGCATATTCTCAGGTGTCTCACTTAACAGTCAGTTCAGGAGATAGAGTTCTTGAAGTCCCTGCCCTCCAGGTGAGCTTTTGAAAACAGGCAGTTTCAGAGGTGATGAGATCAGGGCAGAAGGAAGAGCAAATTCAAAACCTCAGAGGGTGAGAGTGATGGCCAGGAGGAACAAAAGGTGTTAGGTGGGCATGGATGCCCCTTATTCCCATTTTGCCACCTGTCCCAATCTCATGCTGGGTTGGCTCTCTATAGGTGCAGGTCCACAACAGACAGTCTGTTTTTGGATAGCTCTTACAAATTCCTAAGGAAAACTTTTATTTGCAAATCTATTCTTGAACTAAATACTATTTTGACTGGTCCTATGGCCACATTGAAGAGGGTTGTATTAAGCACAGACTGGAAAAGTCCCAAAGAAAGAAATGCCAAAACAGGCCCAAGTATCTTTTGTAGTGACTGGAAGACATGGAAGGTACTGATAGAGTGTATACTGGTCATCTTTCATTTTCCCTGGAGAAAAGACTTAGGTAACAACAGGTGACTGCATTTGCTTTCTTCTACTCATTTGCATTTTTTCTTTCTTAAACTCCATCTGTGCAAGTTGTATGACCCCATTAGAATAGCAAAGGATAAAGTGTTGATTGGATGTTCACACACACGTATGTGTGCACATGTGTCAAAAACAAACTTTGTTCCAAGCCAGCCCTCTCATAGACTACAAAGGATGCTAGAGCCTAGGTTTTGTTAACACACAGAGCAGCTCTGAGCCTTGACCTGTGAGCACAGCGGCGGAACATCCACCTGGAGATACCTGAAATATCCAAGACAAGGACTGGATTACCTTGCACTGAGACACCCTTACTTCTGAAAAGGAGTCTCACATCAACAGGACAGACACCATACTATGAGATTACATGAGCAGAACAGAGACAAAGGGAACTTTTTTAACATGTTCATTTTTGGAATGGTGGCCCTTTAAGGAGGCTTGTCAGTGGCCTAAGAATCTACCAAGGCTTTTTAAGCTTTTCTTTTTTTTAATTTGTGGAAAGATGTTGCACATGTGCATGTATGTCACGGATATGGGTGGAGATCAGAAGATACCTTTTGGAAGTCAATTCTCTTTCTACCATGTGGGCTTCTAGGGATTGAACTCAGATTTGCAAGCAGATGGCTTACCCACTGAGCTATCTCACTAGCCTCTACATTTCTAGATTCTACTTGAAAAGTGAAACAGAAGAGACAAACCTTAAGTGTAGGTTGAAAACTCCATGGCTGCAAGCTGGGATCACAGACAATGGCCCACTCACTAAGCCTAGTTAAGTAGCACTGGGTTGCAGACACTGTCACTTGGGTTCCTGAGGAGACCAGTGTCTTCTGAGTATCAGAAACCTTGTTACTGTGGATGTTTGATGATGTTGCTGAAAGCTGTGGTTCATCCTAAGTTAGGTACAACCCTGTCTCCCCACCATCTTGCCCATGTCACAACCCTAGTGCAGTCCTAGCTCCCGGCATGAGTCCCTAATCTGAGCTTTACTCCAGGTTGACTTTGGAGCCACAGTGAGATGCTGTGATTGACCACAGGAAACAATGCCATGTGCATTATTCAGTGTGTAAACCAGCAAACATTGGAACTGCAGAACCTAAAGTGAGTGAACCCTTTTAGTATGCAGATGAGTCCTCCTTGTTTCAGGCCAGTGGTATTTGTAGCGTGAGGTCCAGGAGTATGTTGAAGATAGTGAGGCCGTGGAGCTGGTGATATGACTCACAGGTTGTCATCCACTCACCAATGCTATTTAGCAAGTCAAAACTTTCTTTTCATAATAAAAAATTACCAAGCCATAGGCAGAGATGTTCAAAGAAAAAAGACAAAATAGAAGATATAATACAAAGAAATAGCCCACATGGTGATGATGAGTGTGTGGGCTGGACTCTCACAAACCTTTCTCGCAAACTTCCATGAAAAACTGCGCTTCCTTTCTCTGTACATGTCAGGACTCTCCCCCAGTCATAAGATTGTGGCCAAAACTTAAATCCTATTTCTAAAATATAGAGTGATTTTGTTTATTCACTTTATAAGTTGAATTAGAGAAGACAAGCTACAAGACATTAAATACCCAGAGCTGACAGGTGGTCTAGACCTTGGATTTGATCATGGCTCTGCCACACTGACCCAAGTCCAGTTTACTTCCTGTGTCTCCAACATCCTTTTGCTGATCATGTAATCCCAGTTAGTTCAAATGAGTTGATGAGTAATTTGAAGCTTGTTGGACCACCCAGCTTCCCCAGCTACCTCACCTTAAGCAGCTGTGGAGGACAGGTGAGATGTGTGTCCTGGAACTTGCATTAGCACAGTATCTGAAGAGTAGTCCATGTCTCCTGGACCTGGATCTGACCACATGGAGATACAAGAGTGTTACTTGCTACTGCCAAGCACACAGTTGTTAAGGGACAAGGCAGCTCCTGGCAGCTAGGTCAGCTTCTGTTGTAGGTAGATATTCTGCATTTAGAGCAGGAGCAAAATAAAGCTGTACTTAGAAAGCTGAATTAATGTTTGTACACTGAATTAAAGGTTTCTCTGCAGTTTTGGTGTTCTTCCCAGTCAGGGCCAGGACCTCTGAGGCAGTTGAGGTCATGACCCCTGAGGGTAATACTACTGAGTTGCACTTTGTATTTCAGATTTGGTCTTGTGCATTATTTTTCAGGGTGGAGGGATATCGGAGTGAGTTCTTAGTGAGGTAAGAAATGAGACTGTGTCAGATTCAGGTTACATGCGGCTCAAATGAGGCTGTAGGAGGTGAGTTTCTGTAGGAAGAGCAGATCCAACTTTGCCCTAAGATTCCATCTCCATGTGTAAGTTGTGGCCTGCATGCAGTTGTGGTTGCTAGGGGGATGCTTGTTGCTGAATTGTTGAGCCTTCTTTCACTACTACTACTACTACTAATATCACTGATTAGGGCCTAAGTCCAGAGGACTTTCCAACTATCTCTCATTTAGAGATAGTTATTTTCAGTTCCAAACTTGGCAGCTTCTAGTTTAAAAGTAAAAATCAGGGGCCATAAAGGTATCTCAAGTGGGTAAAAATGCTTGCCACCAAGTCTGATGGCCTGAGTTCAATCCTCAGAACTTACATAAAGGTGGAAAGAAAGGAACTACCGCACTAAAATGCTCTCTGTCTTTCACCCATATTCAATTTCTTATGCACACATCGTCCACATTTTCAATTTTCCGTCTCCCTTTCACAGAGTGTTTGTGTCATGAGTGGGTATTGCAGGTCTGGTTTCTACTTCAGGAACTATCTGTCATGTGAATATAGCCAGCCACTTTTCTGCTCATTTGCCCTGTTCTCAATGTCGCAGAAGGCACCTCGTATTTCACACAATACTGTGGGAGGTCAGTGGGTTTGCTACCTGAGGAGAAAGGATCAATGTGTGCAGCTGGTGAGTGGAACTACATCTACTCCTGCTCAGAAGGCGTGATGGAGGAGGTCTTCAGAGGCGTTGCTCGCAGTCCTTGAATGGACAGTCGTGAGTGCAGAGAACTCTGCTGTAGGACTGGCTGCCTGAGCTGGGTCTAGTTTTTGAGTGTTGCTGTGTATAATTCCTGTGTACAGCAATTCCTGAGTGAAGCAAAAAGGAGATAGAAGGAATCCAGGATGATTCCCAGAGTCACCTTTGGTCCTCCACAGGGACACTCAGTGCCCTCTGATACACACACGCACACGTACACGCACACGCACACACACACACACACACACACTAAATAGATAAAGCTAAAAAAGAAAATCCTGTGTACAATTTAGCAGTTTTAGTATCCCGCCAAACCAGTGTTCACCCACAAAGGCACATGGCACAGGCAGTAACTTGAAGGAAAAGCATTTCTTGTGGTACACAGACTGACTGCTGACTGAGTAACTTCGGATCATCATGTTAACCAGAACATCAGGTCAGAAGGACCTTGTTGACTTTCTCTGGTAAAGGGTGGATGTTCAGTTGAGAGCTTGGCCAGACTCACCCATATGTCTGTAACAGAGCAAGACCACTATGAACTGTGGATAAGCATCTCATTAGGAAGTGCACTCACAGCCTTTCCTTTGAAAAGCCCAAATGCATTTACCGAGAGCATCAGTTGACTGAGAATATAGATTACACTTCTGCTTTGTGGCAGATTTATCTCAGTTTACAATTGATAAGAAAATAGTCTTGGGCTAGAGAGATGGCTTAGAGTTAAGCTGCCTCACAACACAAAGTCCTGAGTTCGCATCTCAGATCCTACATAAAAAACTCCAGGCACATATGATGATCTGCGCAGCCTGGGAAATCCCAGAGTGAAGCAGAAAGGAGGTAGAAGGAATCTAGGATGATTCCCAGAGTCACCTTTGGTCCTCCACAGGGACACTCAGTGCCCTCTGATACACACACACATAAACACACACACACACACACACACACACAAAATAGATAAAGCTAAAAAAGAAAATCATTTTTAAAGGGCTTAGTAAAGTGAGTTGATTCTATGAAAATGCCACATTTTCCTGGGGTGGCGCCACATCCTGAAACACAGACACCTCTGTTCTCTGAGGAATGAACAGAGGACACTGAGGGGGGAGTGTTTCAGAGAAGAAGACAAAATAGAAGACAAGAAATGGATAAGTAACCTTCAGAGACCATTGCAGTTGAGAGAGCAGGAAAACATGAGCTAACTGAAGGAGCCAAGTCTGTCCTCGACACTGGGGCCATGGAAGGACTTTGGACAGCAGAGAAAGTGCTCTCAAGACTCAGAAAGTGGAGCTGAGCCAGACACACACAAAGACTATGAAGATTTGACAGGGGACAGTGGACTGCAGCTAAGTTGGAAATAGATAAGCGAGGGATATGGAGGCTGAAAACTGCCAGCACTCAGTACATGATAGTGTGAGATGGAAGAGCAGTGGTCGGGTGGGCCCTATTTCCTAGTTGGGGGTCTTTGAAGCAGGCAAACAACGAGGAGAGAAAATAGTATCTTTGGTGTGGTTAGGGTTCCGTGTGGGGACACATAGGTCAGCATCCTAAGATTGGAAAATGTTTGGCACTGGAGATAAATTTGGGGAACATGAGATAAACTTACTTGTTTATTGATAAGAAAGTAAGTATTTGGTAGAGGTGCAGGTGCAGAGAGCAGGGCAGAAAATGAGGGGAGTGGCATGGCGGGTGACAGCAGGGGAGCGTGCAGGCTTGACACACGGATGGCAGTGCAGAGAAACCACAGGGTTGGAGACACCAGAGTTGTATTTATAGTAAATAATAAGATAAGTGAACATGTTGTAATGGTTAAGGAAGATGTGAGCTAAGCATAGTTTTTATATTTTCAAAAAGTTAGTTAACAAGAATAGGCAGTAGTCCTTGTAGAGCCAGCAAAGCCCAAACCACTTTCCATCTTGTCTTTACAGAAAAGATTCATTTGTTCCTGTATATTAATCAGCTTTTCGTTGCCATAATGAAATACCTGAGGTGAGATATCATATAAAAAAAGAGGGCTGTCAAGATGGCTCCCAGAGTTCTCAGAATCTACAAAGTGGAAAGAAAAAAACCCAAAAATTATTCTCTGGTCTCCACATTCACCGTGAAGAGTATACATATGCAGACACACACGCACACACACACACAAGTAAAATCTTAAAAATTTAACTAAATGAATTAGAATAAAAGAGGTTTGGGAGTTCAGGCAACATGCAGGTTCTGAGGCCCCCTGAGCTGCAAAATATGCTAGTGGCACGGGTGTACCTGGGTGTCTGTGGATATAATGGGCCTAATGACCTTTTTTAACTGAAAGCCATCCCAAAGTTCCCACCTTGTACAGATTAGGTTTCCAGCCTCTGATAGGCCTCTAGACTCCTGTGTTGAATCATAGCACTTGTTTGAGCAGCTTTCTCAAGAAGATGAAACATCCTAACACAGATCACTGAGGGTGGGGTATTAGAGAACAGGCAGAGCGAACACTGCTTAAGCGCACATGGAGAATTTACTATGACAGCAGATGGGCCATAAAGCAAGCCTCTGCCAGCATCTGACCACACTAGAAACAAGCTAGAGATCAGGAACAACAGCACAAGAAATGTCTTGATTGATAGTCCTCCCCTGAGTAATGAACAGTAGAAGAGATCAGTTCAGCAGGTAAAGGCTCCTACACTCAAACCTGGTGACTGAGTCTGATTCCTAGAGCCTACACTGTGAAAGAAAGAGAACCAACTACCAACAGTTGTTCTCTGACCTACAGATGAACCTGTGCTCTGTCTTCTCCGGTCTCTCTCTCAAACACATGAACACAACATAAATATCTTAATGTAAAATCAGTGCATATCACAAGCTATTTTGAATGACAGTGAGGATACTTGCTAAGTTGTGTGAGATGAAACTGAAGGCTGTCTTGAGGGAACCTTAAGAGATTATTTAAATCTACTCACATGTCAGTGATCTAAGAATATGTCTCTAATTTAGCAAAAGAACAAAATAAACTTTAGTTCTAGGAAGAGAATAAAAGCAGAAGTGAATGAAATAGGAAATACACATATACCAGTTAGACACGGTGTCAACTTGACAATTGAGGATTGAGTTTTCGGTACACCTATTAAGAATTACTAAGGCAAACTTGTGGGCAAATTATTTTATGTGAAAACCCTCACCTCATAGTGGGTGAGATAATTCCCTGGAGAGAGCTGGGTCACTATTTTGGTATCTGGGCGCACTGGTGAGTGAGAAAGTACAACCTTCACCAATTCCTGTGCATACGGTGTGTCCATTTCCCTGGCTCCTGCCATGCCAGTGAACCGTAACTAAGAATCATAAGCAAGAGTAATCCCCTTGTTTCCCTGAGTTGTAATAGTGTTTAAAGACCTGTTCAGTCAGTGTAAAAATAAATACTCAGAAGTAATGGTGTTTAAAGTAGTATTTGGTCAGTGTAAATAAAGTAGATACCCAGAAAGTGACTGGCTCATGTGAAGGGATCTATCTCATGGACACTTACAATGTTGGTGCCCATGTGGGGTCAACATGACCAGGAGCGCCAGATCCACCTGGGATATCTGTAAATCCTGGTAGGATATGGGATCTCTTCATAGCACCAAGGGTGGCCTCTCCACTCAAAGACAGTAGAATGTTAGACATCAAGGTGAATATAACAGGGAAAAAAGGAATATTTCATGCCAGCAAGACATTCTCCATTAGTAAAAACCAGCAGCTATCTGCAACACCTGCCCTGTTGTGGTCTTAGATGGTATTCCTTTAAAATGAGACTTTCAGTAATAAAGCCCAAAATTGCAACAATCAAGAGACAGGGAGCTACTGTCTCTCCTCCTTTGCTTCTGAAGAAAGTTTTCCATGAAAATAAACCCCAACGGTGAGTAGTCTTGCAAGTTCTCCAGAGTGGGCCACCACTCGTTATGTAAATGGCATTTCTTGTTTCATGCCCATGTGGTGCTGTCCTGAGAGCACCTGCTGTTGCAGTCAGTGGGTGGTGAGCCAGGGGCTCCCTGCATGCCCACGTGGTGGGGCTCTGGCAGGTTCTGTAGCCAACAGAGCTAACAGGACCTGCTACACTATTCCTAGCTTGGCAAGTACCTTCTCTGAAGTTAGCATTTCAGTGCTGTGATGCTCAGGTGCTGACCCCTGTTTTTCTGTTTTGCGTTCTCTGCATGTCTCCACAGCTAGATTACATTAACTCCAGAGCTGTGCAGCTTGGGTCCCTCCTCGTTCGGGGCCTCACCACCCTGGTACTGGTCAACAGTGCATGTGGCTACCCCTGGACGTCAAGTGAGTTCATGCCTTGGAATGTGTTTGATGGCAAACTTTTCCATCAGAAGTATCTGCAGTCTGAAAAAGGATGCTCTGTGGAGGTTCTCCTTGAACAAAATGTGAGTTCAGATTTTTTAATCTTGAGATAGGAAGTAAGTTGGAAGCCGGAAGCTCCATTGTCCCCCAAGAAGGTGTAGGATAGGCTGTCTTTCCCAGAAAGTGGGTAGCTGGAAAGAAGGCTGTCCATCCTAGGGTTGTAGTTATAGAGAAGGCTGTTCATTCCAAGGACTGAGTAGCTGTTAGAAAACAAGCATGCTTTCTAGAATCATCCCTGTCCCCCCATATTTCAGATAGTCCCAAAGCTGTGAAGACTGTGTTTACATTTCTCTAACTGCTCACCAAAAGTAAGTTTGAGTTGATCTAGCAGCATCAGGTGGTATACACATAGCTAACAACCTGTGTAGGAGAGTGTGAGAAGAAAGCCCTTTGCAAAAGGGCTTCCACAGACATCACACTTGTCAGCAAGACACTCATGCTCCAAAATGCTGCCCAGGTCCTGGGACACTGATTGCTGTCCCAGCTTTGAAATTATAATTGTTGCATGATTCTTGGAAGATTTCCAAAAGAGGCTTCCCGCCAAGTTCATTTAGAATGTTTTATTACCCTCAGGGATGAGAGGACGGTGTGATTGTGAGAGAGCATTCTGATCAGTCACATAAAACATCCCCCATTTTCACACCAAAGGGAAAACATTTTGCAATGTGTCACTGTCACCATTTCTCACCAAAAAAATTCAAGGGTGTCATAGAATGTCGGTAGTCAGTGCTTAGAAGAGCAGAACAAGAGGAAAACTCAAACTTAAGCATTGCTGTGGCAGTCGTGAAGACATAGCTGTCGGTCATTCTTGTTCTTATACTCAAGGTACTCAAGATACCTCCTTGTTCATCACAGCATAACCTACACATAATAGAAACTGATGTCATAGCTGCCTGGTGCTATTTCCAGGGGACTCACGAGGGGAGCAGTTTTGAAAAATCTTGTGATCATGTTAAAAAAGAGCTGTTCCTGGCTTCCCCTGCTGCAATGTGTTCAGCTACACTTGTTGGTATCTTTGGGGACAGGGACCCTTTGTACGTTGTATTCCAACTTCTCCACATTAGGCCCTTCCCTGCGTGCACCAGCTCCTTCAGAGAGCATGAGGACAGCTTGCATCTGATCTGTTCACAGAGATCTTGGATCACCAAGTTTCACAACCTGAAGGCCATGGTCTGCAAGGCTTGCTTGAAGGAGAACCGACGCATTGTGGGCAAGACACATTGGAACTCTCACTATACAGGTGGGCAGAAACATGGTGCTTCACTTTACCTATCAACTTAGTGCCATGAGACCCATAGTAGACTGGCCTGCTTCCTGTGGTTTATTGGTAAAAGAATGATGAAATTATGAAAAATTAAAATGATTGTGATTTATGGGCTGAAGAGATGGCTCAGGGGTTAAGGGTCTTCTTGCAAGCAGGTCTTGAATTCAGATTCCAAGTCCCACATTAAAAACTTCAGGCAGAAGGAGGTAGAAACAATCCAGGAAGATTCCCGAAGTCACCCTTGGTCCTCCACAGGAATATGAAGTGCCCTCTGATGCAGTATGTATACAAAATAGATAAGGTTTAAAATAATTGTGATTGGGTGCTACTCAGTATAAATTCTGTTCTCATTAAGAAAAATATTTCAGGGCTGGAAAGATAGAGCTCAGCAGGTCACCTGCTTGTAAACCTGGAGACCTGAGTTTGAATTCCAGAAGCCCACATAGTGAAAAAATAAAACTGACTTTTTAAGTTGTCCTCTGATATCCACCCATGCACTACACTACTTCTCTCTTTCTCCTTTCTCCCTCTCTCAAATAAATATATATTAAAAAAGAATGTTTCAGAAAGAATTCACTTGTTAATTGAAAAATTAAGAATTCTTCCTGTAGATGAATCTTCTGTTCCCCACAATTCCCTGAATTTGTAGCTCCATGGACAGCATTTGTCTTGTTAACAAAAGTTTGAAATCTCTTACTTAAAGACAACAAGTGTTGAAAGATAATGTAGGTTATCTTGTCCTGTTAGCTCAAGATTTGTACTTGATGCAGTTTTGTGCCCTGCTCTTCCACATAGAATTTTTTCATCAAGTTGAAAAAAGCAAACATCTTGAACAGTGGCTACCAAGAAATTCTTCTTTACTTAGGCCAGTTGTACTAACTAGAGTTCCCATTTGGAATTTTGTATCTGTTTCCATTTTTCATTCCTATTGCTTTTTTTGTGCACTGTTAGTTTAAACTAGAGCTTCCTAGTGTTTACAGAATTGTGGATTAAAATGTAACTGAGTTTTAGGTGAAGGTTGCACATTTCCTTTTCATTATGCCACACCTTCACCAGATGTGACTAGCTTTGATCCTTCCTGTTTATCCTGGAGTTAGACATATCATTGGATTATTTTGTTCATAAGATTTTAATAATATTTCGTGTCCTTTGGTTTATTCTGTAGCCATTGAACACCATTTTTTCTTGATGACATGATAGAATTTATTTCAAACTACCTACGAGACTATTTTCGGAAAGTGCTCTGTGTTCAGGGGCTGGGGGTGACACACATCTTGAGGCTCTTCAGGATGCCCAGATGTGTGAGGCCAGTCGTGGACCAGTCCAGTGCTTTAATTCAGGGCAGACCCATTCCCAAATTAGAAATAGAAGCATCTTTCCCCATTTCCCAACCCTTTTCCTATCAACTGCAGTTGGCAATTTGAAAATCCAAATGATGGCTTCTCAGCATTCCTTGTTCCCATAAGTGGTTGGCAGCCTGAGTCTTTCTGAGTATAGGTTCCTGTTGAGATTGCTAGAAACTAGGACAAATGATGGGTAAACTTTCCCACCACTACATGGAACAGTTTTGAAGCAGCAATTATTAACTGGATTTTACATGTCCAGACTCCCTTCTGGTTCAGTTTGTGTCTATGTGGAGAAGGACTCTGTGCAGGATGATGTAGCACTCCATAAGTACTAACTGCTGCAGCTTATTGGCAAGACTGCTGCAAAGCTGACTCCTTGTTAATGTGTCTCTGGAGTCAGCAGCTGTCAGGTCCAGATACCAGAGCATTGGTCATATACAACTCAGCGTACTGAGCATGTGGAGGTCTCCAAGCTGAAAATACGTGAGCTCTGTCCTAGAAATGTGTGTTTACAGTAGGTTTCATTGCAGTTACTCTACATGGTTGCTCATAAAATCTGCTTGAGAGAACAAAGGAGTTTATTCTCTTATGATAGACGAGTTACAGTTCCTCATCCATCTTGGCAGGAGAACTCGCACCAATACCAAGGAGCCGAGGGAACTGGCTACACCATCTCCATGTAATGGCTAAGACTTGGACAATCCATATTTGCCAGATTAGCATGTCTGGCAAGTGTTAAATTTGTCTTTTAATATAAATATGTTTTTTTATTCTAAAAGTCTGACATTAAAAGTTTTCATAATCCAGTTTTAAAATGTCAGTTATTAAAAGTTCAGTTATTAAAATGTTGGAGCTGAAAGCCTGCTTTTAAAAAAAAATCTGTTAACCGTAAAAGTCTGTCAAGTCACAATAAGTTAAATAATTCAGCACAGAGAAAACATCAAATTAAGAAGATAGTCCAGCAAATCAAATACCATATCCTGTACTTCAGTGTCCATCTTCTGATGTTCATCATGTAGTCATGATGGCTCAAAGATTCTGGACTATCACAGTCCCTCTTTGCAGCTCAAAGTTGTAGAAGCAGAAGTTTCTTTGGACCAGGCTGAATGTCTGCTTGCAGCCGTCCTCGGCACATATTCTATGGTTCTGGTATTTTCAACAACACTCAAGTTTACCTCTAGCTAAAAGCTTCATCTTCCTTTGCAGAAACTCCAAATCTGCCACTTGGTGACAAGATTCAGCTGTTCTCCCTGAAATCTCTTAATTGTGCACCAAAACCAGTAGCACCTGGGAATGCTAACAAGTTCTGCCTTGAGGTTGAAATGTAACTTGTTCCACTTGAACCACCTTTCATGTGCTGACTCTGGAAAAGCCCTTTTTTTTAAAGGCAGCCAACTTTTAAAGGGCAAGAAACAGCTTCAGCTTAGACTTTCAGCCCCTAAAAGAATCCATGTTTTCAAACCTCAGAATTGCCATACAATGGTGTTCATGTCTTCTGACGTCCCAGTGCAAGCACTAATTTTTCCTTCACTGATGCTCATTTCTCCAACAGTGGCAGCTGTTCTGCCTGCCCTTTGCACATCTAAAGTTTTGCAGCCATCAACATAGCTCTTCTGTATCAAGCAAACCCATCATCTAATTTCAACTTCACCAAAGTCCTTATTGCCCTCATCACAAATTGGTCTGAATAATCCACAACTCACTCAGCGTCACTATTTTCCAAGTGGTCCATTAGACTCTGTTCAAACGTCTTTTTCTCCACAGAAGTTCTCAAACATTTCCAAATTTCTCCAGTAAAAACATTTGGAATCCACAAAAGCCATATGGCCATTTATCAGCAACACCTTACTTTTCTGATACAAATTCTGTTGCAGTTAGCCTGCATTATTGCTGATAAATTACCACCAAACAGCTTAAGAGAACAAAGGGTTTGTTATCTTTTGAGAGTCTGGTTAGAGTTGTTTATCCAGCTTGGATAAACATGGGTGGGGAGCACACACCATCACCAAAGACTAAGAGAACTGTCCACACCATATCCATATAATAGCTGAGAGAGGGATGATCCTTACTTGTCAGTTCAGTATGTCTGGCCAAGTATATACAAAGATGCAAACTTTCTCAACCAGCTCTCTATATTTTATTCATTTGTCCAGGGCCTAGTCCCTCCCACCATGGGTTGGGTCTTCCCCATCAATTAGACAATCTCCTACAGGTTCACTTTGGACTTAACTACTAATTCACTACAAATGGGCCTAGAGCTCAAACCTGCAACTGTCAAGTTGACACCTCTGTGTAACTATGACAGCAGCCATGTTGATAGTGGAGGGAAAAAGGATAAGGAGATGGCCAGAGTGGTCCTGAGCCAGATGAAGGTGGGCCTGGGAAAGGAGCCACATGGCCCTGGCAGCACGATGACCTTTGGCTCTCAGCACATTGCATAGGTTATGCTTTGACTTCTTCCCTCACTGGTGGCTGAATGTCAGCAGCCTATAGTCTGAGTGTATTTAGGGAGTCCTTTTCCTTTCGCCTATAGTATGTCCAGAGCTTAGTCTTGGAATGCATCACTTCATGCAGGTAGCTGACATTTAGATACTGGCTAAAGGCTGTACTTTCCAGTGGATATATTCTGGAGTCTAGTGGACACTTGTGGTGGGTATTGAAGGGTCTTGGCCCCAATTTTTATGGAGCACTGTGAGATAAAGATACCTTTAAAAGTGGAAGATAGTACTTAAACAGAATTTCTAGTAAAGATAAATAGTATAAAATATTAGAATGTGGAAATGTGTAGAAATATTCATTAATGAGTTTGTGGCAAATGGGGAGGAACTTACCAAGTCCCTAATATGTGATTAAAGGAAATACATCCATGTATCTTGAATTGCCTGAGACAGAGCAGACTCATCCCTTTTTGCTGAGAAAATCAACTTTACCCCTGTTGGGGCAGTACCAAGATGCAGTTTTGAAGACTCAGACACACTCTGTACATGTCTGAGTCTACTGTTGGATTTTCTTTACATGTTGGTCACATTCTCTTTTGAGTCTAGATCATGCTTCCGGCCCTGTCTGCAGGTCCTCTTGATCTATTTTGCATTATAAGCACACTGAAAATTTGGGGACTGTTGGCCTGGCATTGCCTGCTACACTGTTAAATGTGAGACAAGCTGAAGGACATCATGCTGACATGCTGATCATGTTCCATAGGGAGGATGGGGAGATAGGGCTCCTGTTCCCACCAGATGGGCTCCACATTTGATTACTGTGGACAGGGACAGCCATGAAGGGACCAGGGTTTGGGTAAGAGGCACCAGCCATCCACCTTTCATAACTGCATTTCTTTGTTTATGCTTAAACCATCTTTCTCGTGCTTCCAAACATGTATATTCACAGTTGAAACATAAGTATGTTGGCATACCTGATTCTTTGTGTAGCAGAACAGAGATTAACGCTATGCTGTCTGTTCCTGGCTACTTTATTTTCTGTTTGTTTGTCTGTTCAGTGCTCAATTTTCATAAGTTACTAAATGAAAAGGTCTTCTTCTAAAGATAGCTTGTTGAAGGCTGGTATATCCCATGTCATGAATTATGTTTATGATGTGGCGTCTTCCAAAGGATAGATGCTTTATGGTACTCTGCAGTGAAGTGATATATAATGATTTAATTTACATATTAGAGAATCTTCTTTCAGTATTTAAATTCAAATTTGAGAGCTAAACTTGATAGCTAATTATTTTGTCTTTTTTGTAGATAGTCACTTTTAGTTCATATTTTTTTCCTTTTACAACCTCTAAGGTATGTGCAGATTCACATGTGGCAACTCTGGCTGTCTCTGAGTGCAGCCAGCATAAATCAGCACTGCAGTACGGAGAGGAGAGATTCTCACTGTGCTGTGGGAAGCATGTCTATTTAGTCCAAGCTTGTCCTCTTGAGTGTGGAGATTTAGCAAACATCCAAGCTGCTGTGTCATTCAGTGTGAACCAGTATTTCTGATGGGCTTTGAAAGACTTCTCCCTGGAGAGAGAATCTCCATCTATGTAGATTTTAGTCATCTTCAGAGTTTCCTCGAAGTAGTTTGAACCTACAGAGACCCCCACCACACCCTGACATTGCCTGTCCTCTCAAGCCTCTGCTGATCCCATTCAGCCTCCCTTGAGGTTCTCCACACAGATCGTGCCCAGAATTCTTTGCTACTTTAGAACCTAGTACAGTGTGAGCTGCTTTAGCTTATTTGAGATTGCTCTGAACTTGGGAGACACTGAAGTTCATTGATCAAAATTACAAACAGGTAACCCCAAAATGACAAAAGGATTTATGACTTGCCTGGAACTGGATGGAAGACAGGAGTCCTGTTTAGAGGGAACCGTACTGTCTTGCACTCATGGTGGCTATGGGAAGGTCAGCTGACTGCTTGGTGAAGAAAGAGGACCATCCTCTCACCTGTCCAGCTTTAAGGTTAGAGGCCTGCAGGTGCACTAGTGATGGCAAGATGCAGGCTGGACTGTTGAAGGCAGAAGCAGCTGGAAGTGCTGTGCTTGAAGGAGGCTGTGAGTGAAGAGCAGCCACCACACTGCAGAGGACTGTAGCTCTGAGCTGACTCCAGAAATATTTGTGCAGAGTAGAATAATGTCAAGAAAGAGGCAGAGGTATGACTAGCCCGATATTGCTCAGTGGTTTGGGGTCCACTGGACAGGGCTTGAAATAGCCACTTGGGTGGAGTGAGATCTGCATATGCCACTGTGGAAATGTTTGAGCAGCCTGGATCCTGACATGTCCTGACACAGTGTTAAGGACCATGGCTGACCCTTACATGAAGACTGTCATGTTTGCTGGGTGGAGGAAGAGCTGATGGCCTCTCTCTGAGGCAGTCGTTCTCTGTGGGATATTTCTTCCTCTGCAGAAGTTGGTTTTAGTCTCAAGCCCAGTGAGTAGGGGCTCCTTTCCCTGCTTCTCTCCATCAGCAGCAGCCCACACTTGCCTGGTGTCCTTCTGTTCAGAATCCAGAAAGAAGGACAGGCAAATATGCAGTTATGGGTGGGAAGAGGCCGTGGTTGTCAGAGGGATCAGCACCCTCTCCCAGCTGGAGGAGAGCACTGATGTCAAGTTTCTGCCAAGGGACGTCATTCCAGATGACTGCTCCAGTTCCTTGGCCACTTCATTGGCCAACTGGCCCAAATAAGCCCCTGTACCTGTGGCTCCACAGAGATTTGAGTCCTTGCTTCATGGTCATGAGTGAGGGTAGCACCTGTGGGCAAGTAAGAAAGGTGGTATGGCACTGCTTGCAGAGATGCTGCTAAGCCAGGCCAAGTTCTGTGCCAGTCCTACCTGGGTAGACTGGCATCTGAACACCTGTACCTGGGGAAGTCTTTTCATGGTTGCCGTTCCTCACTTCTGTTTGTTACAGTAATTGATACCATACCAACAAAGGAAGTGGGAGATGTAGCAAAAGCCGAGGATAGCATCCCCATCTCCAGTGGCTCTTTGTATGTCATGTATATCTTAATTTGGTCTTTTTTCCCAGGTGATCCACAGGACTCTCACACATCACTGTTTTCAGCCACAGTCCAACCTGATACAGTCTTCTTTCAAACTGCTGGACTTCAGAAGTTGGTTCCCTTTGAGCTCTGGACTGTGTCCAACTCTGCATGCCTCCACTTCCGGGCCCTTACCTGCATTCAGAGCCACAGTCTGGCTATCCAGCATCAGCAACCCTTTTAGGAACTGTTGCAGTTTGTCTGTATGGGTTGCTGATAAATGACCATCAAATGGCTTAAGGGAACAGTTCTCAGTCCAGCTTGATGGGAGAACAGGTACCAACACCAAAGCCAAGGGAACTGGCCACACCATCTCTGCTTAATGGCTGAGAGGGATGATCCTTACTTGCCAGACCAGAATTGGTACATTTTCAGTTTGGACCTAGCTGAGTAAATGGGGGCTGGGGAGTGGGGAGTTTAGGTCTGAGGGTCACTGCAGGGACTGCTGCCTTGGAAGACAGTAGTGTTTCCCAGAGGTAATCAACATCAAAGCCTGGGGCCCATCCCAGCTGCCCCTGTAAACAAATGGGTAACAGAGAAGTTCTGACCTCTCCCTCGCAGTTATTCAGCCCAGCTGGCGAGGAAAGATGCTGGCGAGGAAAGATGTGTTAAGTTCCAGCGAAGAGCTGTAAACGTGCATGGGATTCTTCATGTTGTCTCTGATCATGGTGATGGCTGCATTCTGACAAACAGCAAGGGTTAGTGTAAGGATGGAATGGTGGTGGAGGTCATGTTAATCTAGACACCTGTTGGGGCCATCACCTCACACTTGGGAGTCATCAGGAAGGATGTGTGAAGGCCGTTGCTCCTATGTGTCAAAGAAAACCAAGAGCAGGATTTGTAGAAAAGTGTTATTTTTAAGATGTGAAAAATTTATCACCTTTTTACTAGAGGAAAGTTCTACTCTGTCTTCCCAACACCCCACTTATTAAAAAGGTAGAAAGTGACTATACTATGTGAGGGGGAGGGGGAGTGGCGGGGGGGAGGGGCAGAAGGGAGAAAGGGGATAGGGAGAGATCCTTCACTCAAGCCTAGAAAAGCCTCTCAGAGTCATCATCTTATCTGAATCTGTTTCCAAAGTTTTTAGCCATAATTGGCGTCTAGATGCCTTGCCAATGGTTAGATCTGTCGTCATGAGGAACGTTTTTGACGTTTTCTTCCACTAGTGACACTACCTCCTTATTAATTCCTTCTACTTTAATGGAATAAATATAGAACAAAAATTTAATGACAGGTGGCCACACTGAAAAGAATAAAGTTCTGTCTTCCAAATATAACTCAGCCTGAAGTCTCCATGTATACCAAAAACTGTAACTTTTTGTTCTGAGTTAGTGTTTGGAGAAATTTATTAATTGCTTTTTAAATTTTCTGTTTCTGTATAGGAAGCAGACAGTATGAACATGACCAGTGGAGAAGGTACTAGGTGCCATACAAGCGAAGTCCTCACTCTGCACCTTCAGAAGGGTGAACTGAAGCTCTTTCTCCATCCTGAGGGCTGAGCGGTTACAATATCACTCACAGTTGCAGACTCCTACCTGGAATCTACCATAGTTCAAGAAGAGTGTGGAAAAAAGGTGTGACACCTGGAAAAAAAGAAGATCACCTTTCCAGAATGTTCTGTGGAGAAACTGTCATTGGCTTACTCAAGGTTGCTCTGGGTTCCACCATGTATGCCCGCCCTGTCCTCTGCAGGAATCTAAGTAGAGCCTACGTTTTCGTAATTCTACATCATAAAGGTGTTTTCCCAAATCTTTAGTCTTTGAAAGCATGTTGTCTAATAGCTGTATAATATTCAGAAACTCCTTTTCATTGGAAATTCTAACAAAAGCCAAGTGTCCAATTATTTATTCTCTTGGTCCTTAGATGTGTTTGAATAGGAAAACTCACTTTCTTCATGGAAGAGTAGATTCTGTTGGAGGTGAGACTCCCATGTGCAGGTCTCTTTCATGGACAGTTTATCATATCACCCTTTTTATTTTATCTTGCCACCTTCAACTCAGAGTTTTCATGTGAAGATGACCTGGACTTTCTGAACATGTTGGAAAAAAGCAGGAGATGGTCTGTGAAAAAGCCTGATTTCAGGGTCATTAATGAATGATAAATTTGCTCTTCTTTATCTATGAGCAATGAAGAGTTTTTGTTCAGGAAAAAGAAATAGAGATAGTCCAAATGCAGAGTAAACCTTTTTATAAAAGAATTTTCAGATAATCCAGGAATAGGAACTATAATCCCCATTGTACTGAGCCATAACTATGGGTACTGATACTAAAAAGCATGCTGTGCTTTAACTATGCTATAGCTGTGGGGACACTTGATTCGCATAGGATTCTAGATGTTTCCTTCTACTTTCTGCTGTCTTTAAAGGTAGTAGTTCCCTCTTCATTTTCATAGCTACACTGACAAACCACCCTGACCAGGGACTGTGTGCCTGCACAGAATTCCCAGTTTCATCTTAAATTTTTTGTTAAATTTATCAAAAAAGAGAGTATCATCTTCAGACATTTGAGTGAATTCAGAAAACTACCATAACTTCTTTCTGCTCCTGACATACATCTGCATCTGTTTAGCAAGGCTTGTAGTAGCAACAGCATGGTTTCCTAGATCTGGAAATAGTTTTTCTTCTGTTCTTCAGAAGAGGAACATTTCTCATTTCTCTTTCTGCTACTTTTCACTTTGGCTGCTTTGAAGGCCCTTGCTGCTTTTAGAAATTCCATTTCTTAACTTTATTTTGCAACTTTGAAATATGTTTCTGACCCTTTACACTGAGTATAGACTCCTTTGAAAGCTGTTTTCCTTCATAGTATATGAATTTTGACTTACCAACGAAGTATTCATGTTAGTTGATATACTTAAGTAAGCAACTCTGTGAATGGGATCTTTATCTGTGCATGTTGCTCATGTTGATTCTGTAGTTAAGTCTTGTGATGGAATTTCTGCATGCCAATTTAAAATGAAAAGTATTTTTTACTTATAATTTTACTTTTTATGAACCAATGGAATTGACCTGGAATTCAGTATGTAGCTCAGGTGGCCTCCAATACATTATCCTCCTGCCTGTCTCCCATGTGCTAGGATCCCCAGTGTCAGCTACCACAGCCAGCTCACATTTCTTTAACACATGGTTAGTCTGATGATTCTACCATCAGACAGATGGAAATAGAAGCATGAGCTTCAAACTACTGTGCTTGATACTTTATTTATTCTCTTGGTCCTTAGATGTGTTTGAACAGGAAAACTCACTTTCTTCATGGGAGAGTAGATTCTGTTGGAGGTGAGACTCCCATGTGCAGGGAGTACAAGATACTTTGTTTCCTTCATTTATTCATTGTTAGAAAAATACAAACTTTTAAAGGGTACAAGTAAAATTTAGTGAGGTAAATCCAAGATTAAAAAGAAAAACAAACTTCTTTTTAATACTCACGACTCCTGACTGCAAATATATAGCATATACTTTCTTTATATACAACTTGACTTCTATATTCTGTTGGTTTTCATGTAAGGACACATATCTAAATTAAACCTGACTTCTACACTTAGAATGTTCCTAGGAAAACCCTACAACTATCTTTTCTGTGCTTGTCTTGAACTCTCACGAGTTCAAGGGCCCAGCAGCCCCAGCACTAACTTGTCACTCCTACTCTTCAGAACCCAGTCACATGACATTTCTCTACTCCACGCTCCAACACTTCTCCCACCAGGCCCATGTGATGACCCACAGCCACATTGCCTCACCCACCAGTTTCTGTGGATTATCTAATCAAAATCCATAGGCAGGAGACCTAGTGAGAAGACCGCCACAGTCATGGAACAAATGTCCACTTTTTACCTACTCAGATGAGCTGACCACATGTCTCCAACAGTGGACTCAAGGCCTGCCTTGGTTTCTTTTCCTGCTGCTATGATAAAAGTGGCTTGACAAGATCATTTTGTTTATTCTGGTCCACAATTCCAAATTATAGTCCAGTACAGCAGGAAGTCAAGGTGGCAGGGACTCAGTAGAATGAGTACATCATATCCAAGTCAGGAAGCAGAGAGAGACATGAATACATGTTTGTGTTCAATTTGCTTTCTCCACTTTGTATAATTCAGGATCCTCTATGCAGATAGTATTCTCACCTACAATTAAGATGGATCTTCCCACATAAGTTAATAGACTCAAGATAATAGATATAACTAGATGATAAACATCTAGATAATCCCTCATAAGTGCGCCCTAAAGTTGGACACCTAAACATTTTTAGCCATTTCATTCCATCCCTTGTCCCCAAAGACTCTTGATCTTATAAAATATATTCATCTCACATTAAAAGTCCTTATAGTCATCAACCGCTTTAGTACTTTAAAAGATTCTTTTTTAAAACCTTTATTTGGTGTGCGTGTGTATCAGAGGGCACTGTGTGTGTCCCTGTGGAGAACTAACTAAAAGTGACTTCAGGAATCATCCTGGATTGCTTCTACCTCTTCTTGCTTTGCCTTGGCATTTCTCAGGCTCTGCCCACCAGAGCCAGAAGCACAGGCCACTGCTGTTTTCACCTGCCGTTGTCATGCGGGATCCAAACTCAGGACCTTCTACTTGCCAGACAGAGTCTTAACCCCTGAGGCATCTCTCCAGCCCCTTTAAAAGATTCTTAACTGTAGCTCCTATAAAATAAAAACAAGTTGTATGCTTTCGATGCAGAGTGGCACAGAGTAAAACATTCCCACTCCAAAAACAAGCTACAGCATAACAAGAATGAGAATGTAAGAATCCAACAGGGTGAACACCAAATACTGCAGCTTTATGTTCAGCATCTGGGACTCGTAATCACCTGGCCTCTGAAGGCTTACATAGCCCCACTCTCGCCTTGGCATATCACCTGGACTCTGAAAGATTACCAAGTGTTCAAACATGAGCCTGTGGGGGTAGGGCTCATTTCACATTCAAGCCACAATATTCTGCCCCATCATGGGTATCTCTTGAGACAAACTGCATTTAGTTCAGTATCAAAAGTCCACCATCTTTAACTGTCTCAGCACTTCAAAAGTCCAAAGTCTCCTCTGAAACTCTAGGCGCTCTGTCACTTCTTGTAAAATCAAAAACAAATTATGGGACTAGAGAGATGGCTCAGGAGTTAGTCTGTGCCTCAGACCTCATGTTAAAGCACCAGATGGAAATGATAGCATCCTGTACCTCAGCCCTGGAAAGTAGAGCCTGGGAAACCAAAGAGCAGAGCAAAAAGGTAAAGCAATTCAGGATGATTCCCAAAGTCAGTCCTTGGGCATTCCACAGGCATACACAGTGGCTTCAGACATACACACACACACACGTGCCAAAAAAAAAAAAAAAAATCACATGTTCCCAACATACACTGGCACAGAATAAACATTACATTTGCAAAAGGGAAGAATGGTGTTAAAGCTAGCAGACAGGACCAAAGTAAGACCAAAATCCATCAGGGAAAACATCAAATCCTGCCGCTCAAGTCTGGCATCTGTGACTTAAAATGAATTATATCTGTTCCAAAGAACATAGGCAGTTCCACGCCTTGCTTTTGCTGTCCACAGCACACATAAATTACCTTTCCAGCTGTTCTCATTCCCTGTGTTCAGCCCTCACTGGCAGATGCCCCATGGCTCTGACATCCCCGTATTCTGATCTCCTTCACAGGCTTTGCTTTTACAGATTCGTGTATTGGCCTCAGGACCTCCTTTCAGGGACTTTCTCACCCTACTGTGAGACCACAGTGGTTCTCTAAAACATGGAGGGTGAATCGATGGCCCCCTCAATCTGCCATACTTCATGATTCCAAACCCAGTGGTACCACATGGATGGCATCAAATTCTGCCATCCTGACCCCTTGGAATATAGATCCAGCAGCCTCTGTGTACTGATGATAGAGGAAAATCTAGGCAGCTGTGGTGAAAGAGTAGGAGACTCCAGTGTTTTGCTCTTAGACTCTGTTCTTTCAAATAAATGGATGGGCCTTTTGTAAGTTGGAAGCTTTGATGGGCTTGGTGGGAGTATTACCCTCTGGGTACCTTTTCCGCTCCACTGAAAAGCAGGCTCACCTTCAGGAGCAGCATTTTGTTGTCTGTACTTTTCTGGTTCATGTACAAACTTCCGACACACCTTTCCTAACCAATCTTCACACTCTCCCTGACTTGTTCTTTTTCATTTTAGACCTGAGTAAAGTGCAGACAACAGATTCAATACTTGAAACTCCTTTGACAGTGTTACTACATTTCAGTTAGAACTCAAGTTTTCAGGACATGGACAAAATGCAGTCAGGTTCTTTGACATTATCACATGAATTTCCCTCATCTTGTGCCTCAAGCAGCTTCTGTTTCCTTCTGAAACCTCATGGGCTGGGCCTCTACTGTCCTGTTTCTCTCAGGATCATTGCCTTCCAGCCGTCCACTAGAATGTTAATCTCTGCTTACATGGAGCGGTTTTCCTCGCTCCATGTTCCAAACTTCTCCAAACTTCCATATTCTCCCCACAAAACTTAAAGGACATAGGCTCAGCACACCCATGGTCCCACTCTTAGGCACCAGAATCTCTTCCTCCTGCTCTGCTGCTACGATTAGATGCTTTCACCAAAGAAGCTTTAATGCATGTGCAGTTATGAGAAGCTAAATTTATTATCATTTGGGGTTTTGTAATTCTGCTTTTTGTAGACTATTTGAAAGATAGACAGTTATTAATCTGTTATTGGTCTTATCATAGAAATAATTTGTGATAGTAGTAACAAAGGAGACATCTGTAAAGGAACAGTTTTATATACTGAAAATAGCTTGGTATAAATTCAATTTATAATGTAAAAACTTCAGAACATCATATTTAATTCTAAAGAACATACACAGAAGGAAATGATAAGGAACCAAAAATCAAAAAGGGCAATAATGAGGTGAGAATAAATGTGCACAAACCATAATTTAGAGACCTAAATAAGTTTTGTTTGTTTTTGAGGCAGAGTCTTACCATATAGTTGAGGCTGCTTCAAACTCACAATCCTCCTGCCTCTCAGTTTTGTGACTGGAGAATTACAGGTACGTGGTACCATGAATTTCAATTATCTAATGGTGCAGGTCATACAAGATTTCTTCTCCAGACACAGCAAAATGAATATAAAAATCAGTACCAGAAGAAAACTGGAAATTTCCAAAAATGTGGAAATTAATGTGATACTAAGTAATAGGTCAAAGAAAAATCTCTAAGAAAATTAGAAACCAGACAAGAAGGAAAACGCTGTTGAATGATACTCAAGAACATATAATAAAAATACTGTGGGGAAATCTATTGTCATGTTACCTACATCAAAAAGGAGCAAAATCAGGTGTTGTGACTTACACATACACTAACAGGAGAGTTACTGTGAGTTCAAGACTGGACTGGGCTACAAATTTTCACAAGCAATAAATTGAAAACCTGACAGACCTGGTGGAACAGGCCTGTGATTATAGCTACTCAAGAGGCTAAGGCAAAGTTCAAGGACTACCTAGTTACCCAGGGAGCTGAGCCTCAGCTTGGGGGACTGAATGACACTCTCTCTCAGAAGTAGCCAGAGGTAAAGCACTTGTACTGGATGAGGTGAGTGAGAAAATACCTCAGTTGACACAAAAGGCATTTCATAAAATACACTGTCCTTTTGTTAAAAAAAAAGTAATAAAAAGAGTTTAAGAACTACCATAATAGAAAATACCATATAAGCAGCCCACAGCTAGCATCATGCTGAATAACGAAGGATAGAAGGCTGTCCCATAGAATCAAGAACAAATTAAGAACACCTGATTCACTACTACTAGTGAGTTTTAATACTGAAGTTCCGATCAAGTATCTAGAAAGAGAAAAAGACCAAGAGAAATTTGATAAGGAAGAGATAAATTTGTTGTTTAAGGGACTAAAGTACAAATGACTGAGATCAGCATCAATGACATCCTTAGCAACTCTTAAAATCTACCCCGTTTGATGTTTTCCCCAAGGACAACCTGAGGGATCCTTTCAAGAGCTGCTACAATTGGAAACATGCCTCTCCTTGACTCCACTTTCTGAAGGTGCCTGTTCAGTCCCTTCCCATGCTAACCTTCAGTGTCTCCTTAATAGAATTAAGTTTGTATATTTCAGAATTCAACAAATCCAACTCCAACTAGTTGTGTAACAAATGAACCACATCCTCTGACTCAAATCACCCCTGAATACCCAATATCAAAGCCCTAGCCCAACAGCACCCCAACTAAGCAGATGCCTGAGACTCCTAGGCTCCCCTACTTTCTTTGCTATGAAACTATCCCTTTCTTTTCTTTTTTATTTACATACAGTTTATGGCTTTGCCTTGACCCCCTGCTCCCCACCCTCTCTTTTCTCTCACCCTCCCCTCCCTTCATCAATCCTGCTCTGTCCCACCCCCCACCCCCACCCCCATCCCTTGGCTGTGTATATCACAGGTTTCCTTTTGGGGTGCCTGTGTTGGTAAAGGAGTCAGATTTCTGTTGAACTTTTTGTGGCTCTTCAGTGGGTAGTCATAATTGGGGAGCTCCTCTTTCCTTGTCCAAAACCTTGCCTGAGATACTTTCTGAGAGCAGCTATTTCTTCTAAGATCCTAGTTCTTGGGGGAATGTTGATAAGTCGGTCACTGTGTAGATGTAGTAGTAGAAGTTCTCATCACAGTAACCTTCCAGGTACAGAAGCTCTGTCTTGGCTAGAGTGCGTTGGTAAAGAGCATCTCATCCCACTTTAGACTCTTAGAATCTTACCACCTGTTTCTTCCTTGAGGTTCCCTGAGTCTTGGTGTAGGATGAGATTTTGATGGGCTTCTTAGGGCTGGGTGTTTCAGGTTTTCTGATATCTGTCAGGAAACTTGGTTAACCTTTGAGAGCTTTCCTTATGTAAGCGTTTAAAAAAAGTGTTTAGATGGTGTTTATTATCAACTTTTTATAGTCAACAAATCCAACTAGGATATTTGTCTCTGTCCATGTTACTTGGATAGGTTTACAGTATCAGGCATGATTTCCCTGACATTAAAGAGATTAGAACCCATTCAGAGACTAATTGCTTTCCATGGGTCTTGCATCCCTTTGTTGCTCCCATAGATTCTTCTTGCTGGAGTTGTAGTGATTTAGAGTGTTCACTGTTGGGTTAGGCCCTTAGTTTTATTAAGGCTTATCATTTTACTTCCCTTCCCTTATAGGCTTTTCTTTCATAGTGGCCGTATTTATCTATTTATTTGTGTTCCTTTGTCTCCAGTCTCTTGGGGTCTTCTCCCTGCACCCCAAGTTATGTTCCTTTGCAGTTATAGTGGATATTATAGCAATTTCCCCTTAAGTTTATCTTTTTGAGGACTTAGTACTAGGTTTGACTTATAAGAGAGAACATGAGATGTCTGTCTTTCTGAGTCTGGTATGTTTCACTCAGTATAACTTCTAACTCCATCCATTTACCAGAAGATTTCATTAAGTCATTTTTCTTGATGGCTGAATAGTATTCCTTTACGTATATTATATGTACCACATTTTCATTATCCGTTCATCTACTGTTGGGTATGTAGGCTAATTCCATGACTTTGTTATTGTGATAGAGCTACAATGAACATGGATGTACATGTGTTTTATAGTAATATAAAGTATTCTTTGGGAATATCCCCAGGAGTCGTATAGTGGTATAGTGGGCCATGTGGCATTCATTTTTTATCATTTTTAGGAACTGTTTTGGAGCCAGTACCATGCTATCTTTATTACTATGGATTTGTAGTATAGATTAAGCTCTGATATGGTGATACCTCCAGCATTGTGTCATTTTTATTACTCAGGATTGTTTTTGCTATCCTGGGCCTTTTATGTCTCCATATGACTTTTGAGATTTTTTTCAATTTCTATGAAGAATTGATTTGGAATTTTGATTAGTATTACATTGAATCTGTGTATTACTTTTGGTAGGATGATCATTTTATGATGTTCTGTCAATCCAGGAGAATGTGAGGTCTTTCCACCTTCTGGTGTCCTCTGAAATTTCTTTCTTTAGGGTTTTAAAGTTTTCATTTTACAGATCTGTCACATCCTTGATTAGATTTATACCAAGGTATTCATTTTTTTAGAGGCTATGATAAATGGAATTGTTTCTCTTAGGACTTTCTCACTTTTTTCATCTTGATGTATAAGTAAGCCATTGATTTTTTTAACATAATTTTGTAACCTGCCATTCTACTGAACTTATTAGTTTAGGACGTTCTTGGAGTTTTTAGGGTTTCTCAGGTATAGAATCATATTACAAATAGAGATATGTTGACTTCTTCTTTTCCTATTTGTATCTCTCTTATCTCCCTCTCTTATCTTATGGCTCTAACTAAGACTTCAAGTACAACATTGAACAAAAGTGATGAGAATGGAAAGCCTTGCCTAGTTCTTGATCAAAGTGGGAATGCTTCAAGTTTTTCCATTTAGAATAACCCTTGCTATCAGCATTTTGTATATGGCCTTTATAATGTTGATATAAATTCTTTCCATTCCCATTGTCTTTTATCATAAAGGGATGTTGGATTTTGTCAAAAGCTTTTTCAAGAGAATCATGTGGTTTTTTTAGTCCGTGTCTTTATTTATATGATGAATTACATTTATTGATTTGTATATGTTGAACCAACCTTATGTGTGTGGAATAAATCCTGCTTGGTCATAATGAATGATCTTTTTTACATGTTTTTGAATCCAGTTTGCTAAATTTTTTTGAGGATCTTCACATCTGTATTCATCAATGATATTGGCCTATAATTTTTTTGTTGTTTTATTTTTATTTGGTTTTGGGATCAGTGTAATATTAGTTTCATAGAAAGAATTTGGAAGTATTCCTTCCTTTGCTATTTTGTGGAATAATTTAAGAGTAGTGTTATTAGTTGTTTTCTAAATGCCTGCACTGAATCCATCTGGTCCTGGGCTTTCTTTGGTGAGAAGATTTGTAATTATTTCTTTAACTTCATTACTTGTTATAGGACTGTTTAAATAATTCAGTTCATGCCAATTCAATTTCAATAAGTTGTGTGCACTTAGAAATCCACCCATTTCTTTCGGATTGTCAAATTTTGTAGAGTATAAATTTTTGAAGTATGATCTTATGATTCTCTGAATTTCCTTGGTATTAATTGTGATACTAATTTCATTAATTCGGGTTTTCTCTTTTGATTTTGGTTAACTTGTTTAAGGGTTTATCAATCTTGATTTTTTTTCAAAGAATCAAACTGTTTAAAACCTTAATTTCAGAAATTTCTCTCCTGATTTTACTAATCTCTGCTCATCTGCTTTTGGGATTGGGTTGTTCTTGTTTCTCTAAAGCTTTGAGCTGCATTGTTATTTGTTTTATGTAGGCATTGAATGCTATAAACTTTTCTTTTAGACAGTTTTCATCATATCCCTGAGATTATGTTTTGTTTTCATTATCATTCACTTCTAGGAATTTTTGAATTTCCATTTTGACTTCTGCCTGAACCCATTCCTCATTCACTATCACGATTAGTTTCCAACAGTATTTTCTATTATTTACCTTGGTGTGGATGTCTAGCTTTATTCCATAGTGCTCAGGTAAAGTACAAGATGTAATTGCAACTTTTCTGTATATGTGGAGGCTTGCTTTGGTGCCCAACATGTGAACTATTTTGGAGAATGTTCCATGGGCTGGTGAAAAGAATGTGTATTCCTTGGTGTTAGGATGGAATGTTTGGTAGAGGTTAGTCAGGTCCATTTGAGTTATGGTTTGATTCAGCTCCAGTGTGTCTGTTCAATTTTTAACCTGTTGACATATCCATTGGTTAGAGTGGGGTGTTGAAATCCCTTACTATTATTGAGTTTGGGTTGATTTGTTGTTTAAGATATTGTAGTGTTTGTTTAATGAATGTGATTGAGCTTATATTGGGTGCACATATGTTCAGAATTGTGAAGTCTTCTCGATGGATTCTTCCTTTGACTAATATGTAGTGTCCCTCTGAATCTCTTATAATTTGTTTTTGTTTGAAGTCTATTTTTTCAGATATTAGGATTGCTACCCCTGCTTGTTTTCTTGTCCCATTAGTTTGGAGTACCTTTCACCAGCCTTTTGCTCTGAGATTGTGCCTTTCTTTCATGGTGAAATGTATTTCTTAAAGGCAGAAGATTAATAGTTGTGATTTTTAATCCACATTTTAGCCTATGTCTCTTGATTGGAGAATTAATTCTATTGACATTTAGAGTTATCACTGAGAAATGTTTGCTGATTCCTGTCATTTTCTGAGTTTTGTTGTTACTACATGTGTATTTCTTTGCTTAGTAGTTGTGTTGGCATTATTTTTACCTTCTATTCTCTTGGGTATATTTGTTCTTTTCTTTGATCTTAAGTATTTGTTCCATCATCTTCTGTAGGGCTGGTTTGTGTCATGTAGGCCTTCAGTCTATCCTTATGGTGGAAAATTTTTCTCTCACCTTCAATCATGACTGATAGTTTTAATGGGTTGGCATTTGTGATCATAACATCTCTCCAAGCTCTTCTGGCTTTTACTGTTTCCATTGAAAAAATCAGCTGTTATTCTAATAGGTTTACTTTTAAAGGTAACTTGGCTTTTCTCTCTTGAGGCTCTCAAAACATTCTCTTTGTCTTGTACCTGCAGTGTTTTGATTATTATTTGCCTTGGCAAGTTTCTATTTTGATCATATCTGATTGGTGAGTGATATGCCTATTGGATGGGAATCTCTTTCCTTAGATGAGAAAATTTTTCATTTATGATAGTGTGAAATATCTCTTCTGGTGTGTTTTTTTTGGGGGGGGGGTTCTTCTTCCAGGATTCCATGAATGCGCAGGTTTGACTTCTTCAAGGTGTCCTATAGCTCTTGAATATTCCTCTCAAGTATTTTTAAAGCTTTTTCAGCCTCTTTAATTGAACAATTTTGTTTTGCAATCTTGTCTTCTAGTTCTGATATTCTATTTTCTGCTTTATAAATTCTGTTGTTGAACTCTGTGTTGAGTTTGGATTATACTTAGCTTGTTTTTAATTTCAAGTTTAATCTCTGAGATTTTTTCAGCTGCTCTATGCTTAGTTTTGTTTCTTCAACTGCCTTTTTCATCTCATCCAGACGTCTATTAGTCTCCTGTTTGTATTTGCCTGGGTGTTAAAGAGGTCATTCTAGAGTTGCTTGGTGCTGTTTTGTGGGAAAGGTTATTAGTACAAAAGGATTTTGCGTAAGTTCTGCTCTGATTAAGGGGGTGACAAAGTTTTGGTCTAGTTTTAGTTGAGAGGTTTAAGATTGGGTGTCAGGGTTTGTTAGGTAAGGTTGGATTAAGTTTCATAACAGCTTTAAGATGATAAAATGGTCTGGGTATAGTAGCCAGACGTTGGAGTTGAGTGGGATATGGCATCTTCTAGATCATTAAGGATGTGTGAGAGTCAATAGTTAAGACACTAAAGGGATGGGTGTGTGTCTTTGTGTACATTGTATAGAAATTTTAAGCTGTAGTGACTATCAATTGAAGTTAAAAAGAAAATAAAATAAGTTACTTCTCTTAGAGTTAGCCACAAAGATTCTCTTCTGTTGGACAGTAAGATTTTTGGGGTCCTCAGTTATCTGGTGTTGGTCTGCTTGTCCCTAGCCTGTGGTTTCTGTGGCCTCTATTAAATTCTTGGAGGATTTTTTTATTATTATTTATTCAGTTGTGCATGTGTGCATGTGTGTGTGTGTGCGTGTGCGTGTGTGTCTGTGTGTCTGTGTGTGTAGAACCACAGGTGAATTCGGGAACCACCATGGATGCCTCCACCTCCTCCTTGTTTACTCTGCCCCGGGATTCACAGGCTCCGCCCTACCAGGACCAGAAACACAGGCCACCCCCGCTTCCGCCACACCCGGAGTCTGTACATGGGGTCTAGGATCCAAACTCAGGACCTTCCGCCTGCAAGGCAGAGTCTTAACCCCTGAGCCACCTCTCCAGCCCTAAAATTCTTGGAGGATTTTTTAATGATTAGTTTGGGGAGGGCTGGATGAAGGCTTGGTTTAGTTAGATAGTGAGGGAACTGGATGAGATTAGGTGGGAAGTTGAGGCTACTAGCAACAGACCATGGGGCACAGCTGTGACCACAGTGGCCAGTGGTGGGGCCCAGGCACTAGAGAGGACGCAAGCCCTTTCTCCTTATGAGAGCACAGGCTGTGGGGTGGAACCACAACCAGTTGGTGGACCAGGAGCAAGAGGCCTGTTTCTTTTTAAACTTATTTATCACTGTGTCACATATTTTGTGGGGTAGGTTTGTCCTTCCATTTTTATGTGTGTTCTGGTACAAACTCATGTTGTCAGACCTATATGGCAAGAGTCTTTACCTACTGAGCTGCCTACCCAGACTTGTTTCTTTTTTATTATAAACAAAAGGGCTGAAATTTTTAGCTAGTTTGGATCCCACAGATAACTAGACCTTATACAGCTAATGCTGCAGGCAAGACAAGAACATACAGCCCCTACTACCCCAGACTCAGGAGCAGTCTGCCTACACAACTCACACATTAACCAAGCCCCACTCCTGAAGAGTACCCTGTCACGTATATGTCATATAGCACAGGTCATATATGAAACCAGTTTGCTTTCTTATATTACAAGAATTCCCTCAGAAACGTTTGAAAGTAGATAGTTTGTTTTGTCTGGCAGGGCCAAAACTACTTCAGAGCACCCACCATACTGCTTGTTGCATAAATAAAAGTCTTGCTTGAAGAATGATTTGGCTTAGTGACTCTCTAGAACCTTCTCTCTTCCTCCCTAAAACGTGTAAAGTTTTGCTTGAAACATAGGTCTTACTCTGTTGTCCAAATGGACCTTGATTTCCTCAGCTCAAGCCATGCTCCTACCTTAGCAAGTAGCTTGCACTGTAAACAAGCACAAAATTTATAGCTTGATGGGCAGTAAAGTCACAGCAGCACACTAGAGTGAGGAAGGATTTTTATCACCTGCAGAGAAGAAAGCAGAATTCCCTAGGACATCTGTAGTGTGTGCTCTCCTGACCGAAGGAATACGAAGGCTTTTCTAAGTGAGTTTCATACATATTTATAAATAGGACTCACTTTGGGGGGGAGGGATAAATTGCCGCCTATGCTCACACTTTTGAGCATACATAATTAGGGTACAAAATTGAAGGAACCCCCACATACACATATGTTAGAGGGGGTTCCCCAGTGGGATTCTGCTCACCGTTGCTGCCACTTCATTCTGTCCCCTCCTTTTGCTATCACCACTTAGGGGAATGAAATACCATTGAGCCTATCACGAACATGTGAGTTACTGCACTAGCTTGCTTACTTTTAAAAGACACCCTGTCCAAAATGCGTTAGGTGTTTTCCTAAATGTTTTACAGGACTTTATATTCACACTTAGTTTTTAAACTTTAGCTACTAAATATGAAATGCTAAATGTGGTCCTCGAGTGTAGAGAAATGTAGACCTTGAATATAATGAAAAAACAGTGTTCCTAGGCAAGGGTGCTCTTTTTTTTTAATTTTTTTATTATTATTATTATTCAACTCTGCACATGTGTGTGTGTATGTGCGCGCGCATGTGTCTGTGTGTGTGTGTGTCTGTGTATATGTAGAACCACGGACGAATTTGCGAACCACCATGGACGCCTCCACCTCCTTCTGCCCCGGGATTCACAGGCTCCGCCCTACCAGGACCAGAAGCGCAGGCCACCCCCGCTTCCGCCTGGCGTCTATACGTGGGATCTGGGATCCGAACTCGGGATCTTCCACCTGCAAGGCGGAGGCTTAACCCCTGAGCCACCTCTCCAGCCCCGCAAGGGTGCTCTTTAAAAAAGAGTCTGGGGAGATGGTTCAGGGGCCAAACCCTTTGCCTCACAAACAAAAAAACCTGAGTTCAGATCCGAAGATTCTACATAAAAATATCAGGTAAAAATGGCTAAGGCCTATAATTCCGACCTTGGAAGGTGGAGCTGGGAACCCCAGAGCAAAGCAAGAAGAAATTAGAGCAATCCAGGATGATTCCAGATGCCACCTTTGGGTCTCCACAGGCACAGTATCTTCTTATGCATACGGACACACTTTATAATGGAAGATAGACATTTTTATTTGTGGGTTCTCTCTGGTCAGTTTTCTTTTTCTCCCTTGGTAGGACTAGCTGAAAGTTTACTTGACTGTTGAAGAAATGCACCTGGCATGTTAAGTTGTCTTTGCCTTCATGTCTTTGCTTTTACATGTGATCTGCTTTTATTCCTGTCTTGAGTTTGAACTTTCAGCGTCAGCGTAGTCTTCAAAGAATTCACTTAAGGCTGAAGGCTTGTTCTAAGTATGGTTTTGGCTACATCTTGTGATTTTTTTTTCATGTGTATGTGTATTTGCATGTGGATGGATGTATATATTTTGTGTGTACAAAAGGACGCTTGAATGTGTGTGCCTGAAGAGTCCCACGGGTGACTTTGAGAGTCATCCTGGATATCTCTATTTTGCTTCAGGGTTTTACAAGCTCTACTTTGCAGGTCAGTCCACCATCATTTCTGCCCGGCATTCTTATGTGGCATCTGGGTATCTGAACTTTTGTTTGTGAAGCAAAGGCTTAACACCTCTACCATCTTCCCAGCCCAGAAGCACATCTGGTCTCTCTGTTTTCCATAAGTACTTGTACTTCCTCTGTCCAAGTATTTGACTATAAGTTTCTGGTGATGCCCGCCGCTGTGCCATGGACTTCTGTCTGAGAAATCAGTCACGAGGGGCTGCTCCTTCACAGCAATGTGGCTTTCATCTGCCAGAGCAGACTCTGCATAGAGTACACTCCATCTCTGTGGAAGCCGAGTACCAAGCCACCTCATCAGTTCCATCAGTAAACAACCTGCCTGACACGTGCTCCTCCTGTGCTCAGTCCTCATGCCCACAACCAGTCTGTACATCTTCACATGGATGTTGTGCTTCTGTTCCTAACTCAAGCAGCATCTGGGTCCACTTGGACCATAAGAACCAACTTGGAAAAGCACTTCCCTGGGCAACTCTGTATAAATAAGCTACCCTAAAACTGACTCTCAAACAAAAATCTTGACCCTGTGATCCATTAGTGGAGTTTTGCTGATTCCTGGGATGCCCTTAAGACATCTTTCCTATTATCCTAGTACAAAGTACTTGATAATCTCATTAGCAAGTATAACTTCCTTGGCCACAAATTTAAACATTCTCTTTTTCTGGAAAAACTTCAAGGTTTTCAGATCTTCCTACTTTGCCTTTTGTTCACAGTGCCTGTTATTTCCCTAAAAGCTACAAATGATACTCACACTGCCTTAGTGTTGTGCTGACTGGAAACTTCCTCTAATATATAAGCCAGTCTGTAACCTTTGAACTCTGTGCCCACAGTCTCAGGACAGTTTCTTTTTCCCCAAAAGGACTTTATTGCAGTTCCCAGTAGAGTTCTAATTTCCTTCTGAAACCTCACGAATATGACCTCTACATATTCCTGTTAGTATTCTAATTACTCAGTTCCCACAAGAATTGTCCATTAAGTGTCACTTAGAGCATTCTTGGGTTTTTTTTATTTTTTATTATTATTATTATTTATAAAACTGTGCACATGTGCGTGTGTATGTGCATGCGCGCGCGCGTGTGTGTGTGTGTGTGTCTGTGTGTGTGTGTGTGCCTGTGTATGTGTAGAACCACGGACGAATTCGCGAACCACCATGGACGCTTCCACCTCCTTCTGCCCCGGGATTCACAGGCTCCACCCTACCAGGACCAGAAGCGCAGGCCGCCCCCGCTTCCGCCTGGCGTCTATACATGGGATCTGGGATCCGAACACAGGACCTTCCGCCTGCAAGGTGGAGACTCAACCCCTGAGTCACCTCTCCAGCCCAGAGCATTCTCGGTTTTGTCTACCTTCTTCTAACCTTCCCAAACACCTATAAACAAGTTCTGAAGACTTCTGAACTACATTATCAAGCTAATCACAGCAACATCCCCACTCCTGGTACCATTTTTCTGTGTTAACTTTCCATCACCTAACCACATGTCTGAGAAAACAACTTAAAAGGAAAAAGGGCTGGGCAGTTCCTTGGTAAAATGAGTGCTTGCATAACACATGGGAGGCCCTGACTTCAAACTATAGCTTTGAAAATAAATAGCAACAAAAACACTTATTTGACTTACGGGTTTCGAGGTCTCAGATTCTGATACTTAGCTTCATCTCTTTGGGGCCATGTAAAGCCAACATCATGTTATAAGGCAAAGTTGCTCAATTCAAGACATCCAAGAAGCAAAGAAAGGAAGAGACTCTGATCCTAATATGTCTGTCCTTGCAACCTCACGCCCTTTTAAAGACTACCCCACCTAATGGTGCCATAATGCCTTTACTATATGGTCTTTGGGAAACATTTCAGATACAAGCAAATTTACAAAATTGATAGGAATTATCAAGTTTTGTGAAGATTTTTGTCAGGACATGTCTGTGCATGTCAATAGGTAGAAGTAACCTATTGAGCACAGTCCTAGCTTTTCATAGTTGGGGGATGGTGATGCACTTACTTGTGGCTCTCAACTTACTGAGGAAGGTGATGACTAGGAATAACTGTCTTCATGTATCACAACTTGGGAGAAAATGCAAACACCATGGTTATTCCAGAAAAGCAGAAAGGAGGTAAAGAAATCCCAGGCTTTCCCACAGCTTCTGTCCAGGCACAATCATGAGTCTTGCTTGCATTAATAAAGCTCTTAATGATATCACACCACCAGAGTCTCCTGTAACTCTCTAAACAAGGCAAAGTCATAAGCAATCTTGTTTGCTGGAACTAACAGCTCTGGCAGGTTTATTACACACACACACACACACACACACACACACATTCTATTTATGCATACATTATTATATATGCATAAAAAGAACCATTAAGTGTTCCTTTGTCAGTTTCCTGATAACTTCTTCTTGCAAATGTATTTCTATTGTATTTTCTTGTGTATGTGTGTGTGTGTGCGCGCGCATGTGTGTACTTATCAGAGGGCACTGTGTGTCCCTATGGAGGACCAAGGGTAACTTTGGGATTATCCTAGGTTGCTTCTATCTCCTTTTTGCTTTGCTCTGGGATTTCCCAGGCTCCATCCACCAAGACTGGAAGTTCAGGCCACCACATCCACCATTAGCGCCTAGCATTTTTACATGGGACCTGAGATCTGAATTCAGGTCCTTCTGCTTGCAAGGCAGAATCTTAACCCATGAGTCATCTCTCCAAGCCCTCTATTGTGTTTTGAGAAGCAAAATTTTGAAGGTGTTTCCACAGGTATACAGGCCCAACAACAACCTACAGAATGTGGACATTCCTGCAGTAAAACAGAAATAGCAGATATTGCCCAGGGGGCTGGAGACATGGCTCAGGGGTTAAAGTCTCTGCCTTCCAAACAAGAGGATCTGAATTCAGATCCCAGATCCTACATAAAAACTCCAGGCAGAAATGGCAGTGCCTGTACTTCCAGCCCTAGAAGGTAGAACGTGGGAAATCTAAGACCAAAGCAATAAGAAGGTCGAGCAATCCAGAGAGGTTCCCAAAGTTACCCCTGGGCCTCCCCAGACACACACAGTGCCCTTTTCTACACATACTTACACATGGAAAAAAAAGGAGAAGGAGGAAGAAGAGAAGGAGAAGAAGAAAAGGAAAAAAAGAGAAGGAAAAGGAGAAGAGACTGCCCAGGGTTCCCAGAATCACATCATACTGGTATTAGTTTCTGAAGAGAAAAGATTCCATAAAGTTTGTGAGTTAGGTGGAATCCAGTCAATGTGACAAGCATTACTGAGGGAAGAGACCAGGGGCAGAATGAGGTTCCAGTGACTCTGCCCACTAAGCACATCGAACCCAGCAGATATTGCAAAAATGAGCCTAAAGAAAGTCTGTGGCCTCTACTGACTGCCCCACAACCCTCATGTTGAGCCCTGCATCCAGTCCTACACTCAGCGGACACAGCTAGATTGAAAACCCAAGTGATCATGGCTGACTAGTGGCTATGGGAACCTGAAGGTGTAGCCAAGATCTGAGTTCAGCCAGTGTCAGGCAGCTATGATGGCTCCTGTTGGTGATTTGTCACCAAGATTCTCTTAACATACCCCATGTTCCAAATGGTAGAGAGCAATTGAAATCTCATTCCCCATCCTGAGGTTCAACCAAAACACAAAATATGCACCCAGAGAGATGATGTCACTGTGTCATTCCAGCTTAAGTATTTGTAGCCCCCAGGACATTGTTAATTCTTCTTCGAGCCCACGAAGGAAAGTTTGATTTCTGCTGTAAAAGCCACAGAGACTTGAGACCAAAGACACCGACCGGCCATACAGGGGCTGCTAAATGAGACTGGATGTCTCCTGAGACGGCTGCTGCAGTCTGTGGAGGATTGGCACTGCACAGCATGCTGGTAGCACCGGTGCTGGTAACTGCACAGCAGCCTTAGAGTGCTCATCTCGGTGCCCTCTGATGATGATTCCCAATGGGAAGGAGAGAAGGAAATGTCAGGTTACGTCCCAGGCACACCTCCTGCCCACCTCCCATCTGTGCCGATGTAAGGGCTCACGGGAACATATGCCGCCTGTTGCTCACTGACCATCTGTTCACAGAGCTGTGAAGTGTGCCGGTAACCTTGGAGACGGGTTCCTTGATTGGCAGCGGCACCACAGACATTTGCTGCTCAGATTCCACTTTTATCTGTGCTCTGGAATGGGGCTGAAGGAAGGGGGAAGGGCCCAGGCAGAAAGAGTACAGGCTGGGGGAAGGGTGGGCTGGGAGACCATGGGAGAGCTTTTTTCCTTTGCATCTTTGCCTGCTCTTCCCCAGCACCCCACCCAAGGACCTGCACCCATTTGGACACAGCTGGGAGTTAGTTGGTCTTAGGTATCCTTGTCTTCAGGCTCTCTGGACCTGGCTCCAGTGTGAACCTTTCCAAGTCTTAGCTTCTAGTCCAGGTGGACCTCATGGTAGGACATCTGTCCACGCCCATGTTGTTGGAGCCTATTACTAACCACAGTGAGTCCTGGGAAATATCTCTTGGTTTGAGTTGCAAAGGTGCAAAGGGGCCAAGCAGAATCCACAGAATGAGTTTCAGTTTTCTGCTTTGGGTCAGGAAATTGGAACAGCCCCTCATAGAAAGATTTCTTTCTGTAGCAGCCTTACAGTGCAACGCAGGGTCAGAATGGATTTGTTCTGCTCTTACTGAAGTCCAAGGTCACAAAGTACCAATTCTGTTTCTTCTGTTATTGTACAAGTCAACACATGGAATCTGGGGGTTCATTCAGGCATGTGGAGACCATGCAATAGTGAGGCATCACTTTGCTTTGTCATCAGAAGACGCAAAATGTGTTAGCCTTCCTTCCGGGGGAGGTTGGACTGCTGTGGCCTAATGGCCCCCGCTTCCTACACAGCAGTGCCCCAGGCTCGACTCTACTTCTCCTTGGTACCAGCAGCCCTTGCCAGGAAGTCTGCGTCTCTGAAAGTTTCCATTTGACTCGAGAAGAATGGCATCATCCTCAACCGTCGGAATCCTCGTATTTCCTGAAACTTCCCAAAATATCCTTGGCCAGAGTAAGAAGATACAGGCTATAGGCTGGCTGTCTCTATTTTTGGGTGGTCGCAGTCTCCAGGATTTACTAAATCTGTTTAAAGGTTTCTTCGTAGCATTAGAAAGTACTCGGCCCTCAACCAGGGCCTGGGCCTCACAGCTTGGCCAGATGACCCCTCCTGACCTCACCCTTAGGTGCTCAATACCCCTTCCTCATGTCCATGCATCTGTCCAGGGCCTGATCTAGCCTGTAAGAATCTTGTTATAAGACGCCTTGTTGTGAAACTCTCTCTAAGGACAGTCCTTCCCTTGGTCTGTCAAGCACCACTGTGGCTTTTGAACTTAAGTAGTAGTATTTAGATGCAATTACAGTCTGCTATTTAAACAACTTCTGAATCAGAAACAATGTGTTAAGCACCAAATGGATGTAAGGAACAAGTCAAACTTGGTATTTTTACCACTCATTTTCCCAGCTAAAAGTGAAGCTCTCCTCTGCTTGTCTCATTTGCACTTGAATTCCTTTTTAAAATCATTATTTCTTGTTTTATTTTTTGTGGTGTGTGTGTGTGTGTGTGTGTGTGTGTGTGTGTGTGTGTGTGTGGTGCATGTATGTGCTTGTGTGATGTGTATAGTGCATGCATGTGTGTGAGGGTGTGCATTTATGTGCATGTATATGTATGTGATATGTGTGTGTGCATATGGTATGTGTGTGTAGTATGTATGTGCATGTAGTGTGTGTGCATGTGTGTAGTGTGTTGTGTATATGGATATATGTGTGTTGTATATGTGAATGTGTGTGTGTGGTGTGGTGCATGTGTTGTGTATGTGGAGGTATATATGTTTATGTATTGAGTGTGTGTATGTGTGTGTGGTGTGTATGGTATGTATGTGGTGGGTATATGTCTTTATGTACATGTGGGGTGTGTGTGTGTGTGGTGTGGCACATGTGGAGTATATGTAGGGGTATATATGTGTATGTAGTGACTGTGTGTAGTGTGTGTGTGTGGTATGTATGTGGTGGGTATATGTGTGTGTGTGTGTGTGTGGTGTGTAGCATGTGGAGTGTATGTGGGGGGTATATGTGTGTATGTACCTGTGGTATGTGTGTGTGTGGTGCATGTGGTGTGTGCATGTGTTGCCCTTTCCATTCTGAGCAGGTTGTTTAAAGATGATTGTTATAGCCGTTACTGCCCAGAGCAAGCAGTATGCTGACAATACCTTGACCTCAGTCTGTGATCAGACCAGTCAGGCTTAAGCCCAAGCTCCTGCTGGCCTGGCCACAGCCCCCGATGCTCACATTCATCGAGACACAACTACCCATAAAGCTAGCATCTAGTTACCCAGTCCTGTTTTGTTTTGCATCCAGAGATAAGCATTCTATTTTGTCTTTGTGATTATCACTGTTTACTTAATTACTGAATTAAATGAAACACCTTTTCCTCGATGCCACCATGGACGTAGGTGGCAGCATGTACCTGAAGCCAGAACAGGGGTTGTCCGTGGCTGGGATCCTGAGAACATCCCAGGAGCCTGAAAAGTATCAGCCTCAGCCCCTGCTCATCCCTCCCTGCGCATCCACCCGCCAGCTCTAGTCCTTCCAGTCCACTTCCTGTTCTTTACAAGAACCAACCCCTCCCCATCACCTTGGTTTGGAAAGGGCACATCCTGTCTTTCTGAGTGACTCAACTTGGAAATCCTCCCCTCGCCGTCTGCTTGCCCACTGTTTCTGTCACAGGAGCTGTGTCACCAGCACTCCCCCAAAGAACACTCTTCCCCCAGTGATCATGCCTGTTCCCCACATTTCCATGGAAGCTTCTCTGAAAAGCCACTGGTCTCTTGCCCTAGAATCCAATTCCATTTCCTCCTCATACTGCTCCTCAGCCACCACATGTAAGCAGCTCATTTCCTGTTTGCATTTCCTTCCTGCTACAGCCAGACATTGTAGGATACAGCCATAAAATAGGGGTACGCTCAAGGTTTACTCCACCAGTCCTTTAGATTTCATAGTGCAAAAGAAATCCATGTTACAGACACACTACCATCTACAAGCACATTTCATGCACATATATACTCACACTGTGTTTCCACACACCAACAGATCTCCACAGTGCATGTATATGATCACCATACAATCTATGTACACACACACACACACACACACACACACACATACACACACCATAAATTCTACATGCACATGCTATATGGTCTATATATGTCACACAATCCACATGGTACACTGACCCACATCAGGTGGCTCTTGGAACCCCCCCCATCTCCTCTTAGAGCCCCCCCATCTGCCCTCCTTTAGGGTCATCACGGACTCCTGTTTGGTCTACCGAATCCTGCTGCCACGTTTCTTGTCTCTGAGCTGTCTGAGTCCTGTCCTCTCCATCTCTTGACTACATCTCTCTCCACATTAGCTCTGACATCTAAGCCCTGTCAAGAGCTGGGAGACCTCACGTTAAGATGTCGCCCAGGACCCAGGGTGAAAATGGTGGGGCCAATATTCTTCATCCACATCTGTATCCCAATGGGGCACCCAGGAGTCAGTGGCAAGGACCTGACCAGAGGCCAGTGCACACCAAAGTTGTTTCCCACAGGAGTTCCTGTACCTCTTGTCCCCCATACCCAGTGACCTCCATGTCGAAGGACCCCTGCCATGTCTATAAGCCTTCTGGCCAGGTTGCGATGACACAGGGCTCCACACGTCAGCTTAGAAGCCTTCACAGACTTTCCTGACGGTGCCAGGCGCAAGGCAGCAGGGGAGGCCACCGCCTCATAACGGTTCTCCTGAGCTGCTTACAATCTGTTCTCTGCGCACTGCGGAAGCAACTGGCTGCATAATGAGGATCAAAATCAAGACGGGGGTGTACAGTGCATGACAAATGAAAGGGTGGTGGCTGGATGACACATGACTGAGCACAGACTGTAGCCCAGCAGCACAGCAAGGAAGCCACAAGCAAGGTGGAGTGACAGTCAGAGCCTGCCCGAGGCCAGCGGGCCACCAGAGCTGCCTGTCCCGGGCTGGGTGGTAGGACAAGGTCATTACTTTTTCCACTCCCTTCCCTCCTTACAAGCTCAGTGGCTTCTGTAGGTAAAAGGAAAACAGGTGTAAGCCAAAGAGAATTTGTTTCTGCCTAATTCCACTTGTGTTTTAGTCTCTATTTCTGCGGGGGAAAATAGAATGTTTCTATGAAAGCTCCAAAGAAGAAAACATACTAAGAGAAGAGAGGACAGATAGCTGCCAGGGACTTGTTCCCAAGAAGGCAGTGGCCAGAGCATGGGCTGGTGGGAACTACGGTCTGCAGAACTGTAGCAGAAACCCTGAGCCCTCCCCAGACTCCCAGCCAGAGCAGCCTGGCAATGAAGGGGAATCTCGCTGCATCTGAGGACGCTGATGGCTTCGAGGTATGGCTCTTTCTTCACACCGCCTCCCATAGCTCTTCTAACAGCTCTTCCTGTCCCATGTCCTCTAACTGCACTAAGGCTGGTGTTTGGTTCACGTAATGTACATGGTACACGCGCTGGAACCCCGGCATCATCAGCCATTCATGTGGCATCAGCCGTGGAAGGGTAAAGGACACTTGGTTTAAACGACAAATGTAGAAACCGCATTAGGAAAGAGGCAAGTTGACCTGGTCTCGATCTGTAGTCTCAGCAGCCTATCTTGATCCTCTGTGACCAGGATCTCCTTTCCCAGACCCCTCCCCCACACAAGTTCAATAGGCCAAGACCCTAGCAAGAAACTGTCAGGAAGTTTCCAGGGATTCATGGGAACTAGGATGGTTTGGAAACTGGCTCAGACTTGAATCCCAACACTGCTGTTTAGCAACTTACTTAACCTTTCTGAGTGTTGCAGTCAGCTTGCATGGTTGCTGATAAATGACCATCAAACGGCTTAAGGGAACAAAGAGTTTATTCTCTCTTACGATTACTGGTTACAGTTCTCAGTCCAGCCTGACAGGAGAGCATGTACTAACACCAGGGCCGAGGAAACTGGCCACACCATCTCTACATACCAGCATGTCTGGCTAAGTGTACAAAACCTCCCTCAACCAGCTCTCTGTATTTTATTCCAGGGCCTAATCCCACCCGCCATAGGCTGGGCTCACCCCATCAGCTAGACAATCTCCTGCAGGTTTGCTCTGGGCCCAACTCAACCACTAAATTCTCCACAAATGTTCCCAGAGCTTAAACCCTCAACCATCAAGTTGACACCTGTGCCCAACTATGACACCGAGTCTCCTCAGCTAGGGAAGGGGTTGCAGTAAGGTTATAATGCAGTGCAATGGAAGTTCATACAGTGAAAGTAGTTTATCATCTCCAAAGCATGGGGCAATAAAACCATCAAGGGCCACGTGCTGAGATATGTCTTCTTTCCTTTGGCAAAGCCCCTCAGAGAACTTGCACAGGGTCCCAGCCACTGTCTCTAGAGGATTCCATTAGTAGAAAGCCTTGTATCCCACCTGTCAAACCATCTCCTACCACCAATGCAGACTTGCTACCTGACCATGTTATAATTGTATCTGTACTGGAAAAGCAACGTGCATCACCAATGTGTCTTCAAGTGCTTTGTTGTGATGTGTAAGTGATGACTTCCAGGGTCCATCTGTCCAAGTTGCTATCCACACTACTAAAAGTTCTGGCAGACCTTCCGAGAACAATTTCCCTCATGGTGAGAATACACAACTGATAAGTGGGTCAGAACACTATTGGTTAACACAGCAGTCGTGATGTTGCCATATCTGGTACAGTAGCCTGTGTATGTTTGTGTAGTAAGTCTAGTCTTTGACAGCTGCTGCAGCATTAGTCAGTTCTCCTTCTCTTCTCAGGGAGACATGGAATTGCTGTCCCTAAATGTGACTTGTCACCCTAGGCAGATGTGTGAGTGTCCCTTCAGCCCTGCATGGCCAACACCGTTATTCCAGTTTGAGCAGAAGCTGGTAGAAACTCTCTAGAGCATTTCTTCTCCTGGCACTGGGATGTTTCCCCTGGTGAGCACCTGGAGGAGCCCTCGACTCTCTCAAAGGAGACCCCGACCCTCTTCTGACAGTGATGACTTTGGATCTTGTGGCAGCTGCTGTCTTGATACCATCACCTCACTGCAGTCAGCAGCTGGAGCAGGGTCAAGATCAGGTGTCCTTCCTTACTACTAAGTATTCTCTCATGTCCAGTGGCAGCTCCTGACCTGGTCTGCAGATGGTGGGCTGCCCAGACAGACTTATGTAGCACAAAGCAGGTACCATCTGACCCCTCACTGTGTCTGACACCCTCTGATGGTAACAGGAGTGCACATGCAGCCCTTCCACAGGGCTTCACGCAGCCACATACTGGGACCTGGGCCCTCGTGCTACTTACAGGAGGTGGTTTTGCTGCATATTTGAACCATCTGAGGCTTTTGTTACAAACCATGGTCCCATTCAGGTTCCAGACAACAGCACCATGAGACTACATGGGCCCAGGTAAATACACAAAGTCCTTTTGGAAAAAAGAGGGAGGAGGAAGAAAGGGGAAAAATGATAATGAGTATGAATGCACTAGTGCATGGTGTATGGGTGTATGTACACATGTATGTGTGAGGACTTGGGCGTGTGAATACATGAGTATGTAGATGCATGAGTATGTAAGCACATGGGTGTGGGGGGCCTGGGGGTTTGGGCACTTGGGTGTGTGAGTGCATGGGCATGTGGGCACATGGGTGTGATGCCTGGATGTGTGGGTACTTGGACGTGTGAGCACATGGAAGTGAATGACATATGGGTGGGGCCGTCACAGTACCAGCTGTGCAAAGTCACCCACTGAGAGCAGTAGAGATCCAGCAATGCAAAACAAAAACAGCAACGAGCAAAGCAGAGTAAACAACAACTGATAATTATGGTGCTCAATAGTTAAAAATTGAAATTCAGATAAAGAAAAAAATAAGTGCTTCAGCGTACCTAATCCCATGCAATATTTGGGAAATACTTGTTAAATAAAGGTTCTACAACCTTCCAAAATAGTACCACTAGCTAGAGACCAAGTGTCTAAACATATGAGTCTATGGGGGACATTTTACATTCAAATCACAACATTCTACTCCTGGCCCCATAAGCTTATTGTCCTCTCATGGTGCAGAATGCATTCAGTTCAATATTAAAAGTCTCCATAGTCTTTAATGGTCTGAACACTATCCAAAGTCCAGGGGCTGGAGAGGTGGCTCAAGGGTTAAACCTCTGCCTTGCAGGTGGAAGGTCTTGAGTTCGGATCCTAGACCCCACATATAGACGCCAGGCAGAAGCGGAGGCGGCCTGCATTTCTGGTTCTGGTAGGGCGGAGCCTGTGAATCCCAGGGCAGAGTGAACAAGGAGGAGGTGGAGGCGGTCCATGGTGGTTCCCGAATTCGCCCATGGTTCTACACACACACACACACACACACACGCACACACACACACACACATACATACACACACGCACACCCATACCCACACACATGCACAATTGAATAAATAATTTAAAAAAAAAAGTTCAAAGTCCAAAAATCTCTTCTGAAACTCAAGGCATTATTTTCATTTAACATATGTATTAGTCATGGTGCTCTAAAGGAACAGAACCTATAGAATGGAATTTATTAGATTGACATACAAGATAAAATCAGAGTAGCCTAACAGTAGCTGCCTGTAGCTGCTCAGGTCTTCAGCTGAATATCTAGCCCAACAGCCCAGTTTGGACTGAAGACAAAGGATCCCTGCAAAGTCTCACAGCCGTGCCAGATGACCAAAGGATTCCTTAAGAGTCCTCAAACTTCAGTCATGGTGGAGGGCTGAAGAGGCTGAAGAGGCTGACGAGGCTGAAGAGGCTGAAGAGGCTGACGAGGCTGAAGAGGCTGGGTTCTGACAACAGTGATGAGCAGCAGTAAGGCCTGAGAGGCTGGGCCCCAACATCAGTCAAGAAACGCAGCAGCCATAACAGGAAGAGAGGAGAATACAGCAACAGACTAGTAGTAGACTCAACACAGTAAATCAATACAGGGCACAAGAGGGCAAGCCCCTCCTCTTTGAGCTTCCTTTTATCTAGTTCCCACTGGAAAGCACCACCTACCTTCTGTATCAGTTGGGCAGTCAGTCACCTGTGGGCTTGTTCAAGTGCATGCCTTTAACTATTAGTTCTTCACAGCTGTGCCCCAAGCTCAGCCTGCACTGTCAAGTTGACACCTGTATCTAACTAGCATAATATCTATAATATCAAAAGACAAATTACTTCATTTCAACATACAATGGTTCTTCTTCCCAATTAGTCTCCAACTTTCATGTCTTTTTGAATGAGTGTGATCCACTGAATTGAATAATAGTTGCCTACATTATAGTGCCTGGGCATTTGTTGGAGCATGGGCAATAATATATCAATGGCTAAGTCACTAAAGAAAGTGGTTCTCCTTCCCATGGCCAGCATAAGCCATTAGCAGTCCCCTAGGGAAGTGTATGGCCTTGTGAGTGCTTCCCCTTCTATGAAGAAACACTGGTAAGCCCAATTCTGGGCAGGTTTTATGCTGGTAATACAGCTGCGGTGTGTTCATGAGCACAATGGCTCTGTCATATCCTCCCATGTTCTGCCTTTTACATTCTTTCCACCCCACCTTCTGCAATATTCCCTGAGCCTGGTGGGGTGGGACTGGTACAGATGTCCTACTTAGAACTGGATATACCACTTATTTTCTGTACTTTGACCACTATGATTCTCTGTGTTAAATGTCATCCATTGAAAAAATGAGTTTCTTGTATTAAGCCTGAGAGTCACTAATCTATGGGCATAAAGGTAAGTATTTCTTTAAAAGGTAAATATTTAGAATATAGTTTGATACCGTATCCATATAACACATTAATTGTAGTTTGCTCTTCCCTAGGATCTATGACCTCCTGTCCTATACATTCTTAGACAGGTTTAAAGTAGCAGATATGAATTCCTTTCTGAAAAGCAGACCTTCAAGGTAATCAGAAAGTAATGAGTTACCCCTATAACATCATGCCACTATTGCACCATGTTGCCAAGATGGGTTGTTGTTATAGCTTACAGGATCACAAGTGGGTAAAATTGTTGACCCTCTCTCTCTCCCAGAATACTGCATAGCAACTTATGGAACTATAAAGGCAAACCAGCGGGGAATTCCAGCTTGATTTCCTATGTCCTATGATCAGAGTGTATTATCTTCAGCAATAGAATCTTACCATTAAGTTCTAGTGGGCAACCAAGAATGACCTGGAAAATGCTTCTATTGTTTTGGGGAACCTTTGGCATCTCTCTGACCAACAACTCATCTGAAACGTCACACACATGGTGCTGGAGATTTTGCTTGCATATGGCTTCTCGGAGGAGCATCTTAAGGCACGTTCTGCTCTACCCTCTCTCTCTGTGTATTCCTGTGTAGGGCAACTCCAATTTGTTTTTTAATAGCATTTTTAAATAAAATCAGGAAAGTCAAGGCTATCTACTCTTACTGTCCTCTCTAATGTAGTGCTTGAAATATTAACTAGAATAAGACAAGAAAGAGATAAAATGTATAGAAATGATGAAACCAAGATATCCCTATTTATAGATGATAGGATTCTATACATGGGATAGCTCAAAGGCTCAACCCAGAAACTCCTAGGGTTTATAAACATTTTCGTCAAAATGACAGATAACAAAATTAACATACAAAAATCAGTAGCCTCCATTTCTTTTATATCGGCAAGTTTAATGGAGTACAAACTTTTAATGTATGTCCTTGGTATCTATTGTAATGTCATCTTTTTCGGCTCTGATTTTATTATTTGTATTTTATCTCTATGTTGGTTAAATTGGCTGGAGGTTTGTAAGTCTTGTTTACCTTTACGAAGAATCAACTCTGTTTCTATTTTTTTGTATTTTTTTCTATTTCGTTTATTTCTACCCCAATCTTGTTTTTTCCCATCTACTACTTTTGGGTTTGATTCGCTCTTGTTTTATTCCAAACTTTAAGGTGTATCATTAAGTTACTTGTTTGTGATCTCCTTAGCTTTTTATGTAAGCATTTAGCACTATAAACTTTCCTCTTAATACTGCCTTTATTGTGTCTCATAAATTTTGGTATATTGTGTTTTCATTTCATTCAATTTTGGAATTTTTATTTTTAAATAAATATAGTAAGTTTTATTTCTTCACATTTAAAATTCAATAGTGTATTGTTTAGTTGGTGTAGGGTCCACAGATTTTAGAGATTATTAAAGCTGTGAAAGGTTATAATTAAGGAGTTATAACAGGAAGGGACAAGGATGAAACAAAAAATGATGAAGAAGAGTATATGAGGTGTGGCATTTGCCTTCTGTAGGCTTGTCCTCACATTTTCCTTCAAAGTTTACAGTTTTTACTTCTTAATGCCTGATTTTCTGCTCTTTTTCATTAACTCTGAACAAGATCATTAAAAAGTAGCCAGGTCACACAGTTGAGAGTACATTGCCTTGAAAGTTCTTCTACCAAACAGTAGAATTTAAATTTCAGGCAAGTTCTCAGGATGGAAGGCAAAACTCCTATTAAACTGTCTGCCAACGCACAACTCCATTTGCTTTATAGTTCTAAATACAGTCTTTGTTCCCTTCTGGATCATCACAAGCTGGGCTTCCACTGCCTGTGTCTCTCACAGCATTGCTCTCTTCCAAGCTCTCATAAGAAAGGCCCTTCTGGTTTGGTTACCAAGACGCAAAGACTTTCCCATCACAAAGTCCAAAAGTTCTCCATATTTCTCCCAACAAACAGCTTCAAAGACACACATTACAGTTTTGTCCATACTGCTGGGGACCAACTTCTCTCAGCTTCACAAACAACAGTTTCACTTTCTGGGACCAAATTATCTTAGTCTCACAAAGCAACACCCTACTCTTGGTACCAATTTCTGTACTGGTGTATTCTTGTGTTGCTGTGAGACAATACTCAAAGTCAAGCAACTTAAAGGAGAAAGGAACATTTATTCACCCTACTGTTCCAGATGGCATATACACTCCTTCATGGCAGAAATGCTGTGGCTGGCAGTAGAAGCTGGAGTCAGGTTAAGTTACACCCATCCAGAAGGCTAAGGCTCTTGCCAGCTGCAAGAGCAGACCTCACTCCAGTGTAGGGTGGGACTAATCCACTCAAGGCTCACCCCCTATGGCTGTTTTCCTCTACCAAGGCTCCATCTTCCAAAGGTGCCATGACTTTCCCATACACATGAACCTGTGGGGACACATTTTAAACCATGACAAACATGAAAACAGAAATCCTACCTGAGAAAACGTAAACAACAGCCAAACCCTAGAGAGACATATATGCAAGACTGGTAATCAAAAATAAGAAATAAAAATAGTACATATCATTGAATTGCTGGCACAGATATGCCCACTTAGAAACTGACATTCTCAGATCCTGTAGCTCCAAGTGCTGCAGTGTGGGCACAGGTGAGTGGCTATTGCTCTCTGCCACCTCTGTGTTCCTCAAGAGCGTGTGTGTCCCTCCTTGCTCTCCATTCCCGTCCTCCTGGCTTGCATACTGCATGATGATCTATGACACTGACATATCGGGGTGGCCACTTTCACATGGACTTCTGAGACAGGGAGGTGCTGATGGCCACAGCCAATGGCCCCAACCCTGTGCAGTTTTACCTCTACACTTTGTCTCCTGGAGGCCGTCAGCCACCATCTAGGCTACCCAACAAAGTCACCAGCCTCTTCCCACTAGGGTTATATCTCAAATGTGGCACCTACTTGTCTATCCTGGGGAGCACAAGAGGGCCCTATGGAGACGGAGGTGATAGAACTGAACCTTCTCTTGTGCTAACAACTCACTGTCCAGATAGGGACTCCAAGAAGAATGAAGGAGATACAGCTGAAGAGGAGGCACAGAAACAGAAAGCCAGCAAGGTTTAGGGACTGACCTCATGCATGCTCCCCTGAAGGCTGAAGACAGACACCATGGTGAATGAGAGGAGGAGGTCAGTTCTGCCCAGGCCCTGCATCCTGCCCAAGTCCTGCTTCGTGCAGTGGAAAAAGATGCTCACACCTGCTCTTCAAGAAAGGATTACAACATCCATGATGTCTCAGTTCTGATAGGAACTAGATTTGTCTATTCAGCCATGAGCAGGAACATCTTGTGTTCAGAGAGAAGCAGGACAAGGCGAGCCATGGAGTTGGGGACGCGCTCGACAGAAAATGCAGAAAACGGGAAAGTGGGCAGAGCAGAGGAGGGGCAGGTTTACATTCGACCTGTGCAGGGCACAGTGCTCTTCCAGGCAAAGGAGGGGCTGACAACAATAACTTCCAGGGCTGCCTTGGAGGCAAAAAGTCTTGACAAAAGGAAGCTGACTCCACCAGGGACTCCTGGCCCCGGATCAGGCAGTGGTAGCGAATTTGGAGAGTAGGTGATTTGGGGACCTTTTAAAGAGAGATTTGGTGGTGCTATGAAAGCCAGTAAGAACACAGAACTGGTGTGATGCTGGGTTGGCAGCCCAAAAGCCGAGTGTCCATAGGGCAGGGAAGCAAGGAGACAAATGACCATCCAAACGGGGAGCAATGGCTTCTTTTCCAACATCTTGTTTTTAAGTGAGTTCTGAGTCAACTGGAGCTACTTAGAGGCATGAGCACGGGCGGAGACCGCCCTTCCATGCGAGCATATGGATGAAAAGACATCTCTGATGAGTGGAGAGGGCTGTGCGGGCCTTGCTGTGGGCACACCTTGCAGCCTTTTGGACTGAACCGGAGGCATCTGTCTGAGCCTCGGGTCCTCCTCCAGGACCCTATAGTTGCGCTAAACCACAGAGGAGGGCATGGCTCGGCAGGATGTAACCGGCTCGGAAGCCGAATATGCAGACAGTGATCTGTGTTTGTAATGGGCTGAACCATTTGAAATTGTTTTATGGGGAAGACATGCACAGGGCAATGACAGTGGGATGGGCTCATAGAGAATGGACAGCAAGTGTTTGCCTGGAATGTTCTGAGACACTGTGCTTTGCTGGGACAAAAGAGTCTTTACTATAGGAGGCAGAATTCACCTGACCTTCCACCTCTACTCCCTTATGTCCTGCAGGGAGCAACTGTGGAGGGACTAAGACCAGGAACTTCTGGGACAAAACCCAGGATGCTCAGCCTCATCGAGATGCCAATCAACCCACCCTCTGGCTTCTGTGTTCTCTGAAAAAAAGAGAAAAACACACACACACACACACACACAAAACAGCCCTCTAAGACTTCTAGGGCAAGTATGAGATCAGAACAGATACAGAGAGGTTTCAGACTTTCTGAAACGAAATCCAAACGCAATCCTGTAGAATTGAGATGTTTCCACTTCTCTGACTTTACTCCTCCTACTCCTGGTCAAAGCTTTTGGTTTCCCTGTATAACCTTCACTTCAGAGACCAGCACCAGGGACATGCTGTGCTTTATACTGTTTGTGAACAACACAAGTGTTTAATAAAACTAAGCCATCCACACCTGGCTGAGAAGTGGAGTGGTCCCACCTTCTTCCCTTCTGCTCACAAATGGCCCTGAGCACTCTTGGAGATCAAAGACTAGCCCTGCTCACTGCCTCCCTAGCCCACCAAGAAGCTCACACATGTCCAGGTGTGGAGGGGGGGGCTGAGGCAGCCCCGCATAGGAGCAGGGAGATGCACAGTGGTCTGGGTAGCCAAGCCAGGGGGTAACAAGATCAAAGACAAAGTTTCTCCTTGCCTTAGGAAAGTGATTTGTGGAAGACTAATTGCCATGAATCCTGTTTTGCAAATTGGTCTTGGTGTGGGCGTGGGAATTTCAGAGGCCGAGGGTCTCAGCATTTCCCACTTCATGCTGTTCCCCAACTTCTACCCTATCAGAGCTTCAATCTGGAGTTGGCAATGCAGAGCTCCAAAGAGAAAGGAGATGATGTGGGAGGGACAGCATGAAAATGTTCATGTGTGAAAAATCTAATCCAGGAGCTGGGATAGAAAACATGGATTTACTCAATCGATGTTTCTGAGCCTTTCCCATGGGCTGTTTTTAACAAGAGCAAGGAAATCAACCACTCGAGCAAGTAGCTATAAGAGGCAGAGATGGCACCCAGACCAGTCTGTGACACAGTCCAGGAACAGGTGGCCGGCACCCCAGCTCTCAGACAGCATGCATACCCTCACTGAATAAATGACTTGATGCTTGGTGGACTAATTCCTGTGGTTTAGTCACTGTTATCGAACTGCCTGCCTTGACATTCTTCCAGTGGTACATTGGTCGCTATTTCTACTGATTTGGGGTAATATACTTAAGCAATTCTGAGTAGTTGGGTTCCATCTACACCACAACTCTTTGGCAATATCTTACAGGGTCTAGGCTGCAGGTCTCTGTACTTTGGAGTTGACTGAAAAACCGTTTGTTCTGGGAAAATAGTTTGAAGATAGAAGCACAAGGAAGGCAGAGCTGTGAACCTCTCTGTATCTGTTCTGATCTCATACTTGCCCTAGAAGTCTTAGAAGGCTCATCAGCTAAAAGGAGGTAGAAGCAATCTAGAATGATTCCTGAAGTCACCCTTGATTCTCCACAGCGACAGACAGACAGACAGACACACACACACGCGCGCGCGCACACACACACACACACACACACACACGCACGCACGCACAAAAGCAAATTCTTTTTTTCAAAAGGGCAAAAAAGCTCTACTCTTCACCAACTCTTCCTCAAAGTAAAGACGAAAACAGTCTGCAAACAACATGCAAAATGAGAGCAAAGGTCAGCAAATAATGGGATACAAAACATAGTTTCCAGTTTGTGAATCAGAAAACAACTCCTGGAAATTTGAGTCTTTTTTTTTTTTTGTAGATTATACAGAAGTCAGTAACCCACAAAACTAGAAAAAGTAAAGGTCAGTCTGAAGGCAGATAAAAAGCCAAGCCCATCTGGAGTACTCAAAGCGCAGAGGGCTGCCAGGTAGAACACATCTTCAGTGAACTCTAGCCTCACAACACCAGCCACAGGAGAGAGGCCCAGCACAGCTCGGACGCTGACCACCCTGAAGAGGAGAGTGTGACCGCATGGCCCCCACACAGTTCCTGGAGCCACAGAAAACAGCACAGCTCCAACCCCACAGAAACGGAAAAACTCACACATCTATTGACAATTGGTCCGAAGATTGTTCAAGTCAACCAGCAGGAAGAGCTAGAGGAAGGTGGACAGTCTGAGTTCAGATAGAAAGAAGAAAGATCTCCATTATTAGGTGTGTTCGTGCTTAACAAAACCCCTGGGGGCAGAGGTTTTCACTAGAAAGTGCCTTATAGCTGGATAGAACCCCAGAACCCCAGCCAGCTGCACGTCTTCGGGAGAGAACAATCGGCTCCCATCTTTCCTTGGACAGAAGTGTAGGGGGAGGGGTGGGAGGTCCTGATCTAAACAAAAGGAGAAAATTGAGCACTGACATGCATGCATTCATCCGTTGCACGCCGTGTGGCCAGCTGTCTCAAGCTTCTGCTGCGGTAACTCCCTGTAATTACGGACTACAACCTTGAACTATGGGCTGAAGCAAACACTTCTCCCTTAAATTGCATTTGCAAGAGTATTTTATCACAGCAACAAAAGAGAAACTAGAATACATAATAACCCCACAGCAGAAGTCAAAGATAGAGGGGCCGGGGATCTCACTTTGTCATAATTAACCTTCACAATAACACGGGCTCTTGCCATTGTTTCTGATTGTCCACTGGAACTAGATAAGACACTGTTGCTGAGGACACCATACACTTTCTGTCCTGAAGAGCGGCAACGCCTCCCAAATCTGAGTGGGGCACAAGAGGAAGGATGACCTGCACAGGCAGTGCCAGACTCAGAGGGAAGGATGCCCTGCACAGGGCAACCCCAGACACGGTCCCTGCCTTACCTGTGGTGTCCAGGAGCAGGGAGAGTTCTGAGGGAAGGCAAGATGGGTCTCACAGGCGTAGTAATGCAGCATGGATGTGCAGAAATCAATCAGGAGAACAACATGGCCCAGGACCCTCGGAAGCTGAGCCGGACTGAACATCTGTCAGGCAAACGAAGAGCAGACTAAGAATAACAAAGGGCAGAGTCATTTCTTTCCCATGGACTCCTGTCAGGCCAGCAGCTTCCATGCAAACTGCTTGGTCTTCCTTCCTTCAGACACCAAACTGTGGAGGTATTGCCTGGAAAAGCCCAACCCACAAACAGACAAAAAGGAAGGAACAACGCACAGAGGGACATTTGGACAGAACTATTGGTTCCCAAGAAACAGGAAGCCTACAAGTCAACTCTCCACTCCATTTAGTTTTGCAAGGTAAGAGTGGGGAGGAAGAACTGGGTGGCAGAGGATGCAGCCAGTAATAACACCAGCATGTGCTGGGGACATGCCTCTCTCGTGTATTATCTCTGCCTGGTTCCCATGTCATTGCATGCGGAGGGGATACTATCCAGGCAGTCACATGCATGGGGCAGGTGTGGGGGAGGCACACATGTCCCTGGTGCCAAAAGTGTGGCAGCCATGTGTCCTCATTAAAAACTACTAAACAGGGCTGGAGAGATGGCTCAGAGGTTAAGACTCTGCCTTGCAAGCAAAAGGTTGTGAGTTTGGATCCCAGGCCCTATGTAAAACCACCAGGCGGAACTGGCAGTGGTCTGCACTTCCAACCCTGGTGAACAGAGCCTGGGAAATCCCAGAGTGAAGCAAAAAGGAGTTAGAAGCAATCCAGGATGACTCTGAAGTACCCTTGGGCCTCCACAGGCACGACACAGTACACACTACTACTACTACTACTACTACTACTACTACTATTACTACTACACACACACGCACACACACACACACACACACACACACAACACATTAAAAAAACAAAAAACAAAAACCATTAAACAGGGATAGAAAGATGACTCAGGAATTAAAGCCTTTGCCTCAAAAGCAAAATGACCTGAGTTTAGATCCCAGGTAGGAATAGGGCACTTTTATCCCTGGTGGGCAGAGCCTGGGAAACCCCAGAGTAAAGCAATAAGGAGGTGGAGCCATCCAGGGTGATTCCTAAAATCACCCTGAGGTCTCTACAGGCACACCCACCCAAGTGCTCTCTTTTACACACACACACACACACACACACACACGCATGCACGCACACACGCACATATGCGCGCACAAAAAAAAAAAAAAATCAAACAGCAGTTCAGAAGTTAGCCTAAGCTCTGACAGTTGGATCACCAACAAAGTCAGGATCACTAAGCCACATATATTAGGTAGTTTTTAGATCAAATCTTTATGCTCTAAGTTTTGACCCACACACCACCATGACAATAAAATGTGTTAACCAATTCATACTCTTGTTTTCAAAAGATAAAATCTGAGCTGAGTGTAAGGTACATACCGGTAACCTCGACATTCCCAAGCCTGAAGCAAGAAGATCTCGACTTCAAGGCATGAGCTGCACAGTGAGATGTCTTCAAAAGAAGAAGTGTGAGGTTGCGTTCCACAGTGCGACAGTGTTCGGCCAGCTGTTTCTTATGAATATCTGTGAGAAGTGGAGCGGCATCGTTCCCAGAGCGGGTCTTACTGAAGTGCGGATCCCTACTCGCTTACTCCCTTGGAGGAAGCTTTGCCATGTAGAACATCCATGCAGCCTCAGGAGGCCTGACCAGCAGCCAGCACCAGTAAGAAGCTGCAGGCCTGCCTAGCTGCCAAATTCAGTCCCTCCCTGGTCACCATACTTATGGCTGGGTGATGTTGCTTCTCGACTGAGTTCATGAAGACTTCCCAGGCTGCTGGTGACACTCACATGCCCGAAGTCTACATGCTAAAGTTATAGCCACCAATGTGACCATATTTTGAGACTAGACTTTTGTGAGGCAAAGGTAAATGAGCTCATTAGAATGGGGACATTATCTCACTAGTTTAGTGGCCTGCAGAAAGCAGTAGAAAGATCTCTCCATGCACACTGTTGCAATCAGCCTGCATGGTTGCAGATAAATGACCATCGAACAGCCTAAGGGAACAAGGAGTTTATTATCTCTTACAATTATCTGGTTACAGTTCTTAGTCCAGCTTGACAGGAGAGCTCACACCAATACAAGGGTCAAGGGAACTGGCCACACCATCTCTACATAATGGCTGAGAAAGGGGCAATCCTTACTTGCCAGACCAGCATGTCTGGCCAAAGTATACACAAGGATGCCAACTTCCTCAACCAGCTCTCAGTATTTTATTCATCTGTTCAAAGCCTAGTCCTACTCACCATAGGCTGGGCCTTCCCCATCAGCTAGACAATCTCCTGCATGTTTGCTCTGGGCTTAACCCAACCACTAATTCTCCACAAATGTGCCCAGAGCTCAAACCCTCAACCATCAAGTTGACACCTATACCTAACTATGACACACACGAAAAACAGGTATGTTGACGGCAAGAAAGCAATGTGCACAGAGAGCCCTGGCCAGAACCTAGCCAGGCTGTGATCTGAGACCTCAGCTTCCATAACCGGAGGAAAATAAACTTCCGTTATTTCAACTGCCCATCTTTGCCATCTTGCTGACAGCTTCCTTTCTTCCTACTTCCTTCTAGATCCTGAAAGCCAGCATGACTTTGGAAATCCTGTGTAAAAGGCACCACCAGCCTGGGCCTCAGTAGACAATACAAAGCAGAACTACACTGCCACTAATCCATCAGGACTGACCACATCACACAACTGAAAGCAGTGGTCCTACCAACAGTGGACTGAAACTTCCAGAATTATGAGCAAAAATAAATCTTTTCTCTGGAGCCCTAAAATTCTTTGGAGGTAAAAGAAACAGGATCACAAATTTGATACTAGTCTAGGCTACATAATGAAATCCTGCCTGACTCCCACAAATACATGAATAAATACACATATAAAATCTTTCTTCCTTATAATCTGATAGTCTCAGGCATTTTGCCACAGCTATAGCAGTTTGGGTGTCAACTGGGAATGGACACAAAAGAATATCTCCTAAGTGTTTATGTTTATGCCATGTTGCTGATCTTAATTAGAGCTCTTTATACTGCAGAGGTTCATAACTCATCAAAGTGCTGAGAACAAGTGACTGCTAAGCATGCTCAACCTTGGGCTTTGGAGAGGGTTCAGAAGTTCGGCCGGCCTTTGCCTGAAAACAAAAGGACCTGAGCTCTAACCACCAAATCCCATGTTAAAAATGCTGGGCAATGTGGCGGCGGCAGCACTTCAGCCCCTTAAGTAGAGCCTGGAAACCCCAGAGCAAAGCAATAAAGTGGAAGAGCAATCCAGGATGATTCCTGATGTCAATCTTGAGCCTTCACACCCAAATGCCCTCTTGTACACATAGCCACATATACACACGCATACACACACATGCATGCAACAAAAAAATACTCAACCTTAAATGAGACATCTATATCATCTCCTTCGAGGCTCATGGAACTTCACAGAACTTTCTTCCCAACAAGTCCCACTCCTTTTAAATCTATGTGTGTTCAGACAGTTTTGGAAACTCATGAATTCTTCCTCTTTTCATGAGGAAATGTTGATGGCCCAATCTTGTATAGGCTTTGTGCAGATAACCACAGATAACCACAACTATAGTGAACTCACGTCATGTCCAGACCACACTTTGCTGGCACTCTTTGCTGGTCTCTGGCTCTTACATTCTTTCCACCCCTCTTCTGTAAGGTTCCATGAGCTGTGGAGAGGTAGAAATATAGATATGTGGCTAAGGACAAGCACTCCACAGACAATTTATGCACATTTGTGATTCTCTGTGTTAACCACCATTCACTGCACATAGAAGCGTCTCTGATGAAGGGTGCAAGCTGCCCTGTGCATATATTTAGAAGACAGTTTGATGCCACCTCTATTTAACAAAACAGTAGTAGTAGGTTTTCTCCTAAGGCCTATGACTTCTCTACTCCCAGATTCTTGGCCAGGTTTACAGCACAGGGCATGGGTTCCCTCGTGTGGAGTGGGACTTAAGTCCAACCAGAAAGTGATTTGTTGCCACTGCAACAGTAACGTCATGATAATGATAATGCCATATCTTGCCAAACTTAGCTTGTTATTGTTGCTAGCAGAGCGCACAGCTAAGTAAGATTGTTGATGACGTTTTCCCCTGCCCTGGTTTGAATGTGAATTGTCCCCCCCACAGTCATGTGTCTGAAAACTTGCTGGATAAAGTCTTTCAGTGGATGAGGAACTTGAGGGCTAATGCCTTGGCTCCACTTCCTCTCTCACTGTCTCTGCGTCCTGTATAGGACTACAATGGAATGGCTGATGTCATGCTTCAGCTACCATCTGCTACCATACATTCCCCACCATGGATGCCCCCTGAAACTGTAAACCAACAGGAAAAAACCTTTCTGCCTTAAGGTGCTTGTGTCAGAGTATTTTGTCGTATCAACAGAAGAGTGACTGGAACATTCCCCCAGCAACTGGCCCACCGCCTCCTGGCACTATGGAAGTCAGTCAGCAGGAAAGAAGCTTCCAGATCAGTTCCAGCTTGATTTCTCTGTGTCCTGTGACCAAAGTGTGTGGCATCTTCCAGCAAGAGAGCTTTACCATTGAGTTCTGGTGGTGACAAGGAAAGGACAACACTCTGTCTTATCTTAAAGGCCTCTGTAATCTCCCTGTCCAACAACTTGCAGGAGCTGTCCACACCTGGCATTGGAGTTTTGTCGGTAATTGTGACTGCTGGGAGGGGCAGTTCAAGGCATCTGCTGCTATGTATCCCTTTGGGGAGAGACATTTCTTTACTGATGTAGTCACTGGTGAGTAACTTTCCACCCATGCTCACAAAAACAATCCTAATTCAGCTCATTCAATCATCAAAACAACAACAACAAAACCCATGAAGGTAGAAGGGAAACTGGCTGGGAAGAGGAAAGGGATGTTTGAGAGGCAAAAGAGGGTAATGGAGGTGAATAGAATACAAATACATTATATGCATATATAAAAATATAACGAAGCTCATTATCACATGTAATTAATGAATGCCAACAAAAATTTAAAGAAAAATATAGGCTCTTAGATCATTAGTAGAAAGAGCAAAAATAAAGATAGAATATAAGTAAATGTACAAAACATTTCCTTTTCCTCTTGACCTTCTAAATTTTGTTTGATAATTCAGGCCAAACTTATAACACTGACTTGTGGTTGTCAATATATATGAAAGGAATATTTAAGATGACTATATTACAAGTGTCAATAGCAGTATGACATAAAGCAGAGTAATATTTTTACATGTCCCTTACACTAGTAAGATATTGACACAAATGGACTGTGTTCTGTATATATGATGCAGAAAATCATATGTTTACAGAAACACTATGTGAAGAGATAAAACTCAACTGTACTATACCTAAGCCAAAATGTTAAAGAAAAAAGGCAGGATATCTATAGGAAGGTAGGCAGAACAAAACAAAGCAACAACAGCAACGGAAACCCTCAGTGATAACAAACACTTCCTCCCACACCTGTCTTTGACAGTATGAACTACCTGTCAGCTGGAGGCAGACAAGGGGCAACAGTGCCCCCTCAGCAGGGACCTAGGAATCCACCGACAGGCGGACCTACATGGCAGTGAGCTTTGGGTGCAGAACAACTTGAGATTTCCCAAAAGCAGGAAGTGAAGATTCAAGGAGTCGTGAAAAGAAATTCGTGCGCTGCAGCTGAGGAAGGCGCACTCCAAGCGCTCTGCTCAGCCCGTCCACTTTCACAGGCACATGGCAATGTCTGTTTTCCTGAGGTTGTTCTTAAAAACACTGTACACACTAACAAAAAAAAGTAAGGCACCTGATGACCTCGGTTTGACCTCTGGGAGCCCATGTGGTGTATGTATATGCCTTAACCTCTCTGTCTCTCTAACAAATAAATAAATAATTTAAAAAGTCATCAATAATTTCATCACCAACATTAATGCTTTTAACATTTGATACCTTTCTTTTCAGTCCCTTTTCCTTGTATATTTGCTTGTAGATTGTTTTAACTTTTTACAAAATCACCCCAAGTATGCGATTCCGAACCTGATTTCAAATATAACGGTGTTGATAAAGCAGTCAGAGAAGTGATTCCTTCAATAACTTTAGATGTAAAGCCAGATACATTGACTCAGGCCTGTGACCCCAGCTCCCAAGAGGCTGAGGCAGGAGAATTTCCAGGAGTTAAGGCTGGGTTGGGCTATAGGTCTAGGCAAGGGCTACATTTTTGAGACTTTGCTTCAGTAAAACAAAATATATTAATCTGTGAATCTCAGTCAGCAAAACCACAATAATTACAAAGTTTAGTGCCACCTGTGTGGCCAACCACATTAGCTATCCTAAGAAAAACCTGAATTTATATTATGTTTTGATTGTTTGCCTTTTGTTTCTGGAGAAAGGGTCTCACTTAGTGTCCCTGGCTGGTCTGGAATGTGCAGTGATCGTCCTGCCTCTGCCCTCTGGATGCTGGGACTGACTGCGGGCATAAATCACCATTCCGGTATCATTAAGCATGATTTAGCATCTGCCACATTAAAAGCGTCTTCATGTACATAATGGTTAACAAATTAGAACTCAATTTTGAGATCTGAAAATACAGTCATCATATTCTGCTTATATGCTAAATTTCGTAGGGATTTAACTGCAAAAGAGACAAGAATAGTTAGTCTCAAATCTCAGAGCTGTTTTCTGAAAAGTGATCCCAAGAGACCTTGCATTTATGCTCAGAGACTGGCTCCGAGTAAGCCAACTGTAGCAGTTCACCTGCTTTGTTGCTGATAAAATCACCATTAAATGGCTTAAGGGAACAAGAGGTTTATTTTCTCTTACGATTCCTGGGTATAGTTGTTTGTCCATCTTAGCAGGAGAGCTCATACCAACACCAGGGGCCAAGGGAACTGGCCACACCATATTTGTGTAACAGCTGAGAGAGGGAAAATCCTTGCTTGTCAGACCAGCATGTCTGGCCAAGTGTACACAAGGATGCCAACTCTCTCAACCAGCTCTCTGTATTTTATTCCAGGATCTAGCCCCACCCATCATGGGCTGGGCCTTCCCCATCAGCTAGACAATCTCCTGCAGATTTGCTCTAGGCTTAACTCAACCACTAATCCTCTACAAATGTCCCCAGAGCTCAAACCGTCAACTGTCAAGTTGATACCTATGCCTAACCATGACACCAACAGGGTATCTAGCAAAACAGAAGGAAGAAACTCCTGCCAGCTACAAGGAGGGAGGGTCAGCTGCACAGTGCCGGCCCCTCTCATGCCACAGCCCTGCAAGCGGAGAAAAGACACGCATGAGAGCCCTCAGATTTTTACTACCAAGAGCTCATTTTATCTTTCCCATCTTGCACTTGTGGCACATCTGAAAGGCTTTTCCTTTAAAAAAAAAAATCATTCTTCTAGAATTGAAGACATTCATAATGGCCAGTCCTATTTTTATTCACACATCAAACTGACTTAGTGTACAATTTATTATTATTATTATTACCATTATCATTATCACTATTATTATTGGACAGAGTCTTGTTTTTTTTAAATTTTTTTAATTATTATTATTTATTCAATTGTGCGCGTGTATGTGTGTGTGCGTGTATGTGTGTGTAGAACCATGGACGAATTCGGGAACCACCATGGACAGCCTCCTCCTTGTTTACTCTGCCCCGGGATTCACAGGCTCTGCCCTACCAGGACCAGAAACGCAGGCCGCCCCTGCTTCCGCCTGGCGTCTATATGTGGGGTCTAGGATCCGAACTCAGGACCTTCTGCCTGCAAGGCAGAGGCTTAACCCCTGAGCCACCTCTCCAGCCCCCAGAGTCTTGTTTTAAGACAGATGAAGGTCCTGGATATGATCTTTTCCTAAAGGATGTAACAAAGTAGATTCTTCATGTGCTATCACAGAACATGCAAATTCACCATGAACAGGAAAATGTTAAGGAGCATAGAAAATTTAAAATATCATGGAACATAAAATTTTATTCAAGAAATTATGGTTAACAAGGCTGGAGAGGTGGCTCAGGGGTTAAGCCTCTGCCTTGCAGGTGGAAGGTCCTGAGTTTGGATCCCAGATCCCACGTATAGACGCCAGGTGGAAGTGGGGCAGCCTGCACTTCTGGTCCTGGTAGGGCGGAGCTTGTGAATCCCCGGGCAGAGTAAACAAGAAGGAGGTGGAGGTGGCCCATGGTGGTTCCCGAATTCGTCTGTGGTTCTACATATACACACACAGACACACACCGCGCGCACGTATATACGCACACTCGCACAATTGAATAATTTTTTTTAAAATTAAAAAAAAAGAAATTATGGTTAATAGTTTAACTCTGAATTTTAGTTATTCAGACTCCACAGAGGACACTGACAGCAGCATTCGAAGGTGAGTTTCTAGGCAGATGGGACAGTGGGCTGTAATCCTTCTGGAGGTCTGAAATAGTGTTTGAAGCTTCAAAGGAACAACAGATCTTCTAAGGACCTACTGTGTGTTGGGCTATTGAAAGCTTCTCTTGCATTTACATCTTCTGCTTCTTGGTGGCTCCACTGGAGTCTCTCAGGAGCCAAACATTCATAGGTAGGAGTAAAGGCTCATGCAACCCTCTGTGTACTAAAATCCAGGTCCTACAGTCACAGACTATGAGTCTCTTTGGTCAACAATAAGCAACGGGCTGCTGCTGGAAGAATGAGGGTCAGAAGAGGAAGGGAGGACAACCATACATAGATACATATATATACTCTTGTCTGTTGCTGCGAGAGAACACCCAAAGACAAGCAACTTAAGGGAGAAAGGGAAATTTATTCAGCTTACCATTCCAGAGGGGAGATACAGTCTTTCTTTCATGGTGGAAATGGCATGGCTGGCAGCAAAGGTAGAGGGTGCCTATGTCATGCCCATCCACAAGACTGACAGCTGCTTGATTGCCAGCTGCAAGAGCAGACCTCTCCCGAAAGTAGGGTGGTACTAAACTACCTCAAGGCCCCTCCCCTGTGACTGCCTTCCTCACCATGACTTTCCCAAACACATGAATATGTGGGCCAGACATACTGGTCTGGCGAGGAAGGATTATCTCTCTTGCAGCCATTATGTGGAGATCGTGAAGCCAGTTCCCTCGGCCCTTGGTGTTGCAGTGAGCTCTTCTGCCAAGCTGGACTAAGAACTGTAACTAGAGTATCGTAAGAGAATAAACCCGTTTCCTTAAGCAGTTTTGTCATGACGTTATCAGCAACATGCAGGTGAACTGCAGCAGGTGCTATGATTTGAATTTGACAGTATTCAGGACCTGGAAACACAGGGCCCTAGGCATGCTGCACAAGTAGACAGTAGAGTCACGGCTGACTTTGTCAGCACAAGCTGGACACACATGTGTGCATCTCCATTCCCAAAATTGTCCCTGGTTGCTCTGCTGCAGCTCGATACACACTTGGGTGTTTCCGGGCTTCCAAGTCTGTCTTACCACTTCATGAACCCAGCATGGAGTCTTGGGGGTGGGCACGCAATCTCCATCCACAGCTTTTCGTCTCTTCTTCAGTTCAATCTGACGGCATGTGTACTTGTCACAGCATATTTCTAGAAGGTAAGAGGATCAGTATGACCAGCTTTGACCCTGGCCTCAATCTTTGGAGTGCTCTCCTTAGAAGCTTATGCAGTCAAGGACAGCTATGAATATAGAGCAACACAAAATTATAAATTCACTTAAACATGATGTTATTTGTGTATGACAGTGACTTGCTATAGCATCAAAATACCTCCAGAATGTAACCAGAAAAGAATGGAGATCAATGGGCTCTTTCTTTTCCAGATGATTCTTGGAGCCAAACACTTTTTTTAAAAAAACCTTTATTTAATGGTGTGTGTTTGTGTGTATGTGGAGGGGGGCACTGTGAGTCCCTGTGGAGGTCTAAATGTGATTTCAGAAATAATTCTAAATTGCTTCTACCTCATTTTTGCTTCACTCTGGGATTTCCCAGGGCCAAAAGTGCGGCTGCAGCCACTTCTGCCTGGTATTTTTACATGGGACCTGGGATCCAAACTCAGGACCTTCGGCTTGAAAGTAAGAGTCTTAACACCTGAGCCATCTCTCCAACCCCTAAAATTACTTTTGAAGCTTAGGCAGCATATGACATTGGCCTGTCAGCAGGAGAAAAGTGTTCTTGGCGTGCGGCCTCACCAGCAGAGTCTCACATCCTACCCATCCCACCCTACAGGTCAGAGGTCAACGTGGAAACAAAACTAACTTTGTGGTAGGCAAATAAAATAACTGTATTTTACTTCTCAGTTACTCTTTGAAGTGGCACAAACATAAACAGCCAAGAGATCCATGACCCATACCTACAGATTGACACTCGGAGGTGTCTAGAAAGACTTTCCCATCCATAAATCATTTTCCAAGACAAGCTGTTGGCTTGTGAAGCGTACGACTCAATGTGACATCTCTCATGTCCTCTCCTTTTAAGGCATGGCGAGTTGAGCCACAGGCAGGCAGCCACCCAGGCCACCAGAGCCGCTAGAGCCACCACTGTGCAGAGATTGAATCTGAGCTTCTAAAAAGGGGCCTGGACTACGGAGCATCTGAAAGGTGCTTGAGTCACTTCAGCCACTGTCATGGGTCCCAGACATGTGCATAGCTGGAACATGAAGGGGACATTGTCTCAGCTGTGTGTGTTAAATGTAGCCCACAGCTGTCACGGAGGATCCCAGAAATAGTTTCCATACATCGAATGGACGAGGTAGTGATGAGCTTATGGGTGGTGCACTATGACTGCCATCCCCCAGAATAAAATATGTGAACAGGCATTGAGTAGCAAGACACCCAGAAGGGAGAGTGCTGATGGTAAGAAGAATCGCAAGAATTAAGGAACAGTTATTAGAGTGGGGCTCCCTTGCTTCTCATGGATTCCATGTCTGGAATCTGAGTTCCTTTTCTGGATTTCTCTCACTGGCTCCGCACAGACTCTATGTCTGTGAGTTCTTTCCTTTCTCTCCTCTAATGCGCTCTCACTGCAATCCCTGGACACAAGAACGCCACATTGTGGCACAGCCAATCAACCGGCTCTCACCCCTCTTGGAATCCACGTCCATGAGTTCCATTCTTTCTCTCCTCTCATAAACTCTGCCTTAATTCTCAAAAAAAAAAAAAAAAAAAAGAAAGAAAAAAGAAACAGTTGCTAGATTAGGAAGTCTGAAAACTTACTACCTGAGAATATGTGTTATATTTATACTGTTAACACAGAATAGGGTGAAGTACAAATGCATTGCTTTGAAGAAGCTGAATCATGGGGGGGAGGGGCTTCTGAGCAAACTACACTAATGGTTTGCCTGGGGTCAGGGGCCCCTCAAGTCTAAACTTCCTTGCAGAGATTTTGACCTTCTAGAAAGGATGAGGCAAGATCTTGTGACTTTGTTTAAAAACTGAAGCTTATTTCATATTGGCATAAACTCTAAGACTTACAGAAACTTAAATTGCTCTGTTGATATAATCGACCCTCCAAATCTATCCATTTATAGGACAAGTTGGACAAGAATGAAATGAGATGCCAAGAACATGGGGATTTGGCAAGGTAAACGACCTGGCTTCTTAGACAAGTAAATTCCAAGGGAGCGTGTTTGTGTTAGGTGGTGAGGGCAGGGATATTTAGCTTCAGTTAAGGAACTATTAAGAGACATTTATTATACATCAAGGAAATTTTAACACCAAATGTATATATGATACCATTTTACTGCGATGTTATCTTTAAGAGTCACTGAAATATTCACAAATGAAATTACAGGCATTCTGAAATTTGCTTCAAAATGCAGGTGGGAGGAGACGGGGTGGAGAGTGATATGGGTTGCTGAGGAGTAGCTGCTGGGATGGGGAACAGGATCGTGGGGAATCAGGGTGTTGATAATTCTATATGATCTGTATGTATCTGACATATTCCAAGAAAAAACAAGAATAATGAGACATTAGAGGAATTCAAGGGAAAGGTGTGTGCTTAGCAAGAAGTACACTGGGCATTTTCAGTAATAAAGATATAATGATGCTCCCCTGCCCAGCGTGGGTCCTAGTCCACCAGGGAGAGCCAGAGGTTTATGTCAGGCATTGAAGGCCCCGTCCAATTGATTTCCTGTTATCTACTTAAGATCTTTTACCTGAATTTTCCTTATTTTGAATCCCCAAACTTGCCTTTGTCCAGCTTTGTAAGGGATGAGAGAAAATAGATGTGTAGAGCAAACTCGAACAATGTTTTGGAACTTCTCCCCGAAGATTAGTAAAGCAAGGACAGAAAGCCTGATTGCTTCTCATCTTCAACGTGGAGTTTAGCCTTTTAGCTTCTAATGGAATAAAAGGGCATGGCGTTCTTCTATTTAGCCTCTCTTTAAAGTTTTTGTTTGGGAGGGACATACTGGTTATAAACATTTATTAGGACAAAGCTTCTGATGGACCCCATTCCTTTGCATAGTACGCCCTTTATTAGAATTCTGTAACGTGTGGTAAAGGGTTAAGTTCCTTTTTATCTCATGAAGCCCAAGAGAAGTCAGAAACTTCTATGATTCCTTCACAGAACTCTCCAGCACCACTAACCACATACATATGAAGCTTAAGGTTTCTGCTAAATAAATTTCAAGGTTAGAATTTCAATCTCATTCTATAGCATAGGCAAGAGCCACTTGGTTGTCTACTTAGAAATGACTGAAGCTTTGTCTCACTGCTGTTCTTTTATGGAGGCTCCTCCTCAGAGGCTGCCTCTCCCGCTTCTTGTCATCTTTTTGGAAACTGCAATGCCAGCCCTGTCTACCCTTCCTGTAGTGCCTTGGATTGCTACTGTTTAGCTACGCATCACACAAGTCTCTTGTGATTGTCTTGCTTGGTCCACCGTAATAAAGTGCAGATGCAAGCCCTAGTGGAGGAGAGCTAGTCTTTCTATTTTGGTGACTGCTATATCTACAGTTCTTTACCACGATTCTCATTCATACCCCTGGCTTTGTGTGACTTTTCAGGACTCTGTGCAATTGCTATGCATCCCTCGCTGACATTCCTCTCTGCATCACTTATTCTCCTTGAGCCCTTGTTGTTTCTGTGTAGAATCTACTTCAGGACAGCAGAGATTTTCATCTCACTTAACTGCCATGTTCACAGGAGTTACTGAATAAATAACTTAACCCTATGCTTAAATGAATAACAGAAATACCTGAATCCTGAGCTCTTAGAAGAAACACATTGGTACTCAATACTCTCACAACACAGCAATGCCAGCTTCGTTCTGCACATGCTCTTCAGAATTCAAGGAGGGGCTGCTGTGATCACATGACTCTACTTCACAGCATTTCTTGTTTCTATGCCAAACGCCTTCCTCTGGGTCACACTGGTTTCTAGGGTCCCTGAAGCAGGCTGAGTTCTCACTGAGGGCTCACAGAAAATCTTGAGCCTCAAAATAAAGGTACGAAATGATGATAGGTCTTCTGCAGACCTTGCCAAAATCTGAGAAAGTTCCAAAGAATGTGAAAGTCGCCCTCTCAGCAGACCAGCTGACAGAGTGGAGCTGATCCACACTTGGATTTTACAGATGTGTGTTCTACCACTCTGAATGAAGGGAAAATGGCAAGACTGTTAGAGAGCAGCACTGTCCTTGCCTTGTCTCAATTGGTCTCAATAATCTATTCTAAAAAGCAATTAAAACATGAGATGTTTAGATATGCAGAGTTGAGAATATAGAAAACAGGACTAAACTACAGCTTTTGAAATAATTAAAGCATTTGAAAAAGAAAATATTAAATAGCAACTCTTTAAAAAAAGTCTATTTCTCAGAAGGAAGTGAATTCAACTATTTGGTCAATCCTATATATAAGACTTATAGTTTGACCTTGCTTTTGGAAGAAATGGTACCATTATAATACTATTTTAAATCTCTAACTATGGAAAATATTTCTTTAACTTGATTTCTTTTGTAAGCAAATAGAAAAAAGAAAAAGGGGGTTAGAGAGATGGCTTATGGATTAAGACTGTCTCACAAATAGAAGGTTCTGAGTTTGGATCCCAGGTCCCATCTAAAAGCAAGAAGGACATAGAAATAATCCAAGATAATTCCCAAAGTTACCCTTGGTCTTCCACAGGGACACCAGTGCCCCCCCACACACACAAAGGCAACGTAAATAAAGTTAAATTTAAAAAAATCCTATTGACATGTATAATCATGTGTTCTTAGACTGTCACATTATCAAAACTTTCAAAGTAATTCACTGAAGTACAATGAATAAATGGAGCCAAAGGCCTACATCAGGCCCTGGGTTTGATTCCCAGAAACGAAAAGTACAAAATAAAAAGATTTGGTAGGACAAGGGAGGGAGGGAGGAAAGAAGGGAAGGAGAGAGAGAGAGAGAGAGAGAGAGAGAGAGAGAGAGAGAGAGAGAGAGAGAGAAACCTCCATTGCTCTCTCAATAGTAAGCTACTTAGACACACAAGTATATGGCTCAAAAAAAAAAAAAAAAAAAATCCCATGCTCTGATTTTAGTCTTGGTTTGTAATAGCCAATTTACTTCTTTCTTTTCTTTCCCCTTTCAAGCCACACACACTTCAAATACAGTTATTTTACCAGTTTTGTTGAATGTATCTCCCTTGTCCTTTGAGTTTTGATCCAATATCCAGGTTATGAAGAAGATTTACTATTAGGCTCAAGATTTCCAACTTCCTGCCCACCACAGACATGAAGCAGAGTTCTGGATTAGGAAGCAAACTGGAGCTTCAGCGGCAGGTGAACAGTGCCATCTGGTGGTGTCAGAGCGAGTGACATACATCCAGCACTGATGGAAGTGTTGAGGGGTGGGCCCCATATTTCTCTAGACTTTAGCCAATTTTGTAACAATCTCAAGGCACAGGAGGCTGGTCACACATATGCTTACACTCCAGAAGAACCCACACTCCTATCAACTTATTACACACTCAGCCTTATATCAGTCCACATCACATACTGTGTTTTGGATATTTGTGTTATGTGAGAACCATGTCCAAAGATCTCAAGAACATGGCCATCTAAGAAAGTACATAGCTCTAAGCATTACATTGAAAAAAAAAAAAAAAAAGACAAATCAAATGAGAACTTAATGATGCACCTAAGGCCTTGAAAAAATAAGAACAAACTAAACCCAAAAGCAGCAGAAGAGGAGAAATAATTAGATTGGGACAGAAATTCATGAAATATAAACAGCAACACATAGGAGGAATAGATAAAAGATAAACAATGCCAACAAACCTTCAGCAAAAGAAAGAGAAGACCCAAATTTTAAGATTAAAATTGAAAAGAGATTTTACAAAAATACCAGTGAAATTCAGAAAATCATAAGGACATAACCTTAAAAACCAATTTTACAACAAACTGGACAATCTAAAAGAAATGAATGCTTTCTAGTTGTGCATGACTTAACATACATAAAACAAGATAAACAATTTAAACACACTAGAAGCAATGAGATTGAAGCAGTCAGTAACAAAGCATAACCAAAACTCAAAACAGTCCAAACACAGATTGATTCACTTATGAATTTTACCAGACCTTCAAATAACTTACACCAATAGTTCTCAAATTTTTCCATAAAATAGAAATCTAATAAACACTTCCAAGATCTTTCTACAAGTTATTAAGAACAGCTGATACCAAACCAGACAAATACAACAAAGAATTATAGACCTATCTCCCTGATGAACATAAATGCAAAATTCCCAACAAAAATAACTGTAAAATGAATTTAAATTCATCTCAGAAAAGATCATTTACCATGACAGTCATTCCAGAGATGAGGGATGGTTCAGCATGACATATGCTAATAAATTTAATTCATCACATAATAGTCAAAGTGATCACATGATCATTTTAACAGCTGCAGAGCTCTGTGTGTGTGTGTGTGTGTGTATGCACTCACACACACAAGAGACACACACACAAGAGACACACACACGAGACACTTGAGTGTGTGTCTGCAGAGGCCCAAGGGTGACATTATCAGGAGTCATCCTAGATTGTTTTACTTCCTTATTATTTTGCTCAGGGGTTTCCCAGGCTCTGCCTCTCAGGACTAGAATTACAGGCTACCACCATTTCTGCCAAGCCTTTTTTTTTTCTTTTTTTTTGGTAACGTGGAACTTGGGGATAAAAACTCAGATTTTGTTTGAAAGGTGAAAACTTTTTAAAAGGTTTTGCGGGGTTATCTCCTTAAAACTTCTCTAAGTGGAGGCTGGAGAGGTGGCTCAGGGGTTAAGCCTCTGTCTTGCAGGCAGAAGGTCCTGAGTTCGGATCCTAGACCCCATGTATAGACGCCAGACGGAAGCGGGGGCGGCCTGCGTTTCCGGTCCTGGTAGGACGGAGCCTGTGAATCCCAGGGCAGAGTAAACAAGGAGGAGGTGAAGGCGGTCCATGGTGGTTCCTGAATTCGTCCGTGGTTCTACACACACACACACATACATACACACATGCGCACACACATACATGCACAATTGAATAAATAATAAATAATAAAAAAAATAAAAAACAAAAAAACAAAAAACTTCTCTAAGTGTACCATGTCCAAGTATGGTGACCCAAAAAGCTTTCGTGGGTTGAGAAATATGAAAAAGGAGGAAAGGGAAAGAAATAGAGATAAGTGTGGCTGAAGCAGGTGGAAAGTCCATGGTCCCCCCACAGGGAGAAACAGTAAATCCACTGCTCAGTCCTGCCGGATTTCATTTATACACAAGGATAATCTGGGAGGTGGAAATAGTTTGTAGATCTAGGCGAGGGACCTCTGATTAGTTGGAAGGAGAGACATGGGAGGGTTTGGGGAGCGCTCTCCTACTTTCTGATGTGCTTGGATGGCCAGGCTGAGTCAGAGAATCAACATTGCTGATATCTAGTGTGGGCCAGAGAGAGATCATCTACACATACATCCATAAACAGACACGTCCATGAACAGAAGCCTAAGACCTCAGGCTATGGCCTTAATTCTTAAGACTCCAGAAAGTTCCGTTTTCCATAAGAAGCTCATGATTTTAGCTCCTCCCCTCAGCCTGCCATGCTTTATATCAAGGAATAAGATTTCCTTTTCAACAGGCAACATCCAATACACCACTTTCTGTTAGGTGGCTCTCTACAGCTTTAACCCAAGCCATTGCCACAGTCCCTGATAGAGCTTTTGACAAACATCCAACATCCCTTCATGATTAAAAAACTTAAAGCATTCCCACTAAGATCAGGAACAAGATGGGAGTGTCTACTTTCTCCATTTCTATTCAAGGTAGTGCTTGAAATCTTAGTAGAACCGTGAGACAAGAGGAAGAAATAAGATAGATACAAACAGGAAAGGAAGAAGAAATATTCCTGTTTGCAGCTGATATGATTCTATATGTAAGAGACCCTAAAGATTCCACAAGAAAATTCCAGAGCTGGTACTTTCATCAAAATGATAGGATAACAAAATTACATTACATATTAATGATACTGATAATGATTGATTAATGATAATGATTGAAAAACAAGGGAAACAATCCAATTCACAATACACACACACACCTTGGAATACATTTAACCAAAGAAATGAAAGATTTCTAAAATGTAAACTTTAAAACATTGAAAAAAAAAAAAGAAATGGAGAACAACACCAGGAAATTAGAAGATCTGCCAAGCTCATGGATTTGAATGAATGTTGTGAAAATGATCATCCTACCAAAAGAAATCTACCGATTCAATTTAATTCCAGCAAAATGTCATGACTATTTTTCACAAACACTGAAAAAAAATCTTAAAATATACATAGACGCAAAAAAGACCAAGGATTGCCAAAACAAAGTTGAAAGTAAAGAATACTGCAGGCAGTCTCACCTAACCTGATCTCAAGTTACATTAGTCATGAAATAATGACAACAGGATGCTGGCATCAAAACAGATAAACAGATGAATGGAATAGAAGACCCAGGAGATAAGTCCACACAACTGTAGCCATTTGATCTTTAACAAGTGACAAAAATACATAACGGAGAAAAGATAGCATTTTCATCAAATGTTGGTGTTGGGAAATCAGATTATCTATATGTAGAATGTAACTTGATTCTTATCTTTATCTCAACTTCAAACGGATCAGACTTCATTTTGAGTATGTGTTTTGCATGGTGTGTATGTTCTACGTGTGTGTGTGTGTGTGTGTGTGTGTGTGTGTGTGTGTAAAAGGGTACTTGAGTATGTGTGCCAGTAGATACCCAAGAGTGACTTGAGAATTATTTTGGACTGCTCCTCCACCTTTATTGCTTTGCTCTGGGGATTCCCAGACTCCACTCTTCAGGGCTGAAATCACAGGCTGCCGCCAGTTCTGTCCAACATTTTTACATGGGATTTGGGAACCAGAACTCCGGTCCTTTGTTTGCAAGGCAAAAGCATAACCAGTGAACCACCTCTCCAGCCCAAGAGCTAAAACTCTTGAATTACTATTTGAGGAAAGTTGGGAGAACACATCCACCTACAGGCACAGGACTTTCTGAATGTGACTCCAGTTACATAGCAAATAAGCCTAATAAAACAAATGAGATCGAGTGAAGATGAAAAGCTCCTGGACATAAAGGAAATTGAGTGAAGAGACAGCCCACAGAACGGGAGAAAAATCTTTGTCAGCTATGTATTTGGTTAAGAATTAATGCCTAGAATAAATACATGCTGGAACTCAAAAAAAGAAAAAAACCTAATCATCAAGAAAACAAATACCCAATTAAAAATGGACTACAGAAGTGAACAAGAGTTTGCAAAAGCATATAAATGGCTACTATTCAATATCCTTAGTCATAGGGGAAATCCAGATTCAAACTACTTTGAGATTTCAACTCACCTTAGTCAGAAAGATCATTATCAAGAAAACAAATGACTCTAGACATGGATGTAGGGTAAAGGGAAACTTTATACACTGTTTGGTGGGAATGTAAACTGATACAGTCACTATGGAAATCAATCTGGAGGTTCTCAAAAAAAATTTTAAAAAACCTAAAGAGAAATAGCATGTGACCTGGCTATACCATTTGTTGCAGTTATCCTGCAGGGTTGCTGATAAATGATCATTAAACAGCTTAAGGGAACAAGGGGTTTATTTTCTTATGATAGTCCAGTTACAGTCTGTCCAGCTTGACAGGAGAGCATGCACCAACACCAGGGCTGAGGGGATTGGCCACACCATCACCACATAATGGTTGAGAGAGGGACGATCCTTACTTGCCAGAACAGCATGTCTGGCCAAGTATGCACAAGGATGCCGACTCTGGATTTTATTCCTGGGCCTAATCCCACCCACCTGAGCCTTACCCATCAACCAGACAATCTCCTGCAGGTTTGCTCTGGGTTTAACCCAACCACTAATTCTCCACAAATGTGCCCAGAGCTCAAACCCTCAACTGTCAAGTTGACACCTGTGCCTAACTATGACACCACTACTGGGCATGTACCCAAAAGACTACATGTACATCCTACTAACGGGATCCTTGCATCTAAAGTTCATTGCTTCTCTATTCAAAATAATCAGCTCTGATGGCCATACTAATGAATGGACAATGAAAATGTGGCATATATACATCATGGAATTTTAATGTTTTAAAGGAAAATAAAATAGTGAAATTTTCAGAAAACTGGAAAATATTACACTGGATAACCTAGATTCAACAAGCCAAACCCTACATGTTCTATCATACCTTTGAGTTTTGGACTTGTGTGCTTCATTTGGAATGCCTGTAGAGAAATGGAAGCTGGAAAGGAACCACTGGGTAGAAGGCGTAAGTGGGGTCAGCGTAGCAGAACACGTGATGTGCAAATGGGGCAAAGTTTAAATAGGCATGGGGTTGCAGGCACAAGGGAGACAAATGGGGTAGGAAAGGGCTAAATTAACATTGTTTGAAGGAGCCATATGGAAAGCCATTTTATAAACTAAAAATATAATTTAAAAGAGAATTTGAACAAGTTCATGGATGGTCAAGGCTAATCCCAGAACCCATGGATTATTAAAATGAAAACTCCAATGTCAAGCATGAGATACCTTCCTATGAGTTCTTGGTTATGAAAGCCCCAGAAGCCTCCAGAACAGCACATGCCATTGCCAGTGTTCTTGATTGTCCAGTACTAAAAGGTTAAAAATATATATATATATTGCTAAAAACAACACACCTTTTGAAGACAGAGAGAAATCATGCTGGACTTACAGGAGGTGGAAACTTCTTGTTGGCTTTCAATGTTCCGAAAAGTACTATGTAAGAAGATGGGGAAAAACCACCAGTTTCACTGAGCTGTGACCTTGTATTCTACAATACCACCAAAATGTGCCCACTGATACGAGTGGCATGATCATGAGGAAGCAGAAGCCCAGTCTTAATTTTTTTTTTTTTGGGGGGGGGGAGGAAATTGTGTTTATGGTTCTAGAGGGAGACACAGTTCATTAGTACAGAAATCCCATAGCAGGAGTTGGAGGCTGCTCAGGTCCCATCCATCATCATGGAGAGGTGAGTTTTGCCAGCACCAGGCAAGAGTCCAGAAGAAGCCCAGTTTTATGCACCTAGTCAAAGGCCTGTGACTGGGGAAGTCACAGGCACTAGAGGTGAAGTTATTATTTTGTTGAACAAACATGTTGTCAAAATGCCTCCTTTGAATTTAAGAACTGGGTGATAGGAAGGAAGGTTCTGGGCATGACTTGGTCATCAGACTCATGACCTCATAGCAGCAGCAGTGGCCAGCAGGACTGAACCTCTTAACAGTCATTCATGGATTGGAAGGAGCTCACAGGGCCCAGGGAGATACTGGCAGTTAATGAGCTGCAAGAACGTTCATACAGAGCAAGGCTAAGAAAAACAGGAACAAGAACATTTGTCTACAAGCTTAGCTAACACTTCGGTTTGAGACCCAGAAGGTTCGGTTTGAACCTTCTGCCCTGTCTGGTAATTATAGAAAAATAATCCCTACAGGCAGTTTTCTATATTCTTACCAGTTCTCTTAATCCCTTCTACTCAATGCACCAGGCAGAAATAAAACCCTCTACATAATGGTGGCTTTTCAAATAGAACATTGTTGCCTGACTCTTAACTTTTATCAAAAACTACCCAGATAATCACTGACAGTTATCTCTAAACTCATTTGACACCACCCTGGCCTCCAGCAAATGCACACTAAAATCTTTAGCAACACTAGGATAATTCATCTTCAAGTGTAATTTCTGTATAAACTTTGAAAAATGAGGATCTCGCAGAAAATCCTAGACATGAATTAGCATAACTTGGTGAAAAACTGAATATTCCAAGTAAATGGAAAATTCTTTGGAAATAGATCATTCTACTAGGATGAAAGACGAATTCTGTCTTTAGTTGTGATGCTGCAATGGATAACTAGTTTATCAATTTGACCCAGCACTTCGAACTCATTGGACACTTTTACATACATAAATGCTCCAAGCACGCAACTTTTTTTTTGGCACACATGCATATGTGTCAGCCAGAGACACTTCTGTGTTCCTGCAAAGACCCAAGGGTGACTTCAGGAATCATCCTGGATTGTTCTCTTTCTATTGTTTTGTTCTAAGGTTTCCAAGGTTCTGCTCTCCAGGGTCAGAAATACAGGTCGCTACCATTTGCACCTGGCATTTCTACATGGGATCTAAGGGTCTTAGGGCCTTTTGCTTAGAAGTCAAAGGCTTAACCACTGACCCAAGCCCCTCACACTCAAATTTTTATTATTTTTCATTTATTTATTGTATATGTCAGGAAGACTAAGGGTGACTTCAGGAATCATCTGGATTGCTTCTACCTTCTCTTTGCTTCACTCTGGGATTTCCCAGGCTCTGCTAATGCATATGTAGGACCTGGGATCCGAACTCAGGACTTTCTGCTTATGAGGCAGTCTTAACCCCTGAGCCACCTCTCCAGCCCCCCCCAAATTTTATCATCTTTAAAATACTTATAAAAATTAACCCATTTATTAGGCTCGAATCCATGTGAAGGACCACATTATTCTTTCTATTTTGGTTGAAGACTTTTCTTTCAAATCCGCCATTCCATATTATCTACTTGACAATCACAAGGATGGAAAATGTTAAAACATTCGAGTGGTTTAAGGTAAGCTAATAGGCTTAATACCAACAGCCATCATTATTGGGGCCAGCGAGATGATTTGGTTTGTAAACAGCTGCCAACAAGCCTGAGGAGCACCCTGGAATCGACACAGTGTAATTAAGTGCACTGACCTCCACTTGTGCTTAGTGGCACAAGCACATGAAAGATAAATAAATATTTAAAAAGTAAATCTTCCATTATAGCTTCAGACTCAACTAATTCCTAAATAAAAAGATTAAAGCCCCATGTATGAAATATGTTTTAAGAACAATTTTCTCTGGATTAAAGAACTTTGAGATCAACAACAACAACAAAAAAAGGAAATCTTTGTTGAGCTTAGAGAAGACAACATTGTAAGGAAACAAGTACTTCAGGCTTCTCTTTAATAAAGCAAACTTGTGTAACTGCTTCACGACACAGCCTCCCATCAGTCCTTCCGCAGAGGAAAAGTCTCCTCTCTAATGCCTTCTTTGGTCACAATGCAGATTTTGAGGGCGTCCCCAGTGTACACATCTCTTTCAGCTGCAGAAATAAAGACATCTTTCACCAGTCTCATGGCTTTGTCCAAAGACAGTGGTATGTGCTCCACATTTTGCATGTTCTTGAAACCGACCTGGAGAACAGAGAGACTCAGATGAGGTGTCGTGTGAACCTAAGACCCAAAAGAAGTCTCAATTTCTCACAGTACACCCCATGTCTGAGAATTTGCAATGGATATAGCAAGGTACATTACAATGTCCTTTAGACTAAAACTAAGACTAGAAGTCCCAGATGAAACACAACAGATTACTCCTAAGGAACATATGCACTGGAGGCAAATACAGATACTGCAAGACAAAGTGTCAAAGCTAAAAAGATAGAGGCAGGACAGTCTCAAACATCAATTAAAACTTCTAGAAGGTTCCAGTAGAGGACCCTGGATGGGTGACAAAGGACACTAGAGCTAAAGAGCATCAAATATTCCTGACCAAGGTGTGAAATCAGATAGGAATAGACATCATGACAGGGAAAAGCAGGTCTGGTTGTGCTGTGCGTGGTGGAAAGTGAGACAGACATTCAAGAAATGGAAGGTCAGCTATATAAATCATGCATCATGAAAAGGAGCAGATGAATTAGGCAGTTCATTTGCAGTCTGAAAGAAGTATACTTGGATAACAGACCACAAATATAGGTGACAGAAATAGCAAGGGTGACAATACAGGCATTGTGTAACTTTAGGTAAAGACAGCACAAGAAAAGCTGGGGAGGTAGTGGTTCAGGGATTAAAGTCTTTGCTCACAGCGAAAAGACTTTGTTTGGGTACCCAGGTCCTACATAAAAATGCCAACGGATATAGTGGCAGCTTGCTATTCTGGTACTGGAATAAAGAGCTTAGGAAATCCCAGAGCAAAACAATATGGAGGTAGAGCAATACAGGATGATTGCTGATGATGTCACCCTTGGGCCTCCATAGGCACACACACTAAAGTGCCCTCTTTTACATACACATGCATGGAAAGGAAGGAAGGGAGGGAGGGAAGGAGAGAGAGAAGGCAAGCACAAACAACAGAGGAAGCCAGTGAAAAGGCCAGTGAGCGACCCTAGCAGCATCATAGGAGAATGAAAAAACTGAGGCAGACGCAGCACCTGCATCAGCACAGCTGTGGACACACAGAGGCTCGGGCATATTACCTGGTTGTCGAGCAGGGGCTGCAGCATGGCACTCGCTGAGCCTCCGGCCTTGAAGGAATCTCTCTGGTAGGAGCCCACTGGGTCAAAGCTATAGACAGCTCCCTTCCCTTAAAGAAGAAAACAGTGTTCATAAAGATCACTGTGAAAGAAACTGTCAAAATGTGACACAGAATGCACTATCTATCAACTTACCTAAAACTTTAGACAAAGGCTAGACACGTTTACTATTGTGCAGCTGACACTAGCAGTCAGCTGCTGTCATGGACTGTGATCTTGATATGGTAACACTATGGCCAATGTGTCCAGAACTAATGTCATTGGAAACCATTCTATGACTCTGGAATTGCAGATAATTCACACACACACTGGTAATAGTAATAGAACCTGCATTAAATTCTAACCAAAATCATTGTGAAATTCTGAAAAAATGAATAGCTATAGCATAGATGTGATAGTTTAAATTTTTTCTGATAAATGTGAGTGGTAATACAAAGAATTTATTGTACATGTCTTTTTTTACTATTAAGTACATGGTTTAACAACATACTATGCTGTTGTTTATGGCTAAGACAGGAAAATGATAGATTCCAGGCCAGCTTCAGCTATAGGGTGAAACTCTGTATGTCTCATTCACTACCACAATCACCATTACACTAACCCAATCCAACCCAATATTCAATAAAAGAGAGGTTTCAGAAAAACAAAAATGCTAACTGTAAGATTAGATTTGTCCAAAATGTTAAAGCTTGTTTTGAATTACTGGAGTGATAAAGACTTTTTTAGTAAGAAAAATATAGTTTGAACTGAATCAAATCCTTAATACAAGAGATCAATGAGTAGACACAAAAAGGTTCTTGAAGACTACGCTGGAGTGAAAATTATGCTTTTTGGAACAGCAGTTTGGCATTGGCTTATATATACACAACCTCATCATGACAAGCTCATAGACTCAAGACTAGGTCATTCTGAGCACAACACATGCTCCTCACATGTTCAGCCTGTGCTTGGCAGTCTTGACTGGAATACACAGTCAGAATTGGCGGATATATTTTATCAATGCACAAGAAACTGTATATATGTTTACATCTATAAAAATCTATAAAGAAAATAACTGTAATTGGTTACATTTGAAATAAAGCCAAGAAAAAAGAGGGGCATCATATGCCCCTACATTGTGCATGTATGGCAGAGAACATTCTATACTGCAATTTAGAAAAGATCTTTAACTGTGGAATCAAGTGTGATGAATCATTCCTGTAATTCCAACACTAAAAAGACTGAGACAAAATCACTAAGAGCTTGAAGTCAACTTTCGTTATAATACAGTTAAGAAAATTTCAAAAACCAAACCAAACAGCCACCCATCCTCAAGACAAAACAACAAAAATCAAACCAGATAAACTAGTATATGTAGAAAATCATAGTTCATTCATGAAGCCTGACTTTCAAATGACAAAATTGAACGAAAAAATATAATACTAGAAGAGAGATGTAAGACCAATCATCCACACAGAAATACAAGGATCATCTGCTGGTGAAGGCAACATGAAATCAGTCACCTAAGAAAATCTGGGCAAGGGGCTAAAGAGATGGCTCAGAGGTTAAGGCTCTGCCTCAACCTGAGTTTGGATCCCAGATCCCATGGGAAAATGCCAGATGGAAACAGTGAAAGCCTATACTTCTGGCCCTGGTGAGCAGAGCCTGGGAAATCCCAGAAGGAAGCAAAAAAAAAAAAAGGTAGAAGTAATCCAGAATGATTCCCGAAGTCATCCTTGGTCCTCCATAGGGGTACACAGTGCCGTTTCTCACACACACACACACACACACACACACACACACACTAAATGAATAATAATAAAAATCTGAACAAGTATTTTTGCTGTAAGCAAGCTAGAGGCAAAAAAAGAGTTACAGTTTACAGACCATGAACCTCAACAGGGGATACAAGGTAAAGGGTGAAAAAAAAGTATGATCTTACAGGATCAGAGAAACATGAACCATTATTAATGAAAATGGTACAATATTTTTTTGTGATGCACTTTTTCTTATCAAAATAAATTTCAGAAAAGCACAGTGATTTCTATACAAAAGATAAAACTCAGATGAGGCCAGGAGAATACCCCCAAAGGGTTGCAAAACTAGGGGCAAATGCTATATTACTGATAAAAGGCTGACACAGACAAATGGAACCCAAACTATGCAAATGTTAACACATGAGCCATTTCCAAAGATTTATAAACATTTGAAAGGTACTCTAGTCCTGAGAAAACTAAACAAAAAACTTGAGGGAATCTTCAAAATGTATCGCAGACATAGAGTGTTAGACACTGTATGTACTCCCTAAGTGGATCTTACTTCCAAACCCACTTAATGACATATTCAAAAGTAAATCTCTGTAATACCCACTGTAACCATAAAGGATCATAAACAGAAGAGAAGGGGAAGGAGGACCTGAAAAGAAAGGAGATAGGGAAACATGCTTCAGTAGAGAAAATAGACCATGGTCAAGTACTGCATTTAAGTAGCAAGACATCTGGTGCAGCCCACTCTCACTTCCCTTCCTGGTTACTTGCAATTGAACAGGTATGTTTTCACCATCAGGGAGGATATATGGACCTGTAGATAGACGGTAACCATCCAGCAAATTTAACACTGACTCTCCCCACACACACTGCTGTGTCCTACTCCTATTCTTCCATCTACCTTAAAGTCTCCTCTTATATTAAGCTCTTCATTTAAACCGTCTTTTATCTTTGGTTAGGAGGTGACCTTCAATACCAATCAGGATACAGCCAAGGGTGGTGCAGGAAAAGCAAAACTGAAAACAACAACAAACCATAATTCGAAACACCAAAGACCCTACATTAATCACCTGGAACCAGACCAGCCAATCTCTCCCCATCCTAAAGCTCAAGGAATCTTGCGGAAGAGGGGGCAGCAAGATTATAAGAGCCTAAAGATGGGAAGGATCAATGATATGCAAGACACTCCACACGAGTTAGGGCTACAGTAGCCAGAATTGGACTTTGCCTGACCTGCACAATGGCTGACATGTCAATGACCTCCCAAAGTCTAGCATGGATCACAGAGGAGAAGGCTCCACACAGTAGGATCCTTAGAGGCAAGGGATTAAACAGGCATAATAAATGAGTTCCCATACTATCAGGGAGCCCAAGAAGGTGCTCCAGGATATGCCACTGAGTTCTGAACCCTCACTAGGGTGTAGGACTCAGAAGGAGATTTGGCATGCACACAAAAGGATGCTCCAGAGGATGGGAGGGAGGAAGAAGGAAGGAAGGGGGAAGAGTGCAAGGGGGGACAATTGGAAAGGGGAGGAAGGAGGGAGACAATGAGAGTACCTATTTAGCTTGTGTGATTAGGAGAAAAATAATATGTGGGAGAAAAAAAAACTTGAAGGAATCTTCAAAATGTAGAAGACAAAAAGATAAGACAACCCAAAAAGCAAAAATAAGAAATGACTATGTAATAATCTCCATCGTGGAGAAAATGGGCAGTCTGAGGAAGAATGAGTACTGAGAAGAGGGAAGGTGCAGAAAAGGAGCAGGAGGACCACTGTAAATGAGGGGACACAAAGTGAAGAATCTAAAGACAAGGATGCCAAGAGTACCTTGATTGTATTTTCCTCCTGGACCATCTGAGAGGTGAATGCCATTAAAACAAAGGAGCCAAGAACAGAGCGCAAAGAACAGATTCCACTGAAGAAATCCAGAAAGGCAGCACCCCTAGGTCTAGAACAGCAGCTGGTCTACCCTGGAGGGCAGGCCACTGGGTGAAATGCATTAGCCCTGAGCCAGATTCCTCAATATCACTTATATTTCACCTCCCTGTGTTAGAATTCACAAGACAGATACAGTCATAAGGCTGATTCTTTAAAAATGTTTTTATTTATTTATCTGTGTGCATGTGTCAGAGGACACTATATGTTCTTGTGAAGGACCAAGGGTGACTTTGGAAATCATCCTGAATTGTTTCTATCTCCTTTTTACTGTGCTCTAGGATTTCCCAGGCTCTGCCCACCGGGCCAGAAGTGCAGGCCGCCACTGTTTCTGTCTGACATGGGACCTGGGATCTGGACTCTGATCCTTCTGCTTATAAGGCAGAGTCTTAACCCTTGAGGCATTTCTCCAGTCAAAGACTGACTTTTAGACATTTTTGTCTTACTTTGAATTAAAAAAAAAAAAAAGTGTTTGGAGAACACTAGGATTTACAAGTTTTTGAGAGAATCCATAAAAGTCAAAATCCTTCTATCCCAGCCCTAAGTTAGGTGTCAGAGTTTTAGGCATATACACCATGCCAAGCTCCAAATGACTTCTAAGAAATTACTTTCCCAAGAACTTTTTGAACCAACTATGTTTGCTACATAGCATCATGCAAAATTTCTTTAGAAAATGCCACCTACTACCAATGCATGCCAGGTTTTTAAGCAAAAAAGAAATAAATGGCAGCTCAGATACTAAGCTGTGATTTTGGATGTCCTTTACAATTCTTAGTTTAGAGTCTTGAGTCTCACTCTCATAATCAGAGAAGCCATTGTTACACACACATTTAGGGTTTAGGGTTTAGGGTAAATAACGCTCTTGTATTTGTCACAAAGCAAGAACTCTACCTTCTTCATCAAGTCCACCGATGATGTTGTAAACATAGTAAGGGAAGAAGCGCCGTGAGTATAGGATGGTAGACAGCATTGCAGCGATTGCCCCTGTTGTCATAGCCTTGTTATTGGAATGCTTGTACATCTGCATGGTTTGATAAAAACAATTGGCAAATGGAATCAGACAGAACCTGTGGATTCAATGATGACCAGTACAGAGTAAACTGTATAGAGTTCATCTCAGTGAACTAAGAATGTGTGTTTCTTTCATGATCAAAGAATATGCTAATACAAAAACGTTAATCTGTTACATATTATCATTTGAGAGGGATATAAAGATTTTTAGGGGAAGAATGCCAAGTGTACAAAGAACCTATTTTCCCTGCCTTCCCTTTTCATCTTGTTCACTACTAAATCAGGAACAATGGGTACAAAAAATAAATAGGTAGTGGCCAGGGGAAGCTGTTCCAAGTCGCTCTTCTCTGCATTGAACACTTTAGACTGGCATTAGCAAACTGTACCCCAGAGGTCAAATCTAAAGCCTTCTGTCATGTACATAATATTGATAAACTAAGCTCACTGAGAAGCTGGCACTGGAAAAAGGGTTGTCCTCCATTCCAGACCTAAGCATGTTCATGTCAAGTGGGTCAGGCTGGACTCTTAGCTCTGTAAGGGGAAGGGGAAACAGAAAACAGCTAAGGCCACTGAAAACATTTTGTCTTTGAGAACAGCTATAAGATGAACCATTTCTAACAAACATTACTGTTGTTTATTCCACAACATAAAAATGCCTGTGGAAGAACAGAAAACTGAAAATTCACCTAGGAAGAGAATGCTCTGTTCTTCCTGGATTTCTAAATCAGGAACCCCAGATTTCTTTGTATGTTTGTAAACCCCAAGGTGATGTTACCTCTATTTGCTCTCTTACTTGTGCTTCTCAAGTCTCTACTGGCTGCTGCAATCTCCTGATTTGATGACATTTTGCTGTCTGCTATTTCTATCTGTTACTCACTGTTTCTTTAAAAACCAAAAACCATGGTTTATCAACGACAACTCTCTGGAAAATATGAAACACCCCAATCGTTTGAGACCCTTCTTTTTTTTAAACTCCTATGTGAACAGACCATCTAAGTACCACCCTGGTTCCACAGATTCTAAAGAGACAAGCAATCTTGCTCCTCCAAGTGCCTACAGTAGAAAATTGCATAATTTCATAATCCTAGATATAACAAATACTGATTCAGTATGATCTGATCTGACAGTCAACAAAAATTACAAATTTAAACTCACCAATTTTTGCTATTCATACTCCATTTCTAAAGTAAAGAAAGCCTAAGTACTATAAAATGATGAATAGTAAAAATATTTAAAATAATTACAAATAAGCTACACTACATGAAATGGATAAATCGATTATGGAATTTTTGTTGCAGCTACTCTTCTGTTGTTGTGAGAAAATATTTGGACCTAAGCAACTTAAGGAGAAAGGTTTATTTATTTATTTCTGTGTGCATGTAATCAGAAGGTACTTTGTGTGCCTGTGGAGGCCCAAGGGTGACTTCAGGAGTCATCTGAATAATGTTTCTAACCACCTATTTGCTTAGCTTTAGGATGTCCCAGGCTTGGACTTCCATCTGTTAACTTGTGCAGGCTGCTGCCATTTTCACCTTATGTCTTAGTGGGATTCAGGATCAGAATTCAGTTCCTTCTGCTTTCGAGGAAGTCTTAACCTGAGCATCACTCCAGTCCAGGGAGAAAGGGTTTATTACACTATTTTGGCTCTCTCTCTCAGCTTCAAAATGGACAACCCTCACATATCACGGAGGTTTTAACAGAAAGAATGTGCTGCAGTTCTATGACATACAATTTTAAAAGGTAGCACTGGTGTTGCTTCATTTCTTTTTTCTTCCATGTATATGTGTTTGGGGTACATTCACATGTGTGCGAGCTTTTGATATGTGGGGTGGACAGGCATACATGGATATATCAGCAAGAGTGCAATATGAGTGCAAAATGGAGGTCTAAGGGTGATATCAGAGAATCATCCTTAACCATTCCTCTACCTTATTGTTGTAAGCCTAAGTCTCTAATTAAGACCAAAACATCCATTAGGGTTAGCTAGTCAGCTTTCTGGGATTCTTAGGCTTGATGGTTAGAATTACAAATGGACTGCCATATCTGCTCACCGTTTTTACATAGGATCTGGAGATACAAACTCAGGTTCCTTTACTTACAAGACAAAGGCTTTAACCATTGAGCCATCGCTCTAGTTTATACTTCATTTGTTTTTGGGGGGCATATGTGCCAGTGTGTATGTGGGTAGTGGGAGGGAGTGGAAGGAGGATGTAGAAGAAGGCACTATGTGTGCCTGAGGAGGAACAAGGACGGTTTCAAGAATCATCCTGGGTTGCTTTACCTCTTTACTGCTTTGCCCTGAAATTTTCCAGATTCCACCTCCAAGGCTGACGTGTAGGCCACTGCCATTTTTACCTGACTTCATTACTGCTTTGTTTCTACGATTTGTTAGCTTCATCTGTTAACTTGCTATCTCTTTAGCTGCTAACATTTATGCTGCAGATTTAAAAGAATCTAGAACTGTTTTAACAGAGTAGACATGTACTTTACCTTTAGTCTTGCTTCAATAATCTTTGTCAGAGTAAGACAATCTCCATGAAAACCACTGCATCCGATGACTGTTTTGTCTGTTCTGTAAAATACACGTTTCAGGAGATGTTAATTAAACTGTAAAACAAAGCCCATCTTGGACAATTTTAGTTTTCAAGCTCTTATTATTCCCTAAGGGTAAAAAGACAACTAGTCAGTCCTTTGGGAACATGGAGTCTATATTCTTACATCTCCTTATACCAAATGAGCTATAGGTAAGTCAAAATGTCACTATGAATGGACTAAAGAAATTACTTACAACCTAGGGCTGGGAAATATAAAGCAAGACATAACCTAAAGGCAACACTTAAGTGTCATATATCCAACTACTTTATAAATAAATATGGGAGCGGTTAAAATATATATGTACATATGATCAAACTCTAATGTAATTTTCTTAGCAAACAGGTAGGAAGAGACAAGTTTGGTTCAAGGCTGGGCTCAAAAGACAGGATGAGAGTCTATTGGTAATAATCTATTATCAATAATTATCAAAACATTGTAATAATCTAGCTTCATACCCAAAGTGTTTCATATAGGAGAACAGGTTATGGTTAGCCCAAGCCTGACTCTTAATTCTACAGCTACATATACTACTAGAGCTCACGTAAGGATGACCATCCATAAAAGTCATGCTTAAAAATTTTCTTTACTGTATTTACTATGCTCAAATTCTAAGATGCATAAAAAAGGTAGCAAGGCCACACTGGCAAAGAGAAGGAACATCCTGGAAAAAGTGGATAGAAGGGAATTGGGGAGAAGATAACTTTTGGTTTTTTTCTTAGAGTAATATGTAGGGTGTGCCTGGGAACAGGAAACAGGACAAAAACTGCCTTCCAAAGCAGTCAAATACAAACCACTACTAATCTGGACGTGTTAAAAGATAACTTCTTTCAGTATAGCCTTATTTGAATACCTTTTGGATTTACAAAAAAAAGCTACTTAGCTCATTATAACTGCCTTGGGAACGGTAATCTGCTTGTAATTCAAACACTCCTATAATCTCATCACTTGGGAAGCAGAGAAGTTAGAGGATTGCAGATGAGGCCAGCTAGACTTCAGTGAGTCTGCTCAAAGTCAAACAGAACAGTAAAGCAGACCGACAGCAACTGTAATTACTGTATGTATGTTAACAGAATTTTTTTTGGAGGAGAGAAGTGGTCAGATTAAAAAAAAAAAAAGATAATGGTACTATATGCTATTTGTCCCCCAGAAGAAACTTAGAGGAAGATGTGAGTGCAATCTGGATGTGATATTCGCTACCCTACTGTTCTCTATAGGTGACCATTCCATGTATATCCCTTCTGAGCAGAGCATCTGCACAGGATGCTTTCTCAGTACTTGAGGACTGATCCGGGCTAGAAAGATAGCTCAGTTGTTAAGCCTCTGCCTTGAAAGCAGAAGGACCTGAGTTCGGATCCCAGGTCCCATGTAAAAATGCCTGCATTTCCAGTCCCAGAAGGCAGAATCTAGGAAACTCTAGAACAAAATAAAAAGGAAGTAGAACAATCCAGGATGATTCCCAAAGTCACCTCTGGGCCTCCACAGGCACACATAGTGCCCTCTGACACAGACACACCACATACACACATACACACCAAAAAATTAAAAAATAAACATTTGATATATAAGCTGATAACCCAAGTTAGACTCCCAGAACCCACAAGTTTATCTCCACATGTACTGTGACATGTCCTTTATTCATGTAAGTACACACAAAACAAGAAAGAAAAAGAAGAAGACTGATCCTTAATAAAAAAAAATACGAGTAGCTATGTTACCTCCACTCCAAACCAACTGCTAAAACTACACTGTCACCATGACAACCTGGGAGATAAAAGTTACAAGGCAAAACTTTCATAAATGCGGCTACTATGAGAGTTCGCCAGCAGTGCATATGCACTTGAGCTAACAAAACAATGATTAAAGCGCTGAGGTAAAAACACTTAGGTAACTGAAAATGCTGATAGCAGGTACATAGACATGGCAAATATAAAAGGCGCATACTCAATTTTAGAGAAACAATAAAGTGTTTTCTAGTTAAATGCACAATAAACTCTAAACAGGCAACCTAAAAACTAAACAAATGGTTTCTGACACAGTCTCATACAGCAGTAAATCACAAAGGTATGTACAATGGATCCTTAGAAATACTTATGGGTGAAGGAGACGTTTCAGTGGTTAAAGTCTTTGCCAGGAAAAAAGATCCCATGTAAAAATGCCAACCAGATATGACAGCTGCTTACAATTCCAGTCCTGGAAGGCAGACCCTGGGAATCCCCAAAGCAAACAAACACAGTGGAAGAACAGTCCAGAACGATTCTGATGCCACCTTTGGGCAGCCACAGGCATGTGCGCGCACATGCACTGAAGTATACACTTGTACACATACACACACAAACACGTAATCCCACCCACATGCAAAACACATAACTATCCCATAAACACATACAAGAAAAAAAAGCATTTACTTACAATTTGTAACATTTGGGGCTATCTCGGGTGTGAATCGAAAAGCCTTCACTCAATCGAGTGTCAGAAGCAACAATAGAAAAATCTTCACCAGCAATTGCCAACACAGTACTGAAAGAAAAAGACAAAAAAAAAAAAAAATATATATATATATATATGAATGAATTCTTCACGGTGCTAATCCTGATTTTTCAAATAGGAATGTGCTCCACAGGCCCTATCTGGATAAAATCTACTAGCATAACAGGATTGATTATTGGCTGGTGAGACATTTCAGCGGGTAAGTCACCTACTCACTAAACTGGCCCTAAGTTCAATCCCTGGAAGCTCACAAGATACATGTTTCTCTCTCTCTCAACTAAATAAAAAAAATTTTTTTAAAAAAGAGAATAGGGGCTGGAGAGATGGCTGAGTGGTTAAGACTGCCTCCCAAGCAGAAGGTTCTGAGTTCGGATCTCAGGTCTCCCGTAAAAAAGCCTGTCAGACATGGTAGCAGCCTGCACCTCCAGTCCTGGTGGGCAGAGCCTGGGAAATCCCAGAACAAAGCAAGGAGGCAGATGATTCTCGAAGTCACCCTTGGGACACCACAGGGACACATGTGCCCTGAGACACGCGCGCACGCGCACACACACACACACAAAATGAATGAATGAAGTTTTGTTTTGTTTTTTTTTTTTAAGAATAGGATTCTAATGGAAAAGGAAAAATTGGGAGAGAATGACTCCCTGGCAACAATCATTTGGGAAAAATCCCCAACTCTAGGTCAGAGCAAAGGCCCCCTTAGCTAGACTGTTAGAAACTTGTTTGGAGTCACCAAAGCAGTAGCAAACAGCAAGTGAAGCACCTCAGCAAAGCTCATTTACTTTTGACCCAAAAGGACGCTGGACATGTAATGCACTGAAAGGAACCAAGTGGCAGTTCACTTTTCTAACACACCTAAAGTTATTTTATACTTAATGAAAAAAGGGGCCTGGACTATCCCTCACTGGTCAAGCCTTACAGTTAAGTCAGGATTTTATAACTGTGAATGCAGAGAAAGGGAAAAGAAGGAAGGGGCTGTGACTTTTCCTTGAGGCCTCTGCAGAGATTACTGGAGTCCATTTCTATTATCTCCTGTCCTGCCAAAAAGAATTATGTCTTACCACTCAAGATTAAAAGATAAAGAATTCTCTTACCTAGAAAAGTGTAGATTATGAGGCAGAAGGCTTAAACTAAGGAAGATACTTCAGCATTTCTAACAGGATCTGACAGGAAAGTCACCAAATCACGTCTTCCTCAATCAAGAACTAGATACCTGATTATGAAAGAACATCCCGAAGCAACCGAGAGTCTTGTGTGCCCTTGAGGACCAGGCTTAGACAGTGGTGCTATAACAATGAGTTAAGAAAAGTAAAAAACACACAAATGAAATGTGCAGCTCAATGAAAGGCCAAAGATGAAGCTTTTCCTTTCCTTGCTAACCCTAACCCTCAGCACAACTCCAGAAGTAGAACTTGGACCATGATGCGGTTCTCCCATTTAGCAAATAAAAGTTTGTGGGCAAATTACTTAACTTCAGAAGGCTTCAAGTGTCTCAAATACACAATACGGACTCTAACAGATAATTGTAAAACTTGTATGATATTGCCTGGTGTGGTCTTTCACTGTGAGTTGTTTTGTATTTCACAATAAAATAGTAGTATGTGATGACTAAGCACCAGGGTCTGGAATTACCTGAGACATAGACCGACTTGATGTAACTTTGGATAAATTTTCCAAGTTCAAGTTGATGATAATAGTACCTTTGTTATTAATTTAAAGAAAACACCTAGCACAGTTTCTCACAGAATATAAACACCAGAAAACAGTTATTTCTGAAGCAGAATCTGTGTCAAAGCTACAAAGGAGAAAAGAGTAGCATTCTGATATTATGAACAGTAGAAAAGGAAAAAACAATTACAACAATACATTCAAGCAACTTAAGTCAGGAGACCCTTTTTTTGTGTAGATTAAGTAGAAGTATACTCCTTAGATGGACAGGAATCCTGTTGAGACAATTCCAAATGCCAAGATAAGTTTTAGATTTTTAGCAAAGGAGTCACAGAGGCTGTATAAGCTATGAGAAAAATTCCACTTGCAAAGTTGGGTTTTAAGACAGCTTTGTCAATAATGTTCATGAGAAATGGAACAGAAATATTATTCCACTGATACTCATAACAAAAAGGAGGCAGGACAAAGAGGGGAAAAAAAAGACATGTTCAAATCATTACCTATGTATCTTTCTTAACTCTACTTCAAACTACACAAAGAAACACAGAAACTGAGAGGAAATCCCAAACACCACATTGTTTTATAAAATAGCACAACCAAGGCTAAAATCAACCTTTCATTCCATACACTAAAAATCTGTGTTAAATATTTAACATTCACAAAGACATGATTGATTTTTTTTTTGTTTTCTTAACAAGCTACGCATTTTTGAGAATTGGCTGTTTCAATGCACAAAGTTTGATAAATATAAACTGTAAACATTTACAGCCTTCACTGTCAAAGTACTGAGTTCTAAGGATAAAATATTCCATAAAATCAAGCAAGTAATTATAATGCAAAAGCTACTGGCAAGCAAGAATACACAGCACGAAAGCTATGTATGTCCTTCTAGGGGCCGGGGCTGTAGAGAACTTGCTAGCAACTACAGATTCTAACCCCAGCACAGCACACAACACCCTCAATTCTTCCCTCGCCCGGACCTAAGAGACGCAATAGCTCAGGAACACTATAGAAACCCACAGAAAGCAAACATAACTCAACTTCAGATATGAATCTGGCCCTTGCCCGCTGGATTTAGAAACCTGTCCAACCTCCACGAAAAGGAAGGTTCCTCTAGAGCTCTGGATTAAGGTGGGGGGCACCGGCCAGAGCAAAGCGCAGGCCGCGGAGCCCCGAATGCAGCGCCTCCCGCGGGCTGCCCCCAGCACCAAGATCGAGCCCGCCCGCCGCGACTCCAGGGCCCTACCCTCCGTTGAAGGCGTAGGGCGAGAAGCGCAGCTGCGCAGGGCCCGCAAAGTCGTGAGGTTCCATTCCCGGCTCTCTGCCGGGACCCCAAGATGCAGCAGCCGAAGACAACATCGCGGAGCTCCTGCTGTCTCACGGCAAGATGGCTGCCGGACCCGAACTCATGCGGCTTCCGGTTTCTTGCCAGGGCTCCTCTAGCCCGCACCTCTCGTTGATCCCGGAGGTCCGCGACTCTGTGGGGCTGACGGGAACCAGGAGCCGCGAATTTGAAAAAGCTGGCCGGCCAAGACGTGAAGATTGTCCCACCCCAAGAAAGCTTCTGGATTCTCTCCTGGCAAATAAAAAGTGCCACATTGATGAAATTTCTACACGGCATTTGGAAAGGATGCTCTGTTGGGTGTATCAGTCATGCGATGCAGCAAAACCACACTAAGTTGTTCCCAGCCAGAATCTCAAGGTTAATATTGTCCACTTAACAGAATCTAGAATCACCTAGGAAAACCTGTAGGTATGTCTACGCGGGTGTTTCCAGAAAGATTTATCAGGAGGCCGACCTACTTTATGTAGGAGGGCTGGCATCCTGGACTGAATTTTAAAAAAGCAAGCTGAGTACTACCATTTATCTTTCTGCTTCCTGACTGTAGATGTATGACCGAGGTCCCCCTTGCTCGACTGCCATGTCTTCCCAGCCCTCATGGTGAACTGTACTCTCAATCTTTAAGCCAAAAAAACCCCTTCGTTTCTGAAGTTGCATCTTCTCAGGCATCCAGTCACAGCAATAAGAAAGATCATTTATAAACGGAGGTACCCTCATACAATAGGACAGCAATAGCAAAAAAGGAACATGTTGAATTACACATCTAAATGAATGATTCATAAATTAAGCGAAAGAACCCCACTACATAACTCTCATGCACAATGAGTTTGGCTAGGATTTGGAAGGGGCGTTCTGCTGACGATATTCTGTTTGACTACAGCTATTTGTTATTATGTATATGTCTTTATGCATTTTCTTAAATGAATATTCTTTTAAATTATAAATGCAAACGAGTAAGCAAGCAACCAGCTGATGTAGAGTCAACTGCTTGATATGTACGTGATTTTAGCAGCAGAAAAAACTTTAAACTTTTCTTGTAGGGCTGGAGAGAGGCTCAAGGATTTAGACTTTGCCTCCCAAGCAGAAAGATCTGAGTTTGGATCCCTGATCCCATGTAAAAATGCCAGGCGAAAATGGCTGCGGCCTACACTTCCAGCTGTGGAAGGCGGAGTAAATAGGAGGTAGAAGTAATCCTGGATGATTTCAGAAGTCACCTTATACACACACACACACACACACACACACACACACGAAAATTGACATTTTGCCTGAGTTGGCAAGGGCCAATTAGAAAGGGGATACACACACACAATGAAAATTGACATTTCGCTTGAGTTTGGCAAGGACCAAATAGAACGCGGTCAATCAGAAAGGGGACACACACATACACACACACACACACACACACCGGAAATGCAGCGAAGTCGGCTCCTCTTGCCTCCGGCGGACCCACTCCCAGACTTCCCGGGCCGAGGTCGTAGGTGGAGCTGGCGGAAGTGACGCCATCGGCGCGCGCCGCGCGTTCGCTGCAGTCGCGCGGGGTCGCTGTGGCGGGCGCCGGGCGCCGGCGGTTGCTGGGTGTCTGCGGGCGCGCCATCACCTCTGCAGTGCCCAGGTAACGGTCCTTTGCGGCCCTCTCTCCACCCTGACGGCCTTGACAAAGACGGCCCCGCCAACATGGCCAGGGCGACGGCGGGAGAGGCGCGGAGCGGGTCCGCGCTCCCGGGGGGAACCGTACGCGCGCGTGCGGCGGCCGCTCGGCGGATACCGGCCGCCGGAGCCGCGTCTCGAAGCCCTGCGCGGTACCGAATGCAGGGAGCGGCCGGCACCCGGCAGCCCGGCGCGCCCAGACCTTGCCCGTTTCTCCGGGTAGAGGACGTTTCATCCAGACCTGTACCTCCGCGTTTTGCTCTCGTCGAATACCGTTGTGTTATAAAGGGGTGCGCAAGATTTAACATCTCAGGCGAGCGCGAGTCTCCAAAATTCTAGAAAGGCTTTTCTCTAGGCAAAGATTGAGTTAGACGCTTGAAGAATTACTTTGTGGAATTAGTTTAATTTTCTTTCCCAAACACCGTTGGCTCGTTTCTCAAAGATGACCCTGAACGCAGTTCTTTAAGTTAGTTCAGCGATCACTGAAGGTTTATGACACAAGTGAGGAAAGACGCTTCCGTGCAAACGCCGGGTGTATAGTTTGCAAAATAGAAATCTGTCTTCTGTAAACTTAATTTTCAAAAAAGTGACCGGGAACCACCAAAGGTTCTGGATAGATTTCTGGTTGTACTTTGTGCTTCAAATCCTGCCCTTGTTATCTCTTGGCCCCAAGGTAGCACTGACTCCTTGAAACTGGATTTCTGCCTCCAGTTTTCTCACATGTATCCACTCTTTACAAAGGAGATACTGTTGGTGGACCTTCGAATCTTCAACTGCCCTCCTTCCTGTATAACAACTTATATATCTGATAATGTAATTTCAACTATAGCTGCTTGTCTCATCTTCTGTAGTCTATCACTTGCGTGCCGGATTCTCTTTGTTTCTCTTTTACCTCTAGTACTGATTTGTACATTTTTGTGCCCCTTGGTAGGTTCATGTTAGATGCTCCCTGCTTTTCGGAAACACTGACACTGGTCTCTTTTCAGAGTACTTGACTTTAGTTTGTATTCTCTTCCACAGCATTCATTCATGATCACATACTACATGCCAGGCCCAGTACTAGGTGCAAAGATTTTGAAGATACATATGAGCATTTCGGCCTTCGCGGATCTTGACTTATTTAGTGCATATCTGCTGTTATAGTGCTTAATACATTTTTGCAGTAGTTATTTGCATAGCCTTCATATTGAACTGTGTGATGCCCATGACTGTATCTTCTTCATCTGTGTCTGGAGCACTTCTGTTACAAGGTAATGATGTCAAAAAAACATGTAACTTATTTCTCTAATATGTTTTCAGAAACAGCCCTCTCCCCTATTTTTCACTAACAGTTTATAGGAAGACTTTTGGGGTCTTTTGTTTTTTAAAAGTGATTATAAGATGGTTTTATTATTTTGGGATATTGCTGCTTTATATTTAATGGGATATTGAGATAACTAGTTAGTACCAGCTTATACTTAAAGTGAATGTGGGTCTTTGGATATTCAACTTGTAACTTTGAAGTTCTATATGAGATTAAATGTTTATATTGAAATCTAATTAACGTGACTAATATTCGTTCTGTGTTTAATATATATATGTGGCTAGACTTACGTTGCTTTATAAACTGAGTTTCTTTATTGATTCATTTCAGTTCTTACAGCATCTCTGAGTAAGCATCTCCTGAACTAGTAAAAATGTCCGTCGAGTGCTTTATGTGTTAGCTCAGTGGTCAGACATTTGCAGACATGATGCTCGGAGTTCAGTTTCCTCCACCACCATCGCAAAGCAATCTCTTTATTCTTTCTTGCGAAGCAATTTCATATTTGTAACCATTAAAGAAATAATTTAAGAAACCCAATGCAGACATACTTCGTATTAATGTATTGTAAAGAAACAAGAATAGCGCAGTTATAAAAAATATTTTATTTGTTTGTTGTATCTGTGGTTAAAGTAAAACCTCAATAAATGATCACTTAAATCATATTGGGTCTTTTGATATTTATGGAACATTATGCCTAAGATAGTGTGAAAGATATGGACTTGTGTACAATATTTAAAAACTTGAACTTCGCCTAACAATACAGTGTTTATAGTCAGTATTCTGCTTTGGTAGTAAGGATTAGTTTTCTCTAGGTGTTTTTTCCCAAAATTTTTAATGCTAGTTTTACAGTTTTATTTTGAGTGTTTTCAAAGCATTTAAATACCAAGCAACACAGTTTTTGTTTGGTTGGTGATTTTGATTACATTAGGGCTTGGAAACATGGAATTGGGTTATAATAAAAATAATTAGGAAAAGCATTCCAAAATAGTGTGTGTGTTTTGTGTGATCACAGAATTGGTTGTAAGACCATTGGCGACCTGTGTTCTTCTGCTAAACTTAAAGCTTTCTTCCCAGCAGCATTCCTGTCCCTGTTCTTTGGTGGTGAAAGTAAAGAGGAGATCTGAGAAGTTTCTGAGGAGAGTGTACAGAGGATGCTCTAGGAAAAGTCAGTGAAGAACGTGAGCACCATGGATCAGAACAACAGCCTGCCACCTTACGCTCAGGGCTTGGCCTCTCCACAGGTAAAGAGTAGGAGGGGTTGGGCAAGAAGGGTTGACATGTGCCCTTTACGAGACCAAAAAAAAAAAGATGGGGGCATTTAATCATCTAGCATTGAAAATGGATTTGTATGTTTTTTAAGCTTGTTTTAGTTTGTGAAAAATTCTGTTTTGGATAGGTATAATACTATTTTTACATGGGGAGGTTTGGAACTTCAATTATGTATTTGTTTATAAAACACCTAATATATTGGCTCTCAGGAAATTGTTCCAATTGTAGAGTTTTTGACATTGGATGTTACCCTTACCACGTTATTTTCTCACATTTTCCTTTTTATGCTAAACTTTTCTTTTTGTATATATAACTTTTATTGCTTCAAAAAATTTAAAATAGGATACTTCACAAAAAATTGTACAGGAAACAGGTCTTAAACCATAAACAGAAATGCAACATCAAAAAGACAATGCAAAGGTACCCCACACTGTCCAAGAAGACATACAAAGGACCCCACACCATCCAAGAAGACAATATAAAGGACCCCACATTGTGTAAGAAGACAGTACAAAGGGACCCTCCCCACACTCTCAAGGAAGACAATACAAAAGGACTCCCCACACTGTCCAAAAAGACAACACAAAGGGACTCCTCCCCCCACTACACACATTGTCCAAAAAGCAAACCAAATCATAGCCCTTGGCCGTGAGAACTGCAGCACTACACAAATCTGCCAATGCAGCAGACAGCACTCCTCAACTTACTACGCACAATATCATCCTCTACCAAATTCTCAGACATCTCTGTTGCCACACCAACATGCCCGAGCCTTCCTTCGAATCTTACACCACAGAATTTGACAGCTGACCCAGCCATCTCAGACCCATAGGTAGCTGTAATAAGCTAAGGGTTTAATGCTAGCATCCACATATAAGAGAGAACCTACTGCATTTGTATTTCTGTGTTTGGGTTAAAATTTCTAAGTCACACTTCTATTTCTTACAATTTTCGTTTTATTTTTTAATTTTTATTTATTTATTTATTTTTTGCTTGTCTGTGTGTGTCTTTGTGTATCAGAGGTCTTTTTATATGCCTGTGGAGGCGAGGCCTAAAAGTGACTTTGGAAATCATCCTGGATTGTTGTATCTCCTTATTATTTTGCTCTGGGATTTCCCATACTCTGCCTTCCAGGGTCAGAAGTATAGGGTGCTACCATTTCTGCCTAGCATTTTTACATGGGATCTGGGATCCAAACTCACGTCCTCCTGCTTGTGAGGCAGAGCCTTGACTCCTGAGCCATCTCTCAAGGCCCCCCCCCCAACTCTTTAATATTGGGGTTACAGACATGTACCACAATGCCTGACTTTCAAACCAAGTTTTACATATGATGAAAAGTAAGGCAGAAACTCAGTGCAGGGGGTGGAAACCAGAGGATGGTGAGTTGTAGCTAACCTGGGCTACATAGCGAAACCCTGTCTCAAAAAAAAAAAAAAAAAAAAATATTGAAAGGAAAAGAAATACTTTAAAGCTTTGGTATTAATAGTCTAAAGTGATGCAGTCTGGTTTTTTTTTTCCTTGCTGATGTCCTTATAATTGTTACAGAAATGAGTGGTAATTGCAGTTAATCATTCTGGCTATAATTTGCATTTTGCCTGCCTTTTTACTCTTCTTTAAAATAGATACTGTAGACTTTTTTTATTTCATACATTCTGCCAAACAAAATGGTGGAAGGAGAAAGAATGGTGACTCGTGTGGGTTTTACATGCTTTTGTGGGCTTTCCACAAGGAAACATATACAAATATTGTATATGGTATTAATAGAATCACAAAGACATTTTGAGCCTCTGTAGATTCTGGGTTCCAGGAATTTTGGTGTTGGGGAAGTATTGGGCTGAGTCTTTGCACAATGATGTCCTAGTTCATCTACTAGAGATTTATGGTCCCAGCACATGATTCACTCTTGTAATCAATTTCTTATATTTACATGGGAGTTGTGAAATAATTAATGAATGTAGGAATGTCTTTAAAAATCAGAAGCATTGTAGAAAAGCCAGTTGGCGGTATTTGATTGGTGTTGATTCATGCGAGCTTTTTGGGTAGTACACTTAAGTCTGTGAGCCTGTCATCTTGAATCTTAGGTATCTCTAGATGACTGTGTAATCAATCATTTACATGAGGTCAGATATTTAGTAAATCATATGTGAGGGTAGTACTTTAAATTCATTTTCTTTTATTATTGTGCATGAGTGTGATGTGTCTGTGTTAATGAGGTAGCATTTGTGCCACAGTGCACAGGTGGAGGTCAGAGGACAATTTTGTGGAGCTGGTTCCCTTCTTTCACCTTTATGTGGGTTTCAGGGATCAAACTCCATTGTTAGACTTCCACAAGCATCTCTACCCAAGGAGCTGTCACTTTGGCCTTCAGATAGGAAGTACTTTACACAGGGATTTGACCCAACTTATTGTGACCCTTATTAGGTACTTAGGAGGCTCACATCTTTCTCAAGTTCTCACATCATAGGCAGTCAGATTCCAAATCCTAAGCCATTATCTACTTTGTTCAGTATTTAATATTCAGTATTCAAGAAAGACGTTAAGAATACCAGGTTCTCTTCTGCTCGTATTTAGTGACCATTATACTCAAAACATCAGTCTTTGCATTCACATCTGGGTTTCACCAGGCAAGGACCCAAATACTAAATACCAATGTCCTAATTCATTGCTCCTCTTGCTTTCTACAGGGTGCCATGACTCCTGGAATCCCAATCTTTAGTCCAATGATGCCTTACGGCACAGGATTGACACCACAGCCTATTCAAAACACCAGTAGTCTGTCTATTTTGGAAGAGCAACAAAGACAGCAGCAGCAACAGCAGCAACAGCAGCAGCAGCAGCAACAGCAGACAGCTGCAGCAGCTGTAGTACAGCAGTCAACATCCCAGCAAACCACACAGGGAGCCTCAGGCCAAACCCCACAGCTCTTCCACTCGCAAACTCTGACCACTGCGCCTTTACCGGGAACCACTCCACTGTACCCATCGCCAATGACTCCTATGACTCCCATTACTCCTGCTACGCCAGCCTCAGAGAGCTCTGGGATTGTACCGCAGCTTCAGTGAGTACATGGTGTAAGTGTGTGTGTGTGTGTGTGATGGTGTATGTGTGCAATGCGCGTGCACGCAAGTCCTGTCCCCTTCATATGAAGAAGCCCTTAGAGCTGTATTGATTCTTTGCTTCAGACAGTGATTTTAAGTGGACCAGTGGTTATCCTGTTACGAATTGGCTTCATTTGTCCTTTACAAGAAATTGGAACTAAATAATAAAGAAAAAGACTTTCCTAATATTTTCGGAAATGGGATTGCTTGCGTTTGTATGCTGAATTGCATCGATGCTATAGATGTTTCCTTGTAGCTAATTGGTCAGGTCACAGCCAGTTGTGTTGTAGCATCAGCACAGGTGAAAGGGTTCCTGAGTTTTCTTTGTTTTTGCTGTTAGTATAAAATTCACATTTTTCTTGATCTGTATTCCTTTCACAGGTAAGGATGACAGTTCTTGTCTTAAATGTTTTTCTGCCTTGGGGCTGGAGAGGTGGGTCAGGGGTTAAGCCTCTGCCTTGCAGGCGGAAGGTCCTGAGTTCGGATCCTAGACCCCACGTATAGACGCCAGGTGGAAGCGGGGGCGGCCTGCGTTTCTGATCCTGGTAGGGGGAGTCTGTGAATCCCAGGGCAGAGTAAACAAGGAGGAGGTGGAGGCGTCCATGGTGGTTCCCGAATTCGCCCGTGGTTCTACACATACACACATATATACACGCACACATACACACGCACGCACACACACTCGCCCGCGCACACACACAAGTACAACTGAATAAATAAACAACAAAAAAAATGTTTTCTGCCTAAATGAAGTAGCTCCTATAAGGAAAAAGGTAAGAGAAACAGGCAAAAATAGTTCTTTCCTAAAAACATCCCAAGCTTCCAGATACCTGTAATCCTTTGGTCATCCTTTTGCGTACATAGTTGTAATTTGTGAGCTATCTCTGATCATTTTTGGCACTAGTGGTATGTGATCAGGGATCTTGACTATTACTCCAAAACTTAAATCTTGACTTTACATAATTTAAAAATTAGTTTTAAGTTTAAAAGTTTTAGAGATTTAAGTTCCATAAGTTCACCTTTGTTTCCCATGCATGTGTGACTTTCATAGACATTCAGTTTGTACTTCTGTTTAAAATATATAATTAGAACCACCTTGGTGTACACATATTTCTCATATCCACAGAATTTTCATTCAACTATATTACTATATTCACTGTAAGTTTAGTGGTTTCTATATGTTGTAGCTTTTTGAAGATTAAGGGAAATATTAACTAAATGAGAATACACATACTCATTATACAGCTGAATTTGTGACAGGTGCACCAAAATGTGCTTGATAATTGAGCTTATAGGTAGACATGCTATGCAGTTACTATTATTTTGTTGCTGAGAGATGTAAGTTAATTTGTGTTGGGGAAACAGCAGAAGGTGTGGCTGGAGGCAGAACCAGGAGGCAGGTTCGGGTAACTGCAGCATCAGAAAAACAGAGTAAGAGTAAACTGAGAAGAAGCAGAGCCCAGTTATTAAATCCCAAGGTCTGTGCCCTGTGACATGTCTTTCTCCAGGAAGGCTTCGCCTTCTAAAGATATACAACCTTCCCAAACATTAACACCAGCAAAGGATTCAAACATATGAGCCAATGGAGGCAGCTCACATTCAAACCATATTATTCCACTGCTTGGCCACCATAGGCTATGGCAGTTCTGACCCAATTTAAAAGTTCAAAACAGCCTCTTAATTGGGATTTGTGAAATTAAAAAAAAAAAGTATGCTTCCAACATCCAACGCCACAAAGTAAATATTCTCATTCCAAAAGGGAGGGAACAGGAACATGTTTAGGGAAGATTGGACCATAACAAGATCAAAAACCTGCAGGGCAAATTCCAGATCCTGCATCTCCAAAGTCCAGCATATGAGTGGCAGTGTACAACCCTCTTGGGTTGGCTCTTCCTGTTGTATATAGCCCTCCTTAGCAGATGCCTCAGATTGGCTCTGGCATGCCTAACATCATGTCACAAGGCAGTACAGACTTGAAATTCACATCATATAATGCCCTTCCAAAGCCTCTTTGCAGGTTTTCTTACTCTGCCATTTACTGCTTAGCCTGGTAGCTGTTTGAAACTATGGAAGAAGAACCCATGATCCCCTCAATCTTGCATCTTGAATGCCTCCAAAACCAGTACGATGTGGACAGTGTTATGGTCTGCTATAACCTGTGGTTGGAAGTTGGCCTTCTTTGATCACAGCCAGTTCTGCTTCTTTATGCTGGCACTGAGGAGAAAAGTTCTTTGGATTTCTGCCCTCCAGCTCTATCCCTCCCAAGAAATGTTCATTCTTATGGGTGGTACCTTCTGAAGGTCCTGCCCTCCAAGTGCCTCCTGTTGCCATAAGGAAGAGCAGACTTTGGCTCATTTTTTGCTTGTTAATGTAAATTTATGTATTTGTTTTGATGTGTTTTTGATAAAGGGTCTCACTTGGTCTGACTGGCCTGATACTTTCTCTGTGGTCCAGGCTGGCCTTGAATGCTTGACAATCCTTCTGTCTCAGCCTCCCAAGTTACGGATTACAATTGTGCACCATGTTGCCTGGCTTCCCAAAAAAGATTTTGAGCTATTAAATTTTAAAAATCTTCTTTCTAGGCTATGTTTTCAACAGTGAGCCAGAGTCATTTGCCTGTGAATCTGATTCTTAGGGTGGCAATGTTAACAGGTCCATGAGTGACATTAGGGGATTTATCTATTTCACATCTGTTACTTTTAAAACTAGAAAAACTTTAAATTTGCCATGTTTCAGTTTATATTAATGGTTCTAGTAAAGTTGTTTTTCATAGTATTCTTTCATAAGTATTTCATAAAATGCCAAGATGGTTCAGTAGGTAAAACCACTTGCCATACAAGCCTGGTGACTTGTGTTTGATTCCCAGAACCAACACGGTAGAGGGAAAAAGTGAATCCCAGTTGTCTTCTAAACCCACATGTTCCATGGCATACACATATGTCCTTATACAGATGTGTGTGTGTGTGTGTGTGTGTGTTCACAAAATAGATAAATTTAAAATACTTCAAAGATTTAAAATACTTCAAAACTGAAATAAAGCAGAATGGTGGCCAATGACAATTCATGCGTATGGATGTGCATGTGGGCACAGGCACATGACCTTTGGGGAGCCAAGACAACTTCTGGCCTCCTTTGTTTTTAGATTCAGGGTCTCCCATTGTTTTGAACTTGCCAGTTCATCTAGACTGGTTAGCTAGGAAAACCTCAGGAATCTGCCTGCCTATGCTTCCCAGTACTGGGATTACAAGTACACTTTTATATATAGCCCCAGGTTCTCTCTGGCCTATCTGCTCTGGTAGGTTCAAGCCTCTGTGGAAGACACCTGGCTTTTGCATGTGCGTTCTGGGTATTGAACTCAGTTCTTCACTGAGTTCAATAAACTGCACGGCAAGTTTATTTTATTTTTATTTTATTTTTATTTTGTGTGTGTGTGTGTGTGTGTGTGTGTGTGTGTGTGTGTGTGTGTGTGTTTATGTATGTATGTATCAGAGGGCACTGTGTATACCTGTGGAGGACCAAGTTGGGAATCATCCTGGGTTGTTTCTACCTCCATTTTTGCTTTGCTCTGGGCTTTCCCAGCCTCTGCCCACTAGGACCCAATGTGCAGGCCACAGCCATTTTCACCCAACATTTTTACATGAGACCTGGAATCCAAACACTGGTCCTTCTGCTTGTGAGGCAAAGTCGTAACCCCTGAGCCATCTCTCCAGCCTCATGGCAAGCATTTTGTTAGCTAAGCTTTCTCTTCAGTCCATTAATAAAGATTCTATTTTATCTCGGTTTACTGCGAATAACAGAAGAGAAAGCTTCTTTTTCAAAAAAACTGAATTCTCATTTTTCAAAAGATGGCGCATTTTGAGAAAACTAATTAAGCCCTCATCTGCCTGTTTTTCTTATAAACAATGAATTTCAATGGTAGGCTGGTGTTGGTAACTGTTTCAGAGTTCAGGAAACAGTAGACTTGGTTATGTAAAGACTCAAGGAAGACATGGTTCAGAGACACCTAAGTCATGTACATTCTGTACATTATACTTTTCACTTGGTACTCAGTAAAAGACAAATTGAAGAATCAGGGCTGTAGCTCACCAGAAGAGTCCTTGTCTAGCATAAGTTGATATCCTAGGTTGAAACTTTATTACTTTATCTGAACATGGGAGAAGTGATCTCCTCAAATGTATTGTGAATGCTGATGAGGGAATCTGTAATGTGTGGCATTCCTTATATATTTAATACCTTTAGTTTTTTGTTTTTGTTTTTTTTTACTTTAAACCTGGTGAAGAATCATAGATCAATAATACCTCATTGTGCAAAAGATAAATATCTTAAGTAATCATGTTTTCTTTAAATTTCTTACAGAAATATTGTATCCACTGTAAATCTTGGTTGTAAACTTGACCTAAAGACCATTGCACTTCGTGCCCGAAATGCTGAATACAATCCAAAGGTCAGATCCATTTTCATGTATTTCAAACTGTGTAATAGAACAAGACTTTTATCCAAATAATTCTTAGGTGAGAAATCTTGTGTTGTGTTTGTTTATTGATGTCAGCAAAATGAGTATCATTTTGATCTGGGAAGTGTGATACATAGGATAAGTTCATTCAACTTGTATTTTGGGTTTTGTTTTTACATTTGTTTATTGTGTATGTGTGTGTGTATGTGTGTGTCATAACACTCCTTTGGAGGTCAGAGGACATTTAGTAGTTGGTTTTCTCCTTTTGCCATGTTGATTTTGGGGCTCAAATTCAGGTTCTTGCTGTTCTTGTTTTTCCTTTTTTTGAAGTTTTGGAATTTGAACCTAGGGTCTTAACTATGCTAGGCAAGTGCTTTTCCAGTGAGCTACAGCCCCAATCCTTCACCTTGTATTTTATTGTATTATATACAAATTCTTCTGGATGTAGCAGTCTATACAATAAACTAAATATATATACTCAGTTGTCATGATATGGACCACATGAAATCAGAGGATAGAATATGATCCCATTTATGCTCTGAAGCTTGTAGGGTAACATATTTGTAGTACCTACTGCAATAATCCTATGAGAGAGTTAGGGAAGGGTATATGGATGAAATAAGATTGGGAAATAGTAATTGTGTAATAAATGTAACAGGATTCAGTATGTTTTTTTCTTTTCTATGTGTAATTTTTTTTTCCTAATAAAAATGGGGGGGTGACTCAGTATAGAGTACTTGCCTAACATGTGCAAGAACCTAAGCTTAATTTCTGCATCACAAAAAAATAAATAAATAAAAATTGCATGGGTGGAGAGTGTGACTTGGTAGTGGAGCACCTGTATAGCCATGCCCAGTATATACTAAAGACTTTAGTACCAGTAGTAGTAGAAAAGTCTTAAAACAAAAACAACAAAAACCTGTATTAGAAAATGAGTAGACACTTGTAGGGCTCAAGGGGAGCTTCCTGGGTGCCTGGGTCTGACAGGAGATTATCAGGTTGAGTGCAAATTCCTGAAGTGGAGGCATGTTTGTAAGCCTTTATACCAGGGAAACCAACACCATAAAGATGTCCTCTTACAAAGGAAAATAAGCTTATGTGTGATATGTTTGAGTGTGGCATGGTGTGTGTGAGGATAATGTGCTTGTACATAAACACTAAACTCAAAGGGGAGTGTTGACTGTCCTCCTCTACCACTCTGCTTTATTTCTTTGAACCTGGAGCCTAGAAATTTTTTGGGTAGGCTAGCAGCCAGCAAGCCCCAGTAATCATTCTGTCCTTGCTCTGACAGCCTAGGGGTTGTAGGTGTGTGAGGGACCTTGCCTGATATGTTTACTGGTTGTCAGGATCTAAACTCGGCCCCTCATTCTTGGGCAGCAAGCACTCTTACTCACTGAGCCATTTCCAGCCCCAGAAAATAAGTTTGTTATATGAAAAAGAAAAGAAAGGTTTAGTTTGTAGGTTTCGTTCCTTGGGTAAGGTATTGAGAGTTAGTGTCTAGTAAAAAGCTAAGTAGTATAAATTGATTATTTATAAGCTTGTCAGAAATGTTAGGATTTACAGTGAGTTATCTGTAGATATCAGTATTTCATCTTAGGGTTTTTTTTTAATACTTATTTTGAAAGGGAAAGAGAATGCATGCACATTATGTTCAGAAGTAGAAGTCAGAAGTCAATCTTTTCCTTCTACCATGTGGGTTTCTGAGTACCAAACTCAGGTCTCCAGGTTTGGGAGCAGGCACCTTACTCGCTAAGCTGTCTAGCGGAACCATTGTAGTTCCTGTTGTAGTTACTCTGCAAGCTGTCAATAAATTCATGACCAAACAGCTTAAGTGGGAACAAGGGGTTTTATTTTCTCTTTGTCTGATTATAGTTCTTAATCAAGCTTGACAAGAGAGTCCACACCAGGAGCAAAGTGAACTGGCACACTATGTCAAAATATCTGCAGGACTGCTGAGATAGGAACAATCCTTATTGCCAGACCAACATTTTTGGCCAAATATACCAAAGTGTGCCAACTTCCTTAACCACCAACTCCCTCCATTTTATCCACCTGCCCAGGGAACTATTTCATTTACCATGGACTGGGTCTTTCCCATCAATCAGCAATCTTCTTCAGGCTTGCTCAGGGCTCAACTCAACTATTCTTTACAATGCCCTCCTCCTGTGCCCAGACCACAAGCCTCCAATGTCAGGTTGACAACTATATCTAACTGTGACACCTCTTTTTAGTAAGTCTCATTTTCATCCTTCCTCCTGTGAGAATATTTTATTTCCTTCTTTGAATTGGCCTCATACTTCTTCCTGTGAGAGAATCCCACACTTCCTCCCATGAGAGACTTCCATGCTTTTTGTTAAAGACCTCACACTTCTTTCTGTTACTGGTGTTTGGTACCTGGACTTCACACTTTTTTCCGTGAGATCCTGTCTGGTAGGAGAAGGCTTTATACTTCTGTCTGTCACTGGTGGTTACAACCTGGACCTCACATTTCCAGGTTGTTGGCATCGTACTCTAGGAATTCAAATAAAGGCCAAACAAGATTGCAAAAATAGCAAGGAAACTTTATTTATTCAAAGTAAAACCATAGTACAGATGAGAAAGAACTGTGCTGTGAGGAGTAACAGCCAGCCACATACAGAAAGTACTCAAGGACCCCAGGTATTGCCTGGGGTTTCATTTTATGGGTACTAAAGGAAGGAGTTTGATTACCAAGGGTATAGTTTGGGTGGTTCTCTATTTCGATTGACAGATTTGAAATATATAACTTTCTATTGTATGTATATATCTCTTCCCATGATGCATCTGATTTTAAATCAGTTTTATGCCCATGAAAAGGGTCTTAGATGTTAAGTAGGGGATTCTCCCCCCCCACACACACACCCTAACATTCGCTTAGAAGATAGTTTACCTTATTGTGTATGCACCCGTAAGTAGTTCAGGGCAGACGAATCTACCTACACTTGTATTCAAATATACCTTTGATGATTTGATGGTCATTAAGGGGAAGAAAAGCTTATTCTCTTCTTTGGAGTTGGGGATATGTGCAGTCTGATGCATGTAGGTCCTAGGTTGCCAATAGGTTGCTTACCATGTTTACAGAAGGGTGTATGTATGTGGTAGATGCAGGTAAAGGTCTTGAGTTGCCAAGTTCATTTTTACAAAAGGGGTGTGTGCACACTTCAAACCAAGTGCAGTCCCAGACTGCTGAACTATTTCCTGTGCTTGCCTGTCTCATTTCCACCCTGTGAAAGAGCCTGATATTTTGTACTACAGTTTCATTAGTTGTATGTTGTCTTGAAACAGGTAGTGTAGTAGCATTCAAGCATGTGGATATTGGAGAATGGAAACTGAAGAAAAGAGGGGTCTTAAACTTATGGAAACTTACTTCATGTTCAGTTTTTAGTTGGCCTAAGGCTAATCAGAGGAAGTACAAAGAGTCAGTTTCTTTTTCATTTTTAACTAACCAAGTATTTTTTCAATTGATTGATTATCCTGTCTCTCTCTTCCTCCAAAATATTTGTCCAGTTATTAAAAAAATAAACTATTCTTTAGAAATTCACTTGACTGGGTATTAAATAATTATGGATAGTTTTCTTATCTGAGCTCTGGTAGCCAGTGAATTTATGATAATTTGATCTGTTCTTAAAACTCAAATTGTTCTTCGTGCTTTTTTTTTTTTTTTTAACTTGTTGGGGGGGGCACTGTGTGTTCCTATGGAGGACCAACTATGACTTCAGGAATCATCCTGGATTGTTTTTACCTTCTTTTTGCTTTGCTTTGGAATTCATAGGCTCCACCCACTAGGGCTGGAAGTGGGGATCCCTTATGTGGACCTGGGATCCAAACTTAGGCAGGACCTTCTGCTTGAAAGGCAGAGTGTTAACCCCTGAACCATCTCTCTAGCCCTCCTTTTTTTTTTTTTTAAATCCTTTTACATACTGAGTATTGAACCAAAGTTTTGCATAAGCCAGGCTTGTATTCTGTCACGGAGCTGCCCCCAGTCCTTCATTTGCCGTTTGAGCCATAGTCTAGTAGTCACGTTTCAGTTTAGGGTAGAAATCTTGTACAAACCACTAGATTATACATTTTTAAATCTTTTTCAATAAGTTACCATTTTATTGATAAAATAAGTTTTTTTTTTGTTGTTTTTGGCATTGTTGATTTTTTTTTGAGACAGGGTTTCATGGTATTCTAGACTTTAAACTCAGCAGTGACCCATTCATTCTCAACCTTCCAAATGCTGGGACTACGATCAACTGTCATTTCACCTAGGTATGATTTTTAGCTACAAAAATTTTCTCAAAACAACTTACATATTTAAAACATAAAAAGCAGAGCTAAAGAGATAGCTCAGGTGTTAAGTCTATGCCTTGCAAGCAGAAAGAAGGACCTGAATTTGAATCCTAGCCCTCACATAAAATGTCAGTGGAAACAGTGGCAGCCTGCACTTTCTGACCCAGGTGGGTGGGGCCTGGGAAATCCCAGAGGGAAGCAAAAAAGGAGGTAGAAGCATTCCAGAATGATTCCTGAAGTCATCCTTGGTCCTCTAGGGACACACAGTGCCCTCTGATACACACACACGCAAAATAAATAACATTTTTACAAAAAATATTAAAACAAATGAAAGTTAAAAACTTTTTTGCATTTGTGTAAATCTAATATTCTTTTTTCTAATTTTTATTATATTTAAGCTTACATAATGAGAACTAATGACAAATTAAGGGTATCAAGATAAAAATAAAAATGCAACTCAATATAAATAGTTAAGTGAATAGAAATGTGTTCAAAAACAATAATGTCACCAATCAGAAGAGTAAATGTATCTGCAGGCAAATTGGAACAATTGCTAACAACACAAACAGCAAATTAAAATTTCTCAAATGGTCAGTTATCCATTCAATGATAGCTTTTTAGGTTTTAAAGAGAGCATAGATACTTTTACTAAGATTCAGTTATAAGGTAGTTTGCTGTCAAAAGTCTCTTCTCATGAGCTCCTTTCTAGTTTCACAGCATCTCTTCTCACTTGCATTTATATATGCTGTCTTGGTTTCACAGCAACACTCCACTCTATGGTACAAAATCATCTTAGTCTCATAGCCTCGTTACTGTGATGATATGAAGGGACCCAAACAGTTTAGGAGAACAAGGGGTTTATCACCCTCACAGTTCTAGGCCACAGTCCATTATGGTAGGAGAGTCTGATAAGCCAACATCAAGGGCTGAGGAGGACTAGCCACATCATACCCATAGGAAGAGCAAAGAAGGGCAAAACCCAGGCATAATTTCCAACCTGCAAATTAACCAGCTCTTTTTCCAGCCCAGGTAGCCACACACTGTGGATTAGGTCCTCCCTCTGGTGTAGTTTTTTTCTTTCTTTTTAAGTTCAGTTCACACCTTTCTAATTTTTTCTCCGGTCATTTTAGCGGTTTGCTGCTGTCATCATGAGAATAAGAGAGCCACGAACGACTGCGCTGATTTTCAGCTCTGGAAAGATGGTGTGCACAGGAGCCAAGAGGTAGTGTCCAGGGGCCTCCTTCTGTCTACCCACAGTTCCTAGGCCACTAGGGCAGCACTGTAACATGTGCTTTTTAAAACTGTTGGTCTTAATCACTTGGGGTAGCATTGTCTTTTCCTCTCCTTCCCCTCCCCTTGCCTCCTTTGCCCCTCTTCTCTTACTTCCTCACTCCTATTTTATCTTCTCCCCCTTCCCCCAAGCTTTAATTTTGTCTCCTGCTCTACTTGGGAGTCTTTTGTTACAGCATCGTCACTTGTTACTTAGCTTTTCTTTCTTTTTTTTTTTTTTAAAGTGTGTGTGTGTGTGTGTGTGTGTGTGTCAGAGGACACTATGTGTCCTTGTGGAGGGCCAGCAGTGATTTCAGGAATCATCCTGGATTGTTTCTTCCTCCTTTTTGCTTTGCTCTGGGATTTCCCAGGCTCCACTTACCAGGACTGGAAAGAAGTGCAGGCCACCACCATTTCTGCCTAGTGTGTTTGTTGCGTTGTTGTTGTTGTTTTTAAACGTGAGACCTGGGATCAGAATTCAGGATCTTCTACTTATGAGGCAGTCTTAATTCCTGAGCCATCTCTCCAGCCCATTTTGCTTTTCTTGCGAAAGCTCTTACGTTGGAAACCTACAATTTTATTCAACAGTGGTATTCTAGGAATGGATAAAGACAGATCTGAAGTAAAGGAGAATACAATTTTTACATTTTTTGATAGTAAACCTCAGTAATGTTTTTCCAAGAAGATACTTTCATCTTAGCAGAAACTTGAGTCCAGAATGTAGTAACGGCAGGAGAGATGGCAGTGGAGCCATATGGCCTGCCACACCCTTAAGCCATTGCTGTATTTTGACAAGTGGGAAGCAGATCATTTTGATAAACCTACAGTTTCTGTTAGGGACAAAAGAATAACTTACTGTTTTTCTTCCTGTAGTGAAGAACAGTCCAGACTAGCTGCAAGAAAATATGCCAGAGTTGTGCAGAAGTTGGGCTTCCCAGCTAAGTTCTTAGACTTTAAGATCCAGAACATGGTGGGAAGTTGTGACGTGAAGTTCCCCATAAGGCTGGAAGGCCTCGTGCTGACCCACCAGCAGTTCAGTAGGTAGGTCTGAGGCGCACTGGTGTTACTTTTGGTAATAGTTCATTTGTAATGTATTCAAGCATTGTTTGGAACAAAGCACATGCAAGACATTGTGTGTAGATGTAGGTGCAGCTGAAGTTGGGCATGCTACTACAGATGTGCCATGGTACGCTTATTTTCCTCACCAGACTTCTACTTCCAGTATTACCCTCAAATTCCCCTTTATTGGAAGACTTGTGTTCTACTTCTGTATACTTTATTGTTTTGTTGCTCAATACATATTATTTTAAATGCATGAATTGAATATATCTTCTATCACTTTTCTCCAAGTTTGAATCTTTCTTTTTTGTCAGCATGTTAGATCTCCCAGCAAAGTGATGAATAGCAGGGGAGTGCTATCTAGTGTTCTTCCCACTGTCTGCTGGTACAATACTTGCTCAGCACCCCATCTTACAACCTGATCTCACTTTTTCTCCTTACAACCACATCAGTTTCCTATGCCCCTCAGACTCATCACATGCATCTTGTTCCAAGGATTTTGCACATGCCACTTTTATAAGTGAACTTAAGTGCTTTCTTGTACATGCATGTGCATACACACAGAAATACACACACACACACACACACATACAAACAAAAGAGTAATGAGATTTTTATAACCTGCTATACCTAAACTCACCCAGCATGAATCTAGAAGAAAATCACAGAACAAAATATGAGTACACACCTCGTTCTTGCCTCAGCAAATCAGATTCAGTGGGATACACACCAGTATTTGGTCACCTCTCCATGATACATGCATCTTGCCAGTCTACCCAAGGACAGTTAGTTGGCTTCTGTGCTCCATCTTTGAATGGTTGGCTTTTATGCTTTGCCTTTGGATGACTGGCTTATTCATTTAGTGATACCTGACATGACACTTCACTTTACATGTTTAAGTTTCGAAGATGGGGCTAGCGAGATAGCTTAGCAGGTAAGGTACCTTCTTGCAAACCTGGCCACCTGAGTTCAATTCCTGAACTGGCTTCTCAGTGATAGATGTCCTCTGTCCTTCATCCATGCACCATGTCATGAATGTGTGTGCCTTTTCCCCCTCCCCCAAGTATGTAAATAAAATATTTAAAAAGTGAGCAATGTCTGGGGGTGGAGAGATAGCTCAGGAATTTAGTCTCTGCCTTGCAAGCAGAAGGAACCAAGTTCAGATCCCAGGTCCCATGAAAAACTGCCAGCAGAAGGGCGGAAATGATGTTGGTCTTCACTTCCAGCCCTGGTGGGTAGAATCTGGGAAATCAGAACAAAGCAAAAAGGAGGTAGAAACAATGTGGGCCAACTCCTGAACTCACCCTTGGTCTTCCACAGGGACACACAGTGCACACACACACACACACACACACACACACACACACACACACACGAGTAAGCAATGTCAAATGAGCTTCAAAATGTATTAGAAGCTTAAATAAATATTTTTCTGTGTGTGATGTGGGGAGGGGGCATACACGCACTGCTGTGTATGTGTGGAGTCAGTTCTCCTCTTATTTACATGGGTTCTTGAAATTATGAACCTAGTTGTTTGGTTTGTGAAGCAAGTGCCTTTACCTGCTGAGCTATTTTGCTGGCTTCCAGAAACTCATGATTTCTAACCCATTTTTTCCCATTTTCCTTTCAGCTATGAGCCAGAATTATTTCCTGGATTAATCTACAGAATGATCAAACCCAGAATTGTTCTCCTTATTTTTGTTTCAGGAAAAGTTGTATTAACAGGTAAGTTGTCTGGGCAAATATATCTTAAGTTTGAAAGAATTTTAAGGATGGCATTTTCTCAGGGTTGTGACAGGTGTTCAGCCATTTGCCCTACCATTCATTTCCTACCCTACTTGTCAGGAAAAATGGGACTTTTGAAGGAAGAGAAGAGTGGATTGTGTTGCTGCAGCTTGCGTGCATATTGTGGCTCAGCTAGAGTGTACCTGATGGTGGAGGTGGGCAGGGGGAACCTTAAGCCCTCTGGTGTTTGGGGGCTCATCAAAGTACTGTAACAAAGGAAGAGCAGAGCTTAGTTGAAGAATTAGAAGTAGGGTTCTTAGTGCCTCTTAGTTATTGCCTTGCTCAGGACCCAACTGTAGGAAGGAACTGTGGCCTGAGAAGTGAGTGCTGCCCTGCTAACCTACGGACCTGATCCAGGACTGATTATGGAAGTAGCTAATACACTGGGATGTTGGCGTCACCACATGTATTGCTTTTATAGCTGTAAAAAAGTGTGTTAAGAAAATCGTGTTGTAAAGACATAGCTGGAATTGTGACAAGGGCTCTTACTGTCAGTGTTTATCCTTTTGTCCTAACTGGGTATGGAGAGAAATGCATAAAGCTTTATGATAGTTGCTTTCTTACTGTGTTATAAAATGTTATTTTACTCTCTCATCTGTACTTCAATGTGTCTTTTTGTAGGTGCTAAAGTTAGAGCAGAAATTTATGAAGCATTTGAAAACATTTACCCCATCTTAAAAGGATTCAGGAAGACCACGTAGTAGCTGCCATGTATCTTGCCTTCCCACCTGCTTTTTTTTTTTTAGTCTATCAGTTTTGGTACCTTTGATGGTACAGTTGTGAGAAGATCCACACTTAGTTACAAGTGGCAGCGTCAAGTGACACACTGCATGCCCTGCTGCAGGATGCTGGGAAGCTCGCTCCTCCGCACTGAGATCACACCACAGTGTTACTGTGTGTTGCTTGTATGTGCTGCTACCGGACAGCGGCACTGCCCCTTTATTTATATTAAACACTGCTGTTGACAAGTTTGTTGGTTTAAGGGACAGAACTGTAAATGTTCAATTGGATTTTTAATTTTTTCCCATAAACTGCAGTTTTTATATTTCTACCAGAAGAGTAAGAATCTTTTTAAAAGTGTTTTTTCCTAGTTTGTAACTCTTACGAGTTATTTTTGTGCCAGACACATTCCGCCTTCCCAGTATTGCAGACTGTATTAATGAAAACAAATGGCTGTACATACTTTTCTTTCAGAGTACTCCATACAAAAAAAATACAACTTGTAAAATTGTTTGGTTTTGTTATAAATGATACCTTGTAAGAGTTATGTGATCATATTGTTAAAAATTATTTTAGATAAAACACCTGAAAACGTTTTGTTGTTTACTGTTTGTTTTGGCTAAGTTCATTGTAGTGAACATGGATACAGCACTGAGAAAGTGCTATTGATGAGAGATTGTCGATGAGATACCAATTGTCCCTGTGGAAACCCTTGTGCTTCCATGTCCACTACAGCGCCTGGGGTCTTGAATCAGTCATGTTTTGTTCCTTTGTTAGGTCTTTGCCAGTCTTGTTCAAGATTACCCATCTGGTAAGGGACAGTGGTGGGCCCATCTGAGTGAGTTCAAGTATGGAACCTGGTGTACTGTCCACACACAGCAACACTTTAGTGAAGACTGCTTTTCATATAAAAACACCAAACAAAAAAAGAACTTCATATCCTTTCTTCTAAAAGTACAGGATATACAAGCATAACTCAGAAGTGGGCCACCAGAAGGAGGAAGTCCTTTCTTCCACCCCTATGTATTTCCTTAGGGTGACTTTTTAAAAATTTTTTCAAAGAGAGAAAAGGTGCATACGTATGTCATGGTGTATGAGTGGAGTCAGAGGACAACTTCCAGAAGTCAGTTTTCTCCTTCCATCACAAGGAATCCAAGGGATCAAACTCAAGTCACCAGGTTTTTGAGCAAGTGCCCAGTCATCTTGCCAGCCTTAATGGTAGTCATCTTAGCTTTGTTCTGTGCAGCTTTAATCTGGGGCTGCTTTTGATCTTATTTTTGGAAAAATACTACATGTTCACTTGTACTTTCCTGGCTTTTTTTTTTTTTTTTTTTAAACAAGGTAAGCCATGTAAAGTCCTTTCTGCCTTCATGATTTGAACTGTTCCTTTAGTGAATCATCCATTGTGCATCTCTGGCTGTTATACTGTGCCTACAGAGAGCCTTTGTGGTATATCGTGGATACATGCAGGGATTTCTATAATGTGTTTCCAGAGGATGGACTGCTTTATTATAGACCATTTGTGTTTTAAGTTTTGATAGGTCCAATAATGGATTGCAGCCCCAAAAGCACAGTGTACCAGTGCCCTTTCTTGTCAGTATTTGGGGACATTGTTCATGTATTGTCTGCTTCTCTAAGACATGTTTTTTCCATGTAAGTAGGTGTTCTCTACATTCCTCAGTAAAATTTTATCATTCTTATGTAGGTCACTTACATTTAGTAACATTTAACACTTTTATACATTATGGTTTCTTATTTTATTTGAAACCTAACTTTTAGGTATGTCTTTTGTGCCTTTTTTGGTTGAGACAGAGCCCAGCCCTGGAACTCAATAGTTCTCCTACCTTAGCTGCCCAAATAGCTGGGATTGTAGGCCTGGCTAGCATTTTTATCTAACCAGTTTATTCTATAAATTCTATAGAATGTGTCATTATTATTAATTATGTCAGTTAGGACCTTGTGTTTTTGTAAGGGAAAACATTTATGACTCACCTACATTTCCTCTCTAGAACCCTTAATTTTTAAGATATAAAGGATAACTAGAATGTCCTATAATTGTAATTTTAACAATACCTACATTATACATGCTGTAGTCTTTGAGAAAGTATTCATGAGCCCAAGGTGACTTTGAATTCTTGGTCCTCCTGCCTCCTCCTTCATCTCTCTTTATGCAGTCTGTCTTGAGGTTGACAGAACGTACTCGACTTTCTGCCTGGGAACTGCAAATTATCCACACAACTAGGTGATGTCCCTAAATAATAGCTTGCTATTTATAAAGACTTTAATGTGTTTAAAGTCATTAGCAATCATAATACATCCTGAGTCATGGTGATTCTACATTCTTGCTGCTAGTTGGCGACAGTTCCTCCCACAGCTTGATGCTTGTAAAGGGAAGACTTAGACTTTACCTTTCAGTCTCCTGTAGGCAGAGTTCCTTGCTGACCAAGATCAGCTCTGAAATATATCTCAAGTCCAGGCTTCCTGACGACTGTCTTCTGACCCTGCCAACCCTGTTACCGTTGCTTTTTGATTTGTTTTCCCTTTATCTTGTTAACCAGCCTAACGAAGGCTGGTTTTCTCTTGTTCTGGCATTAAATAACAATCTACTGAGGTTTAACCTGAATGTCCCCTTAACTTTGCAAATTTGGGGAGGGATGCTGAGTGACAGTCTGATACATTTTCAATATAAAAAGAAATGTATATGTGACAAAATATCCCATTTAGTCCCACAGTTCAGTTTGTATCTTTACAGATTTATTTCTATGCATTCATACACACATGAATATTTTTACAAAATTACATGACCATAAATATTACCCATAATGATTCTTCATGTTAATTTACATTTATCTCTTACTTGGTGCCATGAATGTAACAGAAATTTCCTTAATTCATTGTCACTGGACACTTGTTTAAATAATACTCAAAGATATTATAAAGAATGCAAGAGCACCATCTTTATATCCCTATTTCTGGTAGGTACTACTTTAGGATAAAGTCCTAGAATTGTGAGGTTGGGAGACATAAGAAACATTAGCTTCATGCTTTAACATGTCTTCAAGATGTGATATCTTGTTGCCACACAAACTCCTCTGTGTACCCAGTGCCCAGACTACAGCTCTCAGCACAGGTATAAACAACCAGTACGCCCCAGTCAACGCTTCTGCCCAGTCTGTCTGCCTTTAGGTGATTCAGCAGCTGTGGCATGACCTGAGGAAAGGGTAAAGTGAGAATGTGGTTTCAGGGCAGAGCACTGAGTTCTGTTACAGCTCCCATGTTCCACAGTTCTGACCCAAACTGCTTAAAGTCATACCTGAAATTCAAATACTCTCTTGGCACCACATGGGCAATTTGGAATATCTTTTTCTTGAGGGATATTTTCACCAGAAATCCAGATGGGCTCAGTACCTCTTCCATATCTGAGGATCTAAGACCAACAGGATCATATTTAAACATTAAGAGTTAGCCTTACCTAAGCATTTCCCATGACACCATGACCTGGTTGGTGATCATTGACAGAAAATCCCTATGTGCTCCTGACGTGACAGGATCCTGGATCTACAAGGTCTTTCAGTGTGCAGTGCTAACCCTCCTAACCCTGAGGGTTATTTCCTAGATAGTAACTGTTTTACCCAAAGTGTCAGAATCTTCATCACTATGTTGTGAAGAATAAATCCTCATTATAGACTCTGCGTACAAAATGCAGACCAGGGCTGGGCTCAACCTTGAAAACAAAGGACCTGACTTCAGATTGCAAGTAAAATGCCAGGTAGAAATGGTGGCGGCCTGCACCTCCTACCCTGGTAAACTCTAGAACAAAGCAATAAGGAGGTAGATTAATCCAGGATGATTCCTCATGTCACCCTTGGGCCTCTCTCTATACGCATAGACACTCAAATGCCCTCTGGTGTACATGGAGGTAGGAAAGATGCAGACCAAAGTGTTCACCAATCCTTCAGCAAAGATCCTTCAATTTTTTTTTTTTAACTATTTTAGAACATGTGTTTATTTGCCAACTTTTCACATCACGATCAGCTGATGTCACACATAAGCAAATAACAAGTCCTATCATGTGGATCCTTCAATATTTCAAAAGGGGATATATACCTAGTGATGCTTAGTTAATTTTAAGAGTATTGTATGAAACTTTCTCAGAAGTTGCCACACAAACATCTATTTTACCCCGGACGGTTCTAAGGATTGATCAGCCAAAGTTTTTAACAACTATGCCAATAAAAGTTTCATCCCTTGCATGGAAAATTGTGCCATTTCTAAGGTGTTGCTGTATCAGTCTCCCCAGTAGAATCTTCACTGCTAAAATCCATCTTAGTGACCAAGCTATATCAAGTCTTCCTGTCATTCTTGGATGCTAATTCGATCCAGTGACTTATTTTTAGGAATGTAGCTTTTTTTTTGTTGAAGTATCTTTTCCTCTGTGTGTGTGCGCAGGCGCATGCATGTGTATCAGAAGGCACTATATGTCCCTGTGGAGGACCAAGGATGACTTCGGGAGTCATCTCGAATTGCTTCTACCTCCTTTTTTTTTTTAAATTTTTTTATTATTATTATTATTTATTCAACTGTGCACATGTATGTGCGCGCGCATGTGTGTGTGTGTGTCTCTGTGTGTGTGTGTGTGTGTCTGTGCATGTGTAGAACCACGGACGAATTCGCGAATCACCATGGACGCCTCCACCTCCTTCTGCCCCGGGATTCACAGGCTCCGCCCTACCAGGACCAGAAGCGCAGGCCGCCCCCGCTTCCACCTGGCGTCTATACGTGGGATCTGGGATCCGAACTCAGGACCTTCCGCCTGCAAGGCGGAGGCTTAACCCCTGAGCCACCTCTCCAGCCCGCTTCTACCTCCTTTTTGCTTTGCTCTGGAATTCTCTGCCTTCCAGAACCAGAAGTACAGGCCGCCATTTCCGTCTGGCACTTTTATGTGGGTCAAGGATCTGAACTCAGGTCCTTCTGCTTGAAAGGCAAAGTCTTAATCCCTGAGCCGTCTCTCTAGCCCATGCTGAGGTAAATTAATGGGAAAAAGTTATACTAATATATCACAGTGGTTTTTGTTTTTAAATGTGTGCATAGTAAAGTGTACACACATATCAAATACTAGCATGTCATTTTTTATACATGTGATTTGTGTATCTACATATATTTTTCCAGCAGTGCCTTAATCCCATGTACATTAGACATCGTTCATTACAGATGCTTCCATTAGGATATGAATCCCATATGACAAGCAGTATAAGCTATAGTTTTTCAGTAACTTATTAAATAAAAAGTACTAAAACAGCTTTCTATGTGACCCATCATTTTAAAGAATTCCTTAAAAACCTTAAAAAACCTGCTTATATAAGTTCTGAAAGAACAGATGAGCCTTATTATAAAGAATTACTATTAAAAAAAAAAAAGAATTACTATTTATGGATTATATTCATGAAATATTCCTGAGAAGAACACAATGAAGTACTGAATTCCATTTTACCTGCTCTGGTTCAAGGGCTATTAGGGATTTAAACTTTTGGAAAATATGATCTTCTTTGGATTCATGTTTTGCCACAGAATCCAGTTCTTCCTCAAGGGCTTCCTCTGCAGAGACAACACAATGATTATGGAAAACAGAAATAATCTCTGCAACTTGACAATTCATAGGTGAGCCCAGTTTTAATTACATTGCTTTCTCTGTTCAAATAGTAAACACTAATGCTTATTTCCAGGTAAATTAGTGACTACTGTACATCTCGTCTTTCAGACTTCAATTAAAATAGTGACAGTGGCTCAGAACCAAGCACACCGTAGGGTTTCCTGCAAGTGTGAGTCTCGTCACGATACTCATTCTCATCATCTTAGTCTGTACTCACTCAGCTTCCTGTTCACCACTCTGAACCATTAACCCCAACACACCAGTGGCTGTCAGTACAATTTAGCACTGGTACTTTGTCAAAATACAACTTTGAAATCCCTGAGTCAGATAAGTTGAAAGACAATTTTACAATTTTGATAAACGCGGGAAGGCCAAAACAGTTATTGGCATAACCAAGACGATGGAAGAACTGTAAATACCTCCACACTGATGCCTATCAAGTAGAGAACCGCAAGATATTCCCTCGGGTCACTGTCTGCTACCAACCTTTCACTTGGAACTAGAAATTAAGTCTCAGCTATGACACGTAACTTCTATGAAGCATTTTTAAAAAAACTTTAATTTTTTTATTTTATAAAACTTGACCATATACAAAAGTACTGTAGTCAATCATCAGATATCAACAAGCAGCTTCAAGTAAAATTTCAAGATTCCTAATTATTGATATAAATCCCAATCGTTAATAACATTTTATCTACAAAATAATTCAACTACCAATTTTCAAAATTGGATGAACTTATTTTTGTAGCCCTAGGAACTTGTGCATACTAGGCAAGTGGTGCATACTCAGTTACATTCTCAGCCCGCCTTTTTTGTATTCTTTTGGAGACAGGTCTCACTACATAGTTCAGGTTGGCCTTGAACTTAATTCTGCTGTCCTGGCATGTTTTGAACTGTCAATCTTCCTGCCTTAAGCTAACTCCTAAGTAGCTGGAATTATAGGCCTGTGCCACCAGGCCCAGCTGGAAGTTCTTAAATATTTAATTTTAGCTTGAGTGCTGCTGATAGTTTCCTCATCACTGGCATGTCAACATTCCAACATTATTTGAATATTTTTCCAGAATTAAATCTTAAAGTATAAACTCTACATCTACACATCAGCATCCTCCTTCCAGGACTAATACACCACTTATTCCCTGCTGCAGTATACTAAAGTAGACAGGTATTATGAACACACTTGTAATGTCAGTACTAAGGAGTGGACCCCTCCTGTCATTATGAGGAATAGAATATATCTGACAAAGAGGTGCAAGAAAAGTATTTTCACCAGAAACAGTGTCTAGAAAGGACAGGTTGAACTCCCAAGTGAAAGTCTATTATCACTTTCCTTGACACACTGAACCTTTAATTCCTAGCCTCAAGTATAATGACCTATTAAGTTGTGAAACTGATTGCTGTGGTTTGGATATTACATGTTCTACAAGGCTCAGTGTTGAAGGTGCAATTGACAAATGACTGGATCATTAAAATGTCAACTTAATGAATGGATAAACCAACTGTTGAATGAGCTATGAAGTAGTGTGCCTTTGAAAGCCTTCCTTGCACTGTGGCTCTACCACACATACTTGACACACAACGTTCTGCCTTGCCTCAGGCCTTGGTGATGAAACAAACTAGCCATGGAGTGGAAACCCCTTTCCTTTAGACATTTTGTCACAGCAATGTAAAAGTGATGCACTGATTCCTTACCCATACTTCCTGTAACCTCAGAATAATCTTCCTTTTCTACAACCTCAGGCATAATGTCATTATCTTCTGTTTCTGTTACAATTTCAAATTCTGGAAAAAGGAAGTTGTGTTCTACAAATGTATGGTCCAAATGATCTGCAAAAAAAGTTACTAGCATCACTAATAACTACTACATTTGAGGAAGAACTAAACATTTCCTATTTCTACAGCACAGATCTGAGAACTACACTGTGAGTGATTTTACCACACTGTGGACATCAGCATGACACCACAAAGATGGCTACAGATCAATACTTTATATGCAGCTCATGCAGTCATCAAGGGAAGCAACAGACACTAAATATATGAAGACAGTACAACACAGCGTACTACTTTATATCAGGGAAAACATTGTGCTTTCTGAGGCTGTGTAGTGAGGCTGGCCTCAAATACACAAACTCAGCCACCTTAGTGCTAGGGTTACAGGCATGCACCACCACCAACAGCTCAGTAAATTCTTCTCAGATAAATAGGAGACGAGAATTACAATATAAACGTAAGATGGCTGTACTGTATACATATACCTTGAGTCAGGCACCCAACTTAACCAGTAATAAGCTGCAGGATGTTACATTAGCTACAAAGTCACTAACCAATGAGATTTTTTTCTTTATAATTTTATCAGTTCTCAGTTGCATACGCTGTTTGTCTTTAACTACAGCATGGTGACACAATAAGCATGACTTATGCCTCCATATATTAACAGTTGTCTCTACTGACTAGTCTTGATATTTTTAGATTACATAATCATAAATGCTTGTATTTAAGAACTGTTCACATGACTGAGTAAATGACTGCTCTTTCATTACAAAATACTATGGCTATGAAAACTTAAAAAGTACTGCACCTTTTTTAATTCAACTTAATCAGGATATAAAGTATTTGGGTTGATAGAAACTATAAAACTGAGTTTGAGATTAAAAAGCAAAGACAGCACAGGACTTACCAGGTTTTGTGCAAGTCTGTTTATGTCCCAACTTCCAGTCTAGTATCTGATGCTCCTTACTGCAGTAATGTGCTTCATGGCACCTGGAACATGTTTTAGGTCCTAAACAGCCGCACACCCTGCAGAGATGTGCTCCAGACTTAAGCTTTAGCCGCACAGGTTCTCCTCTGTCTGAGGGAGGGGTCTCGGAAGGTGGTTCATATGAGTAAAATTCATTTTCCCTCGGTAGCTGATTCCGGAAAACTAAGAGAATTAGGAGAAAGGGTGTGAAAAATAAAAAAAGTTTTCGGTGAAAAAAAATATTTAGCCATCTGAGCCTCCCTTGAGAAAATGGAAAAAGTATTCAATAATGACAGAAATTTTTGTTTTTCAGAAGTTTATTTCATAGCGGGAGAGGGGAGAAGGAATGAAAAAAAAAAAAAAAAAAACTAATGAGCTTTTAAAATCCAGACGATTTGGTCTGACCGAAGCCACTGAGCCGGCTTGCAACTGGTTCTAGTTACCGACGGGATCGGCTCCGGCTGTACGGAGATGAGCAGAACACACCTGAGAGACAACTTCTATCTGATCCTATCCACCCACGCGCACTGATCCATCGAAAGATGCGTGAGGAATCTGCTACACCGGCCCTTGGCCGCGGGAGTCCAGTGGACTGGCGGCCGCGGCCCCCGCTCCCCTCCGCGTCCCCCCACCCGGTGCCCTGCCCCGCCCCTCTCGTCCCCCGTCCCCCCCGCACCTCGCAGACCCGCGCAGCAGGGAGGCTCGCGGCAGCAGAAGAGGAAGAGACTCCGGTGGAAGGCGTCGGCGCGGCCCGGCAGCGGCGCGTACACCTGCAGCAGGAAGGCGAGCGGCCGGCCGCAGCGAGCGCACGCCAGCGCCCCGGGCCCCGGCAGCCCGGCTGCGCCGAGCCACGCCGGCCGCCCGCCGACCTTGCTGGGAAACTGCTCGCTGCGCAGCCTCCACGCCGGCGCCTCCTCGACGAAGCCCAGCTCCACCGGCCCGACTCGAGCTCCGGCCATGGAAGTCGGTTCCCACGGGCCGCCCAACCGGAAGTAAGAACCCAAGGGTCGGACCGGAAGGCGGAAGTCCGGGATCAGGGCGGAAGGCGAGGAGAGCAGTCAGAAGAGGAGCAAACGCCCTGCAGGCCGGCTTACAGATACAAACGCTCCCAGGGTCGCCCCGCCCCAGTCCCTCCTTCGCCCCGCCCCAGTCCCTCCTTCGCCCCGCCCCAGTCCCTCCTTCGCCCCGCCCCAGTCCCTCCTTCGGGAGCTTTGACACTGGCTGCGGCAGAGTTTGATCTGCATTGCGGGTATCTCGCGAGCTGGGGCCAATACACAACTCCCTCAAATCTGCTCTGCCGCTGCTAAAGGGAGTGGAAGAGCCGTGACCTGGGCAACTTGCTCAGGGAATAGAGGGTGGAAGATGATGGAAAGATTAACAAATACCTCGAGGACAATGCATTGGAAACAAATTCGTGCAGACCGAGGGGCCCAGCTTCAAATAGGTGGAGGACCCCTTCCTCATACTCATACTGTATTCGGTTTTCACAAGGTGTAAGAAAAGTGAATACTGAGCAGGAGTGATTGTTAGCAAATGTAATCAAATGCTCTGCTAAGAAAAGAATGGAGGAAATTTATTACCCACGGCTGTCCAGGAGAGCACGAAGTTTACGAATCAATTGTCTCTCCATGAATAATAGAAACAGGGATTTTATTGGGGAGGAGGACTATACATATTATCACATTCCTAAACATTCTCAAATAAGTTATGACCTTAAATTAAACATGCTCAACAGTGTACTAATTTAAAAAGAAAAAAACAATAGGATACTTTTTGGGATGTGTTTAACTCAGTGGCTTAGAGCAGATATATAGATTAAAGTGATAGGAAGAAGTATTTCTGTGCATGCCCAGCTCTAATTTATGCCAGCCTGCTTTGTTGCTGACAAAATCATGACAAAACAGCTTAAGGCAGCAAGAGATTTTATTTTCTCTTAGGATCATCTGGTTACAGTTCCTATTTCAGCTTGGCAGGAAAATGCACACAAACATCAGTGGAAGAGTGAACTGGTCACACCATATCCACGTAAGTCTCTGAGAGAGGGACAATTCTTGTCAGACCAGAATGTCTGGTCAAGGATACAGAAGGATGCCGGTTTCCTTACCCAGTCCCCTCCATCGTATTCACTGCTCAGGACCTAGTTCCACTCACCATGGGCCTTCTCCATAAATCAGACAATCTCTTCCATTCTCCCTCCGTCAGAATTAATGTCATATCTCCCTCTTCAGCAGTCTCTCCCTGGACAGAGATAATAATGCTTTACCCACTGAGAAAGAGACCACCATGCTATGAGCTAATGAAGAGGAAAAGGAGTCCTTTATTGATAAAATGTGTGATCAAGAGTGGTTCGTGCCTCAAAAGTCTCTCAGTCCTGAACCTTCGGAATTTTAAAGGACAAAAAAATAATAAAAATCACAGTAATAGTTAAGTCAGTTTTAGATCATAAAGACCTTGTTTATAGTAATTCCATAGGTATTTTGGTTACATAGAAATTTTTTCATTGTATATTCTGGAGTTCCTTTGGTTATATACCTGAGACATGATCAGAGTCATAATAATCCTTGAATGTTCTACCAAGAGACTTACACATGTAGCTGTCTGAGGGGGGGGTGCTGAAAAATTCTGAGCAAATACAAAATGGAGTCAGGGGTTGGTTTAAGACAAAATGGTGCAATCTCTGTTACTTCAATAAGGAAGCTGTGCTGAGGCATCAAAGTTCTCTCCCTCACCATTGCAGCTGCAGGACAACCTGAATTATAACTTTATATTGGAGAATGGTTATTTCTAGCATGTAGTTTAGGTCATATAGAACCTTTTCCATCCTACTTGCCTCTGGAAATTGGAGTCAGAAACCTCCTTTGTTATATGGATTTGAAGGCTTGCTCTCCCCTCCAGACCTCATCATGACTGGTGTTGTGTGTGCAGGTTCTTGCATCCCAGAGTTTAAGATTGAAGCCAGGCCCCTATTGAATGGTTTAAGTAAAATTTATTGAAAGGGAAGGAAGGGAAATCTGATTGCTTGGGAGAATCAGGGGGAACAAGAAGTCATCTCTGGCTGTTTGGGGGGGCCAGAGGGGAGGCAAGACTGTTCCAAGTCTTGCTCTGAAGCTCTGATTCCTGGGTGCCCCTTTTATCAACTTTTGGGAGATCAAAAATGGAAACTTTCTATTGGTTTCTTCTCTAACCTTTGATTGGTGGTTCTGGTGACCCAGGTTTGAAAGTTCTGCTTGTGGGCTCTGTATCGGATCTTAGGTGGGGTGCCTACATGCTGAATTCAACGTAGGCTTCAGGTCAGCATTCATGGCATACATACTGCCTTTCACATAGGCTTGTTTCATTGCTTAACTTCCTCTGGTCTCCCTGAAGGAGAGGCAAAAATCCCCTCGATGTCCGCCTGAGCGTAAGAGATTTATTATGGGAGCAGAGTGGCTATTTCAGCGCAAATGCATGGAGTAGCTACTACTTGTTCTCTGTTCACATTGCCTAGAGAAATTTACCTCTATTACTGGGATGCTGAAGACACAGTTGAGTTTCTTATGTCCAACTGGGTTTGCCTCACTCTCTCCAAGAATAAAGTAGGTAGGCAGAAAGGGTTTATAAAACTTTTTTAAGCACAGCATGATGCAGGAGGAACAGCATATGGGAGTCAGGTGGTCACACAGAAGTGGGAAGGTGATGGGATAGAGTGGCCGGGAGATGCTAGCCAACAGCTTGTCACAAGTGTGACAGCTCTGAGATGTCCTAGCTCAGGAGAAGCACGTTTATGTGCCTCTCAGCTGAGTCTCAGGATGCAAGCTGAACAATCCCAAGCAAGTCGTGGACAGCAGGTGTGGTGGACAGCACCCAGAATGGGACTTGCTGTCTGGAACCTCTAGGCCATCTTTAGTGAGTTCCTGTGAAGTGGACCTTTGGAAGCACCGCAGGAGTGCCATGTTACAGCTCATGTGTGTCTCAGCCTGGTCTTGGAATGCTGACTGAGAGGAGTTCAAAGCAACTGGGTTCAGTGCCAGTAGCTGGAGGCCTTCACAGAATCAGGGAACTTCCTTGCTAGGCGCAGCAGGTCTTCTCCTAGTCTTTGATGAGTCTCAAAGGCAGAAACGGTCTTTTTTGTCCTCCTTCTGAGAGTGATCAGCAGTTACTGACTCTCAGGACCGAGCCTCTATTTTATAAAGGCAGAGGCTCTGGCTAGGCTATCTTTCAAGCAAACGAGATACAAAGCAGAAACTCCGTTGAGAGGAGGGCTATCACCCCCTACTTCTGCCAGATGGAGCTGTTCTCAACTAGGACTCTTGGGCCAGGAAGGGGAGGGGCAAGGTGGTGTGCCATGCTTAGGCCAAGCAGTCAACCATACCTATGCGTCCCACCTGTATCTAGTTGCTGGGTGGAGTCCAGTGAAGTGTTTCTGAAGCTGTCCTGATGCCATGGCTGGTCTTAGTTAAAGCTGGAGGTGACTGATCTTCAGTGGCATGATAGTTGTCATGGTAGTTGAAAGTTTTTTCTGTTCCGGAAGTGGTAGCCAGCAAGTATCCTCCGTTCTCACTCCAAGCAAACCAAGTGCTTTTCAGAGTTTGGCAGCTGTTGCTTCAGTGACAGTTCTGCCGCCTCCTACCCGTCGTGTTTTCTAATGATCTCCCACTTCAGGGTGGGATAGAAAAATATCAACTGTTAGATTATTGCTAGGCAAGAGTTAAACATGGAAGCTAAGCTTGGGTTAACAGTCCTGAGTCCCCAGAGATCTGCACTGGAATTACTTATAACCCTTAAGAGTCAGTAAAGTTCTGGAAAGTCTGTAGTCAATCTGCCCTGACTGTTGTTGAATAACCATCACTTCTGCTTCTGTGCATTCACACAACTCAAATTCCCTGCTTGCTTTTCCTGATTCACTATAAATTGAAGTGAAACTGAACTGATTGCTGAAGCACTTTGGAGAACTATCTCGGCTTCTGGCCCACTGGTGAATTAAAAGTTTTTCCACCCTAATTTGTGTCTGAGAAATTATTTCAGAGTTACTCCTGTAATAATGGCTCAATAAAGTTCTTTTTAATAAATACTTATTTCAGAGTGAACAAATATGTTATGTGCATGGAGGTAAGAAGACTGCTTTGATGGTTGTCTCTCCTTCCGTGATTTAAGCTCTGTGAATCAAAGTCAGATTGCTAAAGGGTCATCTCACTGGCCCCTAATAAAATTCTTCTGAAGAGTAATTGCATATCAACTCCTTCCTACAAACCTGAACAAAGTAATTTCTAACAGAATTAATACTTTGAGGATTAACACAGAAGCTTGTCTCTGAAGGTGAAGGCAGCAAAACTGAATGCTTAACCTGGGACCCTCTACCAGCACCAAAATATCATGAAGAGAGTGCACAGTCTAAAGAGTCAGCATCAAGCTAACCCACCTCAAGTTCTACCATATTCACAGATTGTGATAAACCACAGCTAGAAAATACATGCCGTTCTATCATCCCACTAATAATGAAAATCTCTCTCATTATCTCAATTCTAAGCTATAAAAGTTTGATCAAAATCTTTGTCTGGGGGTGTGGGTGGGCAGAGAGGGGGTTGGGACAAGGGTAAGGACATAACTCATTTTGTTTGTATATGAAAAATTCTAAAAGCAAAACAAAAATTCCACTTGAGGCTCTCTGTCCAGTGTGACTTCTGCTTCCTCTGGCCGTTTGAGTTGGGGGGCTCCCTTCCCAGGCTTGAGTAAAAGTCTTCTCCACTGCTGTTGCAATTGGTCTCCCTGCTTCTTATTTTCAGACATTACCCCCCATAGGGGATGTCAACGTCTAGGGCCCGCTCTCTTGAAGCTAGATGACATGACGCCGTCTGAGGTGGGCAGTTGCCGGCGTGACCTATCCCCCAACCTGTGAGAGATGATTAATGCCTTCTGGTTGTTCTTGCTCAGCAATGGCTGCCACGTGGTTTGGCTTGGCACCGGTTCTGGGCCAATGTATTTTCCTGTATGTTCCTCCCTTGATTATCTTAAGACCACTGAGGCCTATTACCTGCAGTTCAAAAGAACTGCTCTAAGATTGCAGACCCTGACCACAGTTTATAATCAACTGTACTTGGAAACAATATGTGTGCTCTATAAATTCACTAGGTGACACTTCACATTTTTCTTATAGTTTCATAGTGTGAACTTGTTCTCACAGTGTGCTCTTAACTAATCTGCAAAAAAGAAATCTTTTTTTCTGTACTGTTTCCTGTGATTGCTATGAATAAACCTGGCTTGGATCTCAACATCTTCGGTCCCTCAGACCCTACCTGGATCAATTCCTACCACTCCCAGTCGTGTTCCCATGGATGGTTTGAGACCTAGCCTTTTTCCTGGGAAGCTAAGGTCAATGCTGGTTGTGGCCCTGACTAATATTTCCTTTCAGAAGGTGCTTGGGACTCAGGAACCAGTGGGCAATGGCAGCTTGGCCCAGGCTTACTCCTGATTCCAAAAGCATCCTCAACTCCTACCTGCTCTTATCATTTTGTTTAATTTCACCCTAAACTTCTGGGTTGCATGAGGACAGTGGCTAAAGGGGACTCAAAACCGTCAACGCTTCTTAAAGTTCTCTAAGCATAGTAACCCATGAAACTTGTTTTAGGGTTGGGAAATAAAAAGCCGGAAAGAAAGAATCACATAGAAACAGGAAACAGGAAAACAAGGTGGACAAAATGGGTGGGGAATATTCACAGTCCTTCCAGTTGGAGAAGAGTGAAACCCACTGGATCACTCTACCAAATTTTACTTGTACAGGCATGATAATCAGGGAATGAGAACCAGCTTGTGAATATGGGTCTGAGATCTCTGATTCGTTGGAAGAAGAGATGGGGAAATGAGAGAGTTCTTTTAGTTTCCAACACATGCTGGTATGAGATACCAGAAGAATCAACATTCCTGAAACTGAGTGTGGACCAGAGAGAAAAAGTCTATACATGAGATCAATTTCCACTTCAGACAGAAATCCCTTAGGTCTCAGACTGTGGCTTTAACTCTCAAAGGGCTCCAGAAAATGACAGTGGATTAGACTATCATTTCTGTTCTTCTGTTTTTCATGGAGAACTCATGATTATAATTGTTTTTCCTTTTCTTAAACAGTATACTATATACCACTTTCTACTAGGTGGCCCTCTACAGGTGGGGTCCTCCCTGATGGTGCCAAAACCACCTGTCGAGCTTAACTGAGTCTCTGGCAGTCCTTTGGGTAACCCAGCAAAGGTTCTGTGGCTCCCTTTCCAGGCTCATTGAGCCTACAATGGAATGAATGGGGGTTGTAACTGACACAGAGACCTCACCTCAACAGGGGCTGCATCTCTAGCCTCTCCATTGCCCAAGTAGGCAATGCAAGGTGTAGTAAACTCATTTACTGCTCCTCACCTCTCCCGCTTTCACCAACCTCTAGCAAGTTACACAGCCACCATTTGCTATTATTGTGAACACCTGTGAACTGTGAACACCACTGTTGTAGCTGTCCTTCTCTGTTGCTTTGAAAGAACATTCCATTCATCACTTAAGCAGAAAAAAAAAGATTTATTTGGCTTTTAATTCCTGGTGATATAATTCATTACGGCAGAAATTGCATAGCAAAAGATATGGCTTGAAGTAGAAGTTGGAAGTAGCTGGTCAGTTTAGGAGACAGAGGAAGAGAAAACTGCAAGAGGAAGCAGGGCTGGACTGCCAACCTCAGGGTTCTTCCCTGTGACACGCCTTCCTCCAGCAATGCTCCACCTCCTAAAGATGCTAGACCTTCTTAAGCATCAGCTATGGATTTAAACACATGACTATGAGGACAACTCACATTCAAACCATGACAACCACTGAATATTTTCAGAATGTCTGCCAGGCATGGGTAAGGACTCAAGTTGATCTCTCAGCAGTATTTAGAATCAAAAGATCAAAAAGACCAACTCTATCTGGATTCCAAGTGTCCCACACCTCTTTAGACTATAAGAGTCACATATTTTCCTAGGAAATGTGGTACCCCAAAAGATAGACTCTATCTGAACCCCATGGGTCCTGACCTCTGGGTTCTCACATGTTTTCCATCACTGCAAGGACCCCCATGCCAGGTGCCCACACCCTTTAGCATTCTTTCTGGTTGCAGGGGATGCCTTGCTGACAGAAAATCTTGCCCTGGAGCTCAGACCTTTCCTACCCAATACTACAGGGCAAACTCCTTTCCCATTCCAAAGGACAGTCCTTTGACCTTGCCATTCTGAGTGATCTCAATAATTTCCTCTGACAAGATTGTAATTGTAGGAAGTCTCTTAGCTCCAGACTTTCTTGTTTCTATGCTCCTGCCCCTCCCTCTGTTTCTCAGCTTCAGTTTACCAAATGCTCCTTGCCCACATTCCCTTTAAAACCCACATGCACTCTCCCATTAATCCTTATTTAGAGAGTCCAAACCCAGCAGAACTTCCTTTCTACCACTGGCAAACTGTAGTTGCCTCATTGTTGCTCCCTTAAGTGCCCTCATTGCCCCCCTCATCTTCAATACATCCACCCTATACCATGATGCCCCCAAGTCCTTCTCCTTCAGTACATTTTTTTGGGGTGTGTGTGTGTGTGTGTGTGTGTGTGTGTGTGTATCAAAGGGCACTATATGTCCCTGTGGAGGGCCAAGGTGACTTGTAAATCATCATGGATTGCTTCTACCTCTTTCTTGCTTTTCACTCTGGGATTTCCTAGGCTCAGTCCACCAGGGCAGGAAGTGCAGGCCACTGTCCTTTCTACCTGGCATTTTTATGTGGGATGTGGGATCCGAAGTCAGGACCTTCTGCTTGAGAGGCAGAGTCTTAACCACTGAGTCCTCTCTCCAGCTCCCCCCCCCTTTTTTAAAGGGGGCAGTAATAGTAAACTTCATCTTTAAAAGAAAAAGAGATTTGTCTTCCCTTGGCAATTGTAATCTACAGACATAAATATCTACTCATATTTAGACAGTACATATCCACACATAGTCATTTATAAATGTATACCTTGAAATTTAAGATTTTGTAGTTCTCACCCAAGCTTATTATTTGTTAATTAAGTTAGAATATCAATTTACTTATTTACTCTAGCATTAAGCAATCTTTAAAATTTGTATCTTTAAACTATATGACTTAGGATATAAAGTTTAACAAGACTATTGCTAAGGCCGAGGAGAGACCAAGTTGTTTGTGTTGGCTCAGAGTTTAAAATGGACTATTCCAGGTGGATTTTAAAGTCCATGAAGGGATTCTCTTGACTCAGACAGTATCTCTGGGCTAGAACTGGTGTTTCGGTTTGCATTTGGGCCATAGCTCTGCCTGTGGTGTGTTGGATGACCTGGGCTACTATATAGTGCCCGTAATTACTTTAGGAGGAAATGATTAGCTTTTTCAAGCTTGTGGGGCATCCCTTAACTTTGGAAGGATAGGTGGGGCCTCCCAACATGCATCGGGTAGTATAGAAAGGTAAAGGAAAGGAGGTTGGTTCAACTTTCACCTGTTTTAAGATTTTTGGGTCTGGTTCATCCTCTCTACCTGTCCTGAACTATGGTCAGTAAGCACAATGTAATCTCCAATTTATATTAAATGCCTTTTGTCACTATTTGGAAGATCTTAGTCATGAAGGCTGGGCTATTGTCAGACCCCAGAGAAAGAGACAGTGTAAATCTAGGTACTATTTTGCAGAGACTCCAGGGATGCAGCTTTTGTGAGTGATTGCCCATGCTGGGGTGGTCTTTTCAGCGATGTTACTGCCTTTGAATTGCTCATGCTTCTGTGTATCTTTCACCTGTGCTCCTGTAAGTAGTCCAAGCAAACTCACAGGTCTACTGAGCTGGACTTGGGTGGATCATTTCTTTGGTCTTCCATATATACTCTGAATGGAGTGGATAAATATTTGTTCGTATCTCCTCAGAAAAAGTCAATTAACACACGAGAATTGCTACAGTTCTGCCCTGCATAGAACAGAAAGGATGAGCTTTGTGCCCAGGTATAACGGTTACTCTTAACTATTGCTGTGAAAGAGCACTCAAAGTCAAGCAACTTAAGGGAGAAAGGGAGATTTATTTAGCTTACAGTTCCAGAGGGGAGAAATAGTCTTTCATGGCAGAGGTGGCATGGCTGGCGGGCCTAAGCTGGAGACAGGTTATAGCACACCCATCCGAGAAGGTGAGAGCTACCAGACTGCTTGCTGCAAAGGCAGACTTCTCCTAGAGGTAGGGTGGGACTAATCTACCTCAAGGCCCACCCCTTGTGACTGTCTTCCTCCAGCAAGGCTCCCCCTCTCAAATGTGTCATGACCTTGCCAAACACATGAGATTGTGAGGGGCACATTTCAAACCATGACACCAGGTAAGGGGCAACTTAGAGGCATACTCAATTTCTTTGTGTAAGGGGTAGGAGGGTAAGCTATTGTTAAAGATCCAGTGGGTACTGAACAGAGACTCTGAAGCAATGTGGCTTACATGTAGTTATGATGCCATCTGCTGACCTGTGAGGATGGAGGTGTGGCACTATCGATTCAGGGAGGCCCTAGCCTGAGCTCCCAAATCCAGGAGGTCTGGCTACAGATAAGCCTGAGAAAAAAACCATACAGGCAGTAGGATGGACAACCAAATGGCGGGCAGATGAACAACCAATGGGAAATGGCCATCTAACCTGGACACCCAGTAAACAGTTGAATGATTGGTGGCTGCTCCCCCCCTTCCCTGAGTAGAGGAGTGGCCACACTTGATTGGACCCCGATCCTATGTAAGTCCAAACACTTCCTGAGTAGAGTCGAGTCTGCGGCTGCCCCGCTGTTTCCCCTCTTCCCCCAGCTGGCCTGGCGGGGGATCTGGCAACATATGGCGCACCAATGTGGGGCAGTGCTGCCTTCGGTGTAGATGAGACACCCATTCTGGTAAGGTTTGGTGAGCGACCCCTTCAGTTTTGTGTTCCTGTACTTACGGTGCCTGAAGGTGAGCAGGTGGCCCCCTCCTCTTCCCCTTTCCCTGTTTGTCCTTGGGAACACGGACACTCGCTGGCTTCATTTAGTGATGATCAAGAAGCAATGTTAGGAACCCAATGGCTTGCTTGATTTGCTGATAATCAAGGAGCCCCAATCGCTCGTTTGATTTCCCCACAATCAAAGAGCCCCTCTAAATTAAGGCTTTTCCCTGCAAGTTCATATGAGAAATTGGTCCCCTCAGAACTTGAAGCCCAGGTTTGATAATATTGAATCAGCCTGATGGGGGGCATAGGGCCCGGGGGAGTAACGAACCCCTGAAGTCCCTCACTAAGCACAGGACGTTTAGATCTAAAACACCTCTGCGTATGTCCTCCACTAGGTCTCTCCTTGAATGTTGGTTACCTTTTTAGGAGTTGTTTTCACTTTGACCTTAGTTCTAGTCGTTGCTTTTTATTTTCTGCACTTTTGCCTTGTCCCCTAGACTCCTAGTCTTCTCTGCTCCATTAGGGAACCTTTCCTCTCCATAATGGGTAATTTACCGCCCCATCAGAAGGCACCCTAGCTGACTGCCCTTAAGGCTCTACTAGACTTACGTAGGAGATGCCGAAGGACTTAGAAGATTTTTGGGAGGAAGCTTTAATCTTAGTACCTTGGATTTCCCCAGAAAATGTCTGGGAGCCACAGATCCAGATAGAAGTGCTTTTCCTGGCCCTTAAGGGGAAAGTCCAGGAAGGCCATATGTTTCCAGCCCCCTTTGTTCCCATCCTCCTGGGCATTGTAGCAAACCTTAAAGGATCCTCCACTGAGGAAATGATTAGTTGCTACAATGTAACTTGTGGAGAGAACCCAAAATTAGTCCTTTGTTCTTCCTCTAGATCCCTTCCCTCCCCCTTCTTGGTTGAGGACTCTGCAGAGGGCTCACAGGTCCGTGGGGGAGGCATTCCACCCCCTGCTGACATCCCCTTCCCTCTTCTTCCTGTAGCTCTTGACTTCCCCTCTTGCCTGGCTATATTTTCTACTTCAGATGATACTGGTCTCCTAATAGGTGTCTTAAAATCTCTCCTAAAGACTAGAGGACTCAAGGTTAAGACTGCTGGCCTGGAATAATTTTGGAATGAGGCTATGGTTTTAGCACCTTGGATCCCCCCAGAAAAAATGTGGGAACTGGACCTATAGATGAGGATGCTTTTCCTTGCTAGATGTTTTTTATAATTAAGCTAAGCTGCTTGACTTAACTAATATGAGGTCTTGTTTTAAATAAGGTTTTCCTAAATGTTAATCTGCCTTTGATAAAGTTTTCAAGGGTAATTTTAAGACAGTTGCTGGTAAATTGTACAGTTGCCAGTAAAATGTTGTGCATATGCTTGTATGTTTATATGTTCTGTGTTTATATGTTGTGTGTCTTGTGTCTGTGGCCACTTCAATTTTTTATTCTATTGTGCGCTAATATAAAAATTTTGACATGCCATTTTTAAATACATGTATGCATACTTAAAGATAAGAACAAATAATTTTGGTAACATCTAAGGCCTTAACTACTTATGTTTTTGTAAGTTTTCTTTCATACAAGTTTTTTTAAAGGTTTTTTTCATATATTCCCAAAATAATAAAGCTTGCTTTCCAGGTTCTCAGATCATCCATTCAGGACTGTTGTAAGCCTGGCTGTCTATGAAAGCTATGACTTACTAACTTAAAATTGTTAGGTTCTGATTTATGTCTCCCCAGCTCTTCTGGATCGCTTCTCCACCTGTCCGGCCTACAATCTCTCTGCCTGCCCCTGCCCTGACAAAACTTCCTTTTCTCTGCCACTGCTTGAGTTCCCCTTTGGGACCATGATTCCTTCTCTACGTAGTCAATGATGGGTAAGGCTTCACACGAGGGTGGTGACCAACCTAAGACAGGCACAGTCACCTATATTCCACACAGCTGAAGAGGCTTGGGGTCGCCCCAGCTATCATGGTCCCCACTGAAAAAATTTTATAAATAAAAGGGTGAAAATGTGGCACTATAGATTCAGGGAGGCCCTAGCCTGGGCTCCCAAATCCAGGAGGTCTGGCTACAGATAAGCCTGAGAAGAAACTATATAGGCAGTGGGATGGACAACCAAATGGCGGGCAGATGAACAACCAATGGGAAGGAGGGATAAACAACCAGTGGGAAGCAGCCATCTAACCTGGACACCCAGTAAACAGCTGAATGATTGGTGGCTGCTCCCCCCCTCCCCTGAGTAGAGGAGTGGCCACACCTGATTGGACCCCAACCCTATGTAAGCCCAAACACTTCCTGAGTAAAGTTGAGTCTGCGGCCAACTCGTGGTCTGCCTGCTGCTTCTCGCCTGACTCCCAGGGTCTGGGTGGTGACCCCATCGCCGGCTCGCCCATACGCCTCGCGCCCACGAGGCCCCGCCATTTCTCCTCTTCCCCCTGGCTGGCGGGGGATTTGGCAACATCGGGGAGCAGTTGGCAATTTGAAGAAAGAACTGAGAAGCTGTTCACAGTGTGATATAGGTCTAGGGATACATGTTAATTTTGTCCATGATGAAAAGTTATCAATCAGGAAAGGAGTTTAAAATATTTAGTTAAAAACAAAATATTTATTTAAAGAAAAGAGTATCTAAGCAGGTGGGAAACCCAATGACTACAGGGAAAAGCCGTGCTAGAGTTTGGTAAGTGGCCACATGGTAAAGAAGTTAGAAGTCAGAGTACTGGGGCTGGAGAGGTTGCTCAGGGGTTAAGCCTCTGCCTTGCAGGCGGAAGGTCCTGAGTTGGGATCCTAGACCCCATGTATAGACACCCAGTGGAAGCGCCCGGGGCAGAGTAAACAAGGAGAAGGTGGAGGCAGTCCATGGTGGTTCCCGAATTCGCCTGTGGTTCTACACACACACGCACACCTACATACACACACGCGCACATGCACAACTGAATAAATAAAAATTTTAAAAAAAGAAGTCAGAGTACTTAGAGAAACAGCAAAAAGTCTTGAATATTAGGGAGAGTATTTTTTAAAGGAAAAGTGTCAGCCCCTGAGCCAAGACTCACAAGCGAATGGTGTACAAATTACACCTTGGAAGTTTTCTCCGTCTGCTTGTGTCTTGCTGAGAGGAAGAAGAGAGACTGGCAGATGGCTCCTTGAGTTGGAGAAGGCAGATTCCCCCCATCTCTTCAGCATGCCTCCATGTAGATCATATCTCTGGAAGATGGGAATCCTGCATTTGAAATTCCACTATTATAGGGAAACAAGAGGTGGGATGTAGCTGAATTCCCAACAAAAAGACTGCAGACTAGCACATTCCTGGGCATCTGGAGGCATTATATAAAGGTACCTTATACAGTAGTATTTAGTAAGCACAATGTTTTCTCCAGTTACACTGGGCTTTAAGAAAACTGGATTTAACCAGAATGAGATATTTTAAAATCAAGAATGGCAAAGGTAGAAAGGGAAAAAAAAATTGAGACTAAAATCATGAGTTTTTGCACCATAACAAACCACCTGAAATCTTCATGGCTTAACAAAACTTTGCTTATTAGCACACAATTCTTCAGGGTGGAAATTTGGACTGGACTCAGCAGGAAATTCTAGTCTTGGCTTATTTATATTATTTTGTGTGTGTGTGTGTGTGTGTCTGTCTGTCTGTCTGTCTGTCTGACTGACTGACTGTGTCTGTGTCTGTGAGTATCAGAGTGCACTGAGTGTATCTGTAGAGGTTCAAGGGTGACTCCCAATGTCATCAAAAAGTGCTACCTCCTCTTTGCTTTTACTCTGGAGTTTTTCCAGACTTCCCCTTCCAGGGCCAGAAATACAGGCCACCACCATTTTCACCTGGTATTTTTATGTGGAGTCTGGGATCCGAACTCAGGACCTTCTGTTTGTGAAGCAAAGGCTTAACTTCTGAGCCATCTCTCCAGCCCCTCTGGACTTATCTTTGAATCTCTAATTTTTAGTGAAAAGCAAAGCAAGTACTCTCAGGAGTGGATTTCTGTACTAATACACTTTCAGAATAACCTTCCTTTGTTTTCAACTGATGTTGTGGAAATCACATATGGGAAAAGGACAAGCCAGAACTCAGAGAAAGGGAGAACTTTATACTGGTGGGCATCACAGCTACAAACGCTGAAAAGCTGAGTCCTGAGAGGAGATCTCAGCCAAATCTTTTATAGTGCCCAATTCTCTTTAAATTTAATTTTCTGGGCTGGAGAGGTGGCTTACAGATTAAAGCCATTGCCTAACAAGCAAAAAAGACCTGAGTTTGGATCCCCAGATCCCAAGTAATAATATCAGCCAGAAATAGTGGCGGCCTGCCCTTCCCACCCTGGAAGGCAGAGCTTGAGAAGCTCCAGACAAAGCAATAGGGAGGTAGAGGAATCCAAGGTCATTTCAGATGTCACCCTTAGGCTCCACAAGCATACACGTTCAAGTGCCCTCTGGTGTACACACACACAGAGTTTAATTTCACCAGAAATCATACCAACTTCTTTTTGTGGTTCTCTTTAGCATCAAGCAGGGTTACAAAAACAGAACTCGCATTAGATGGTGTTACAGAAGCATGATTCTTTGGGTACTTTTTCCCTTTCACTGATACTTCAGACTTGGTTGAGCCACAGAAACAATCAGCTTACTTATGTTATAGATAAGTAAGGGAGGGGGCTTCCCTATAGGAGTTTTCTCTGGATTTTCTCTATACTCTGGCCTTTCTCCCTGTATCTTTCCTCATGGCTGAAACTTTCTAGTGCAAACTGAGCATGTTCAGAAATGTGCTCCTAAACTGAGCACACTTAAAAAGTGGGTTCATTCATTTCTATATGAATAGGTATAAGTCTCCCCAATACATTCCTTACCCTTCCTTTGTTTGGGGAGAGCATAGCTTTGGAAATGATTCCTGTGTTCTTGTCTGCTGCATATCTTAAATCTTTCTCCACTTTTAGAAAATTATAAAGGGAAATATTCGATCTTGGAGGGAGCTTCATTAAGTCTCGAGAAGTTCTTGAGCTCCCTTTCCCCACCCCACTCCGCTGGTCGGGACGCGCGCGCGGCCCAGCCGGGCCTCACCCGCGACCTAGGTAAGCTCCGCCCGCGCCTGCCACCAGAACCCCAGGTCAGCCCAAGGGATCCAGCTCCTACCCCTCCATCTAGCTGGAGCCGCGCGCAGCGCCGAGGGATGAGGAGGACCTCCCCCTGCGCCCGGGCCCCGCCCCAGCTCCCCTGTGGTTAAATAGCTCCACTCCGACGCCCTCATCCTCCCTTTACACCCCACCCTGCTCCGCGGGACGGGATGCATGCGTGGTCCAGCCGGGCCTCGTCCCTGCCCACCCCCAGAACCCCAGGCCAAATAATTCAGTTTAGTGAAATTGAAAGATCTTAAGAGTTAAAACACAACGCCAAAGTCAAAGTGCAAATCCATGAGAAGCAACACTCAAGTAAACAAATTTCCCACTGAAGAAATTAATCCCATAATGTTAGACTCCAACCAGAACAAACCCAAGGAAAAAGGCCAAGAAAGCCTGACCCAGGATAACGACTTTCAAAATATGATCATTACCATGTTCAATACTATGAAAGAGGAAATCCGGGAGGAATTACATAATCAAATCAATCGCTTTGAAGAGGAACACAACAGACATCTGGAGGAGTTGAGAAAAACAGTGCAAGAAACAAAAACTGGCATAGAGCAGTTAAAACAGACTCAAGCAGAGTTTAAAACTGAGCTACAAGACAAGTTATCTTCAACCCAGAACTCCACAGAGAGTCTTATCAACAGAACTAACGAAGCAGAAAACAGAATTTCAGACCTTGAAGATAAAGTGGGAGTACTAACCAGCTCAATGGAAGAGGTTGTTAAAGCCAAAAAGATACTTGAGAGAAATATCCAAGAGATATGGGACACCCTGAAGAAGCCTAACATGCGTATTCATGGAATACCAGAGCAAGAATCTCAAAATACCACCCCTGAGGAAATTTTTCAAACAATCATCAAGGAAAACTTTCCTCATATAAAAAAAGAGAGGCACATCCATATACAAGAGGCATTCCGCACCCCAAACAGATATGACCAAAACAGAAGCACGCCACGGCAAATAATAGTTAAAACACTCCACATTCAAGATAAAGAACTGGTGCTAAGAGCTTCAAGGGAGAAAAAACAAGTCACTTTTTAAGGTAAACCTATTAAAATAACAAATGACTTCTCAGTCGAAACAGTAAAAGCAAGAAGAGCTTGGAAAGACATACTTCAAGTATTGAATGAGCAAAAATGTCAACCCAGGCTGATTTACCCTGCAAAACTATCAGTCATGATCGAGGGAGAAAAACAAATTTTCCAGCACAAAGACAACTTGAAGGGATACATGTCCACCAAACCAGGCCTTCAAAAACTGCTAGAAATGATACTCAAGCGTGAAGAAAAAAACAGGCATATCCAGGAGAACAGAAGGCAAGTATAACACCATTAAAAGCGAAGCAATATACTTATAAAAACTACTAAACACAATAAATGTCTGGAATTAAAAATAGTTTCTCCATTATAACACTAAATGTTAATGGAATTAACTCACCGATCAAGAGACACAGATTACAAATTTGGATTAAAAATCACAATCCATCAATCTGCTGCCTGCAGGAAACCCATCTCACCACAAAAGATAGGCATGCCCTAAAAATAAAAGGCTGGTCAACAATTCTACGAGCTAATGGAAGCAGAAAACAGGCAGGGGTAGCCATTATGATATCAGACAAAGTGGACTTCAAACCAAAGAAAATTATAAGAGACACGGATGGATACTACATTTTAGTCACAGGTACAATTCACCAGGAAGACTTCACAATACTGAACATGTATGCACCCAATACGGGCCCCTCCACATTCATTAAGGAAACTCTACAGCGTCTAAAGCAAGAAATCAACCCCCAAACGATAATTCTTGGGGACTTCAACACCGCCCTCTCAACATGGGATAGATCAACAGGTCAAAAGCTTAACAGAGACACTTTGGAATTTAATCAAACCCTGAAAGAAATGGACCTTACAGATCTCTATCGAACTTTTCACCCATGTACCAAAGAATACACATTTTTCTCAGCAGCACACGGAACTTTCTCCAAAATAGATCACATATTGGGCCACAAAACGAATCTATACATATACAAAAAAGGTGAAATTCTAACCTGTGCCCTCTCAGACCACCATGGCCTAAAGCTGGACATCCACAACACATCAAACAAGAGAAAATACACTAACTCCTGGAAACTTAACACTATGATGCTGAATGAGAACTGGATTCAGGAAGAAATTAAAAAGGAAATTCAAGATTTCCTGAAAGTGAATGATAACGAAAATACAACTTACCAAAATCTCTGGGACACAATGAAAGCTGTTCTAAGAGGTAAGTTCATAGCTCTTAATGCCTACATCAAAAAAATGGAAACATCAGAAATAAACAACTTAACAATACAGCTTAAAACTTTAGAGAAACTAGAGCAATCTGATCCCAAAAGTAGTAGAAGAGAGGAGATTAGCAAAATAAGGGGAGAAATATCTGAAATCGAGATTAAGAAAACGATAGAAAAAATCAACCAGTCAAAAAGCTGGTTCTTTGAAAAAATCAATAAGATTGATACACCCCTAGCTAAACTAACCAAAAGCAGGAGAGAGAAAACCCAAATTAACAAAATCAGAAATGAACATGGAGTTATCACTACTGATACCCAAGAAATCCAGAGAATTATAACATCGTATTTCAAAAACTTATACTCTGTGAAGTTTGACAACACGAAAGAGATGGATGAATTTCTAAGTAAACACAACTTACCTAAATTGAATCAGGAAGTTGTGAATTATTTAAATAGTCCTATAACATATAAGGAAATTGAGGAAGTAATCTTGAATCTTCCCACCAAAAATTGTCCTGGACCAGATGGATTCAGCACAGAGTTCTACCAGACATTTAAGGAGTTAATAATACCAATACTCCTTAAACTGTTCCATCAAATAGCAAAGGAAGGAACACTACCAAATTCCTTCTATGAAGCTAATATCGTTTTAATCCCAAAACCTAATAAAGACTCACTTAAAAAAGAAAACTATAGGCCAATCTCTCTGATGAACACAGACGCAAAGATTCTCAACAAAGTCTTAGCAAATCGGATTCAAAAACATATTAAAAAGATTATTCACGGGGACCAATTAGGCTTTATCCCTGGCACACAAGGTTGGTTCAACATATGCAAATCAATAAATGTAATTCATCATGTAAACCAGTCCAAAGTCCAAGACCACATGATACTCTCGATAGATGCAGAAAAAGCTTTTGACAAGATCCAACAGCCTTTTATGATCAAAACGCTAGAGACAGTACGAATGGAAGGAATCTTTATCAATATAATAAAAGCTGTGTACAACAAGCCCATAGCAAGGATTATGCTCAATGGGGAACAATTGGAATCATTCCCACTTCGATCAGGAACTAGACAAGGCTGTCCACTCTCACCACTTCTATTCAATATTGTACTTGAAGTCTTAGCTGAAGCCATAAGACAAGAAAGGGACATAAGAGGGATTCAAATCGGCAAGGAAGAAGTCAAGCTATCCCTATTTGCAGATGACAGGATCTTATACCTGAGTGATCCCAAAAACTCCACCAGGAAGCTCCTGGAACTAATTGAGAAGTTCAGCAGGGTGGCAGGATACAAAATAAATGCAAAAATCAGAGGCCTTCCTGTATGCCCAGAATGAAAGAAGTGAAAAAGCCTTGAGAGAAACAATCCCATTTACTATAGCCCCTAAAAAAATGAAATACCTTGGTATAAACCTAACCAAGGAGGTAAAAGACCTTTACAATGAAAACTTTAAAACCCTAAAGAAAGAAATTGCAGAAGACACCAGAAGGTGGAAAGACCTCCCATGTTCCTGGATTGGCAGAATCAACATCGTAAAAATGACCATCCTACCAAAGGCAATATACAAATTCAATGCTATACCAATTAAAATCCCAAAGCAATTCTTCAAAGAAGTTGACCAAACAATCTCAAAATTCATATGGAGGCACAAAAGACCCAGGATAGCAAAGACAATCCTAAGTAACAAAAACACTGCTGGAGGTATTACCATACCGAACCTTAGTCTATATTACAAATCCATAGTTATAAAAACAGCCTGGTACTGGCTCCAAAATTGACACACAGATCAATGGATAAGGATTGAAGACCCAGATACAAGCCCACAAAATTACAGCCATTTGGTCTTTGACAAAGGGGCCCAAAGAATCCAATGGAAAAAGAACAGCATCTTCAACAAATGGTGCTGGCAAAACTGGATCTCCACATGCAGAAGATTAAAGCTGGACTCGTACTTGTCACCATGTACAAGACTTAATTCCAAATGGATCAAAGACCTTGATATAAGGCCAGAGACTATAAAAACCATAGTTGAAAGGAACTAGGGAACATAGGGAACTCCCTCGAGCTGATTTGCCTAGGCCAACATTTCCTAAACAGACATCCAATGCACAGTCACTGCTACCAACTCTCACAGTTGGGATCTTGTGAAATTAAAGAGCTTCTGTTCAGATAAAGGGATTGTAACACGAGCTCAAAGGCAACCCACAGAATGGGAGAACATCTTCACTAACCACATATCTGACAGAGCTCTACTGTCCAGAGTGCACGAAGAACTTAGAAAGCTAAACATCAAGGAAACCAGTGGCCCAATTAAAATATGGGCCCTGGAACTTAGAAATTTTACCAGGGATGAAATTAAAATGTCTAACAAATATCTTAAAAAATGCTCCACTTCTTTAGCCATCAAGGAAATGCAAATCAAAACTTCCCTGAGATATCATCTCACCCCGGGTCTGGATGGCAAAAATCCACAATACAAACAACACCAAATGCTGGAGAGGATGTGAAGAGAGGGGAACTCTCCTACATTGCTGGTGGGAGTGCAGGCTCATACAGCCACTCTGGCGAGCCGTCTGGAGATTCTTAAAGAAATTAAAGATTGAAATGCCATATGACCCTGCTATTCCACTTTTGGGAATAACTCCCCATACAGCAGAGGTTCACCTCGATAGCACAAGCACGACCATGTTCATAGCAGCACTGTTTACAATAGCAAAGACATGGAATCTACCCAAATGTCCAACAGTTGACGAGTGGATAAGGAAACTGTGGTACATCTATATAATGGAGTACTACTCAGCCATAAAAAATGATGAATTACTGGAATTTGCCAGGAAATGGATGTCATTAGAAACAATTATATTGAGTGAAATATCCCAGACCCAGAAAATTAAGCGCCATATGTACTCCCTAATAGGTGGCTCCTAATACCAAACCCACCCAGCCTATCTTGAGACACTCATAGGTAAATCTATGTATTACCTACAGTAATTGCAAGGATTATGAACAGGAGGGATGGGGTTGGAGGGCCACACCAGAAACAAGGAGAGAAGTGACCATGTTACAGTAGAGAAAATAGGCCTCCATCAAGGACTGCAAGAAAGTAATGTGACACCTAGTTAAGTTCACAGACGTTCATTCCTGATCATTTACAACTAAGGGGGTATGAACTCACCAGAAGGGGAGGGCATATAGTCCGGCAGATTAAAAAGTAACCATTTTGCAAATGGGTGATTGACCCCTCCCATTGCCAAATGCCATATGACTTCTGCGATTCCACTTTTGGGTATAAGTATTACATCTACCCTTGAATGTGCTCTTGTAATAAGACTCCAGTTTAACAGCTTTCTGTCTCTGGCCAGGGGGTGACATACAGTGCCCATCACGATTGAGTGAAGGGCATTGCAGGAGCAACAAAACTGCAAAAGAAAATCAACGAACCACTATCCAGAACTTCAGAGACTCTATATCAACCACCTAGAACTAGGCCAGACTAATCTCTCCCCATCCTGAAGCTCAGGGACATTTGCAGAAGAGGGGGCGGTAAGAGTGTAAGAGCAAAAGGATGGGAGGAGCAATGATTTGTAAGATACTCCACACAAGTTAGGGCCGAAGCAATCATAATTGGACGCAATGTCCAACACACTATTGACCTCATAAAGTCTAGCATCTGCTAAAGGCACCAAGATCCTTAGAGGCAAGGGATTGACAGCCACAGTAGTGTTCCTATGCTTAAGGGGAACACAGAAAAGGGTTCAGGGAAATGCCACTGGGTCCTTGTACGTCATCGGAGAGGAGGGCCCAGAGGAGAGTCAGGCATGCACAAGAAAGGACTCTGGGAATTGGAGCGGGAGGCACGGGGGAGGGGGGGTATCAGGCGGGAGTGGTGAGGGGAGGGAGAGCAGTGGGTTCAGGGGGAGGAGGAGGGAGGGAGGGAACTGGTGTACCTATTAAGTTTGTATGGGCTGAAATAATAATAAAAATGTATTAAAATAAAAAAATGCATAAAAAAAGAAGTTCTTGAAACTAGTAAGATTCATTGGTGGGGTACTTCACAAGGTGAGGAAAGCAGTAAATGACTTCCTGCAGGAAGGAACTTTCCTGGCGTCTCTGTCCAACAGCACTGGCTACAAATCAGGAAGAGAGCTCAGGCTTGCAGCTTTCATGAGTCTTCCCCAGTAATGGGGTAGACTTTTTGGTGATGTAGTTGCCTTTGGTTTATCCTTGTTCTTGTAAATAATCCTTCATTTATACTCCTGTAAGTAACCCCCAAAATTCACTGACTTACCTAATTGGATGTTGGGGTAATTGTTACTTTCATCTGTTGTTGGTTTCCTGTCTGTGATGGATAGACATTCATGTGGCATTTCACCAGGAAGTATCACGTAACGGGGGAGAGGGATCCTGTTTATGTTTATAATTCACAAAGTGCATGGGAGAGATGGGCCACATTTCTGTTTGATAGTTTGGAAACAGAGGACACAAAGTGAAGGACAAAGAGCAAGCGATTAGCAATCTCTCTTCCCCAAGTACAATGCCATTCCCTGTGGTCTCTCCAGAGCCTGACACTTCTTTGTGGAAGTCTCTAGCACCCACTTATGTCACTTTCTTTTCATTTTCCATTGCTGTAAATAATACCCAAGCGAAACGATTTATGGGAACAATTTCAGTTATTGTTCATTATAGCAGAAGAGTTACTAGCAGTTTTCCCAAGAAAACTGACCGTATCTTATCCACAGCAAGAGCAGGGGGACCAGGACCAAAGCATACCTTCTAGTTTTCCAGCTTGCCACTAGTTCTATGTACATTTTTTCTACGTGCCTGGGAAATGGTCCCACGTACTACGGTCTGGATCTTTCCACGTTAGTAACACATTCAGACAATCTCCTATATGCTGCCTTAACTAGATTACTTCTTATAGCTGTACCCAAAGACTCAGCTCTGAAGTGTGCAGTTGACAGCTCAGGCTGACACACTACTGCAAGTGGGATGTGACTGCCATGTTCTTTCTTTAACTGATATAGACAGAACCTGGGCCAGTTTCTACTCCACCTCCACTGAGTTCCCAATCCTTTACATTTCACCTGGGGATCCTCTTTGCACTATCTTTCTCCACAGCAGGTAGTTAAAGCCATTCTTGGTTGGAGACCCCCCCACCCCCATCATTGTTACCTGTCATAGCTCTAAGTCCTAGGCCAGACAATGAAGCTGAGTTTTACTCACCCACCTGACCCTCAAACAAAAATTTTGCTCCTCTGTCCTCAGGATAGGGTACTTAAGCTCCAGAGAGTAAGGGTGGCACCCGCCTGATCCATCCCTGCCAAATAACACAGGGGTTGTGGGTAAACCTAGCCTTAGGTTAGAGTATAAAATGGTATATGATACAATTTAGAGAAAGCTATTGTTTCCTTTATTTAATAATGTAGCTATTTTCAAGCAGACTCAGTTATAAAAAATAGGTTTTAATCTCAGAATTTAAACAGAATCTTACTTCACTTCCCACCCAAACAAACAATAAAAAAGAACTGAATCAAATCAGAACCAAAATTCAACAGTGAATGTTAGGCCAAATTACAATGCTATGGTGAAAGAAAATCAAACTTTTTTTACGCTGGGCCCCAGTGGCTTACACTTGATGCTTCACTACTTGAGAGGTTGAACCAAGAGGATGGTGCATTTGAAGCCAGCCTGGACTGCCTAGAAGTATAGGAACAGGACTATACTGATGGGGGAGGAATACCCCTCACTATGCCTTCAGATTGGCTTTTTGAGCTTAGTCTCTCTTGGCAGGGTTTATAGATTTTAATGTACATGATAATTTCCCGTCTTTTCATAATCTTGTAGAAAGAAGATGGTGTTTTCTTACATTTTTATTACTGTATATTAAGTATACAAAGTAGTGGCTGTCATCATCACATTTTCAAACATGTATCTTTGACCACTAGTCCCTAACAGATCTTCCTTCTACATCTGTCTATCTTGTTTGTCAGCTTAAATTTCAACATATGAAACATAGCAGATAATATGCAATACTTGTCTTTCTGATTCTGGCTTATTTTGCTTGACATGTTCTCTAGTACCACCCATTTTTCATGCTAACAACATGATCTGCTCTTAATTGCTGACCAGTACATTATATATTTTTTCTCTGCAGAAAAGTATGATTCTAGGATTCCCCTAGAAAAACAAACTGATTGCTTTCTCTGATTGGCACTCCAAGTGGACATACCCATACCCACAAATACAATCCTGTGTGCATACACACCCTTGAAAACCTTCCCATACAACTAATACACATATTTATGTCAAACTCATACACATTTTCATACATGCATGTAAAATATACTATACACTGGCACACATGGCACATGCATACTCGTGCATGCACACACATTCCCGTCTGGTTCCCACCTCTGAGATTATAGAGGTTGGAGTAAGCCACATACCAGAAATCTGGCACCAGAGAGGAAGGAAAGAAGATTCACTTCTCAGGAAATCCCTTTTCTTGATCCAACTTTGTCTTGAATTCCAGATTTCTGATCCTGGGTCCCAGTATTCTCTAATATTTTTACTGGGGTGACCCCATGCTTATGATTTTTCAGGGATTCTAAGACTTGAGCTTCTAGAGGGTCTCCTAAACTTTTCTGCTTCCAACAGAAGTTGGAGAAAGGGGTGTTTGTGCTTTGAATCTGTATGGTGACAGAATTATCTGACAAGGAAACTGAAAAACATGGAAGTAGTGCAAGAATCATAGGAAATGCTCCTTGAATGCCTGAAGATCTTTCCTCTGATCCCCCCCTTCTGTGATGAAACTTGTTTAATCAGTTGTTTCTGATCACATTATACTCAAGTTTAGAAGATCAATTACATATTCCTGATGCCTCATCAAGCCAGGGGTATGGAGATGTGTAGTAGCTACATTTCTATTCTGGTAGCTGCTGAGATGTGGTATTTTTGCTAACATGCTCATCTTTTTTGAAAAAATCATGGCTTCTCCCCTGTGTGTGTCCTCTGGTGCTGGATGAGGTGTGACTTCTGTGCAAAGCCCCGCCCACACTCCCTGCAAACATAGGGCTTCTCCCCTGTGTGTGTCCTCTGGTGTCGGATGAGGTCTGACTTCCCTGCAAAGCCCCGCCCACACTCCCTGCAAACATAGGGCTTCTCCCCTGTGTGTGTCCTCTGGTGCCGGATGAGGGGTGACTTCCGTGCAAAGCCCCGCCCACACTCCCTGCAAACATAGGGCTTCTCCCCTGTGTGTGTCCTCTGGTGCCGGATGAGGTGTGACTTCAGTGCAAAGCCCCGCCCACACTCTCTGCAAACATAGGGCTTCTCCCCTGTGTGTGTCCTCTGGTGCTGGATGAGGTGTGACTTCAGTGCAAAGCCCCGCCCACACTCTCTGCAAACATAGGGCTTCTCCCCTGTGTGTGTCCTCTGGTGCCGGATGAGGTGTGACTTCAGTGCAAAGCCCCGCCCACACTCTCTGCAAACATAGGGCTTCTCCCCTGTGTGTGTCCTCTGGTGCCCGATGAGGTTTGACTTCAGTGCAAAGCCCCGCCCACACTCTCTGCAAACATAGGGCTTCTCCCCTGTGTGTGTCCTCTGGTGCCCGATGAGGTTTGACTTCAGTGCAAAGCCCCGCCCACACTCTCTGCAAACATAGGGCTTCTCCCCTGTGTGTGTCCTCTGGTGCTGGATGAGGTTTGACTTCAGTGCAAAGCCCCGCCCACACTCCCTGCAAACATAGGGCTTCTCCCCTGTGTGTGTCCTCTGGTGCTCAATAACATTGGATTTATCACTGAAATCTTGTTCACATTTTCCATTCTCATGTGTTGCAATTCTGGAGGTTCCTATTCCAATAAACAATTTCCCCATGTCTTCCTTCATTATCTGGCTTGCTTTGAACCCTTCTATCACTTTCTTTCTTTCCTCAGATCTCCTTGTTTGTACTCTGAGTGGGTTGCAAATGGCTATTATTGAAATCTTCCTTTGCCCAATCCATTTATTCCTAGGTTTGGACCTTCCTTTGATTTCTTGATCTTTGGCTTTGTTATTCTTGCTGCATGAATATTGCTGCTCCTCCAGCTGGTCTGGACAGGTGTCCACTGATTGAAGGTTTTTCTTTGCAGATGCTTTTGGGAAGATTTGAGTGGGATGACTCCGTGCCACATGTTGACTAAGGAATTTCTGACTGGAGAAGGCCAAAGAGCACAAAAGACAAGGATGTATCTCTGGCTTTGGTTCTGTTAAAAGATGAAAGTTTTGATCAGGGTGGATGTAGGCAAGCTGCCTAGACATCTGCTTTTTTGTGTGGTCAAACCTGTACTACCACCCACTCTTAACAACACAAGCTGAGCTGGGTGTGGTGGTTCATACCTGATGACCTCCAGTTCAAGGCCAGAATGGGCTTCAGAGTGAGATCCTGTCTGGAAACAAACAGTAACATTCTCTACCAATGAATGTCTCTGTTATATTTACATCTTCTGCAGAAGTCCATGAAACCTATGTCAGGGTCACTTTCTATGAGTTAGCCACATTGGGACTTCCTAGTAGCATCCAGGCAACTTTACTCCTGATGTAGATGGAGAGAAAAGAACTATGCCACAAACTACAAGTATCTTCTAGGTCATATTTAGGCAGTTTTAGAGTAGCCATGCTGGGATGGTTTCTGAAGGTCTTGGAAGGTCATCCCCAGGGCTGGGATTACCCCGAATGAACACACTCTATTGATCTGGAGGAATTGACTTCACAGAGATAAAGTCAACAACTTCCCCCAATCCTTCCTCCCACCCTTCATGAAAGGATATGGATACTAGTTCTCCATTGTATAAGATCAACTGGGTAGGGCTCAATATGAACAGACCAATCAGATGTAGAGGACCAAAAACTTTAAGTTAGAGACACTAGCTAACCAATAAGGACTCCCCCACACTCACCTGACTAAAGGTATAAGTATTCTAGAACCTGGCAGCCATCTTTGGCACCTGTCCCTCATGGTACTCCACATTTAGAGTCCATGACTCTGTTCTTCCTCTCCTGTAATACACTCTGCCTTGATTGTTTAGGCGTGTTCTGGTTTCAATCTTTGACTCCTGAACACAAGAACCTAGACACATAAAGACCCCAAGACAGGGACCCCGAAGCAATAGCCTATCTTCCCCAACCATCCTCTGTTCACTCAGCTCACCAAGTACCTTTCCTGGGTACTAGGTGCACTGTCACTATTGTATTCTATTGAGAAGGAGCAATCCTTCCTAAGTTAGGTAGAACTGTACTTAGTGACTTTTAGAGATCCTTTAAGATTGGGCAACAACCACAGAAGGCTGGATAGAATTGCTGATAAGGCAACATGTAAATCTGAAATTGTCTTTTCATTCAAAAAGAAAACTAAATAAGGATTCTCCATTGGGAAGTGGGATTCAGGTTGGACAAGACCCTGACCTCTATTTCCACAACTTGTTCCAAGTTATTAAAAAAGAACTATGAATTGTCTTTCTCACCACTCGACAACTCATAAAATGAAAGTATGTCTTTCCTTAGGTCACATACTAAGTATTCGCACTTGATTTATTTTATTCAGTCTTAGGCCATTTCAAATATTGTAGAAAATCCTGTTTAAGAATATATTCTTAATCAGATGACTTCCCTGTTTGATCTCCCAAACCCTCTTTATGCAATTCTTTTCATCTGGAGACTAAAGCTATCTTTAAGGGGATTACATACTACAGTATATTTTAGGACATTATTCAAAGCATCATCTTAGGACAGAGAACTGAAAACTCAGCAACTGTTTCATCTCCAGAGTCTTGACACCAGTTACAGGCCCTATGTTTCCAGGTTCTGTGCATGTCTCTGACTTCTCTTCCTTCCTCAGAGTGGGCTCATCCATTTCTTTCTTGTTTCAGGGCAGCCACTTCCCAGCCAATATCAAATGTTTTTTTCCCTCAGCATTTCCTACATTCACCCTCCTCTCATACAGGTCCCTAAACATTGCTCCCAGATTAATTTTCTTCAAAACCAGAGTTACTACCCAGCTATACATAAACCCCTATGAGTGTGCATGCTTTCCTGTCTCATGGGTGAGCTTCTCAAGAGCAGGTGTTCTGATCATTTTATTCAGTATGCATTTTCTGTTTCTGCCACTAAGCAGTAACTCACTTGAAAATCTATTGACATAATTGAATGAATAATGATACATGGTTGGGGATATAGCCCAGTTGGCTCACTGAAAGAGGGTTTTTTTTTTTTTGCTTCTAAATATTATAGCACTATATATTGTTACATATTTTCTTCTTGAAGTACTTAAAAATAAATTCAGAATATTTAAACAGTTTTCATAATTCAAAGGTACAAAATGAATATTTAAGAATTAATGGGTTTTCACTCAAGAGTTCAAATGTGAAAATTGCCATTCTCAAACAAGAAATCTCTCAAGGAGAATTCTTTCTTTTTAAGAAACCATAATGGTGCCCACCTCTCTCTGCTGTGAACTCTTTCTTTCTTTTGCTTCCCCACTTAATTCCCAGCTCTTGGCCATATTCGTCCCCATACCAGACCAGAAGCTCATTGCCTGGCTTGATGACTCTGCAAGTTCGGTAGAAGATCTGCCTGTGATACTGAAAGGCCACCAGATTCTGCTCCTCATCATCCCGGGCACAGTTCACATACCTAGAGGCGAGGCAAAAGGAAGAAAATCCCAGGCAGTCAGTTTCATGTCTGCATACTTCAAGTTACCTGGTGATCAGCATCTGCCTGAGAGCTGTGATGTTTTCACAGAGAACCCACTCTTATCTATGGCTCTTTTACAAGGCTTCCTACACCCCAGCACCAGAATGCTTTCCCCTAAGAGCCCAGTTTTTAAATCTCCATTACAGACTTCCTCTATCTTACTGGTCATAAATTACAACATCTTGTTTCTCTAAATACAAAATCAATATCTGGTTTATACTACAGAATTTAGTACTTCGTTTACTGTGTTTCTAAGATTAGCATATTTCATTTTATCCTCATCCCAAATTGTTTTCTTTGGAAAATCTCTTTACCACTTGCCCAGGTACTGTGCACTTTATCCCTTGGGATACTATAGAAATATAGAGCGCTCTTTGTCTTAACAAGGTAACACTGAAAAACTGCACTGGGGATGTAGCCCAGTTGGTAGAGTCCCTGCTGAGAAAGGATGATGTCCTGGGTTCAGGCTCCAGCACCATGTAAAACTGGATAGGACTCATGCCTGTAATCCCAGAACTTGGGAAGTGGAAGCAAGAGGATCAGAAGTTCAAACACATCCTTAGCTACTTAGAAAGCTCAAGATCAGCCTGGCTTTTATGAGACTGAGACCTTGGGGAGGAAAGCAGGAGGGAGAAAGGGAGGGAAGGAAGGAGGGAGGGAGGGAAGGAGGGATGGGGAAGAGAGAGAGAATATGAATGTATAGGAGTTTATTTATTCATGTTTTCTGTCATCTCATGGAACAAGAGTCACTCATTGAAGGAAGATGGAATGTACTATCCTGACCCATAGTCTTCCAGTAACCAGTGCTGATGTTTCCTGGGACTAGAGATTTCTTGTCCTCACAGACTAAAAGATCTTTGTTGTAATTTTGTCTACCCAAGAGAAGTAAATAAAATGACAGCCAAACATTCCTGTAATAAGACATCTGTAATTTACCCTTCATAGGGACACGGTTGTATCATTAGTGCAAGTAGTGAAATCTACTTTCTCACCTGGAACATAGTAAAATGCTTTATAAGCACAAAATAAAGTACGAACCCAGTATCAATGAATTTAGGCTCCTTGAGGTCAGTGTCACAATTTTGCTGAGAATTATGTTTTAATAAAAGTAATGATAATATTTACGCTTTTGTTTGGTTGGTTTTTTTTTTCCTGACTGTTCCTGATATGAAAAGGCCCTGCATAGAAAAAAGAGGAATGGAGTATGTGAGATCCACTGGGGGAGTTATGATGAGAGAGAAAGGAACCAGGTTTATGATGGGCAAAAATATTCTCTCTGGAACCCAGAAACCTACCTCATCCAGTTGGCCTGGGTCTCATCCTTTCCATCAACATACACATAACAGTTTCTTCCTTTGGTGATCTGAGTTTCAGAAAAATAAGGTAAAGTTCTGGAGTGATATACCAGAATCATGTCATTCCACTCTTAGATATGTTTTCTTGGCCTCACAGACTTAATCACCCAGTGTGACCCTATAGATCACTTCTAAGTGACCATGTATACATCTAAGTGGACTTGTCCACTCAAAAGCCCCATGAGAACCTACTTCGTTGTTTTTACCACTCTGTTTCCCTTTGTCTTCAGATCTTGTGTCAGGAGTTTGGTGTTATATAAGGACAGTTCAGTCCACAGAACTAGTTATATTTTCCCATCCATGTCCTAGCATGTCACACTAGAAGCATGGAAGAGATGTGGTGAGCCAGAAGATGAGGATAAATAAGGCGTTTCTCACCAGCCAGGAATATCCACTGCTGGCTGCCTCTTCATCTTCTGTGATCTGGCCCTCATAGGGGCCAAAGTGCAGACCCAGTGGCAGATCAGATGCCTCATTCCATACTCCAAGCCCAGCATCAGGGATGCCCGACGGTCCAATTCTCAGTCCAGGGGGTAGACTGAGGACTGAGTATTTAGGTCCCTTATCCACCACACTGTCCTTTACAAACGTAGGAGGCCCATGGGCAGAACAACTGTTGATGAAGAAGTTCTGGCACTTCTCACAATCTGGGACAAGAATAGCATGGATTAGGGAAGGCATGTAAATATCCTCTAGATAAAGGCTTTCAAAAAGAACATGGTACTCATGCTTTGTCTCCTTCATTTTACACCCCCTTCACTAAAATAAAGAGACAATCTGGGTTCTAAATGACCAAATGAATTACTCTACCAGCATGCAGCAGCGTTCTACTTGAATAGGTGCTGATGATGGCCACTTACAGAGATAGTCATCATCCTGGGGCTCGTGAACCTCTTCATATGCTTGACCCTTTCTTTCTCTCAGACTATAAACCTTGACTTGCACATCCTTTCTTCTGAGTTCTGAGTTGGAGAACAGAGGTGAATGAGGTAGGGAATCCAAAGTGTTTGTTCCTATTTCTTCAAAAATTGTGAAATTTACTATTATCAAATTATCGTCTGTCATTCTACAGTCTGTGCCCCACATAACTTTTGGTTTATATTCTTAAGACTCCATACTGACTACAGAAGCCTAATCCAATTTTAATTTCGGGCTTTTCAGCTTAAATTTCTACTTGAACAAACTTTTTGTCTATAAATTGATTGATTGACATATTTAATCATCCAGAAAGTCTTTGTTGAGTGTACACTGCATGCTAGGCTTTGAGAAGAGTCCCGGGCATTGCACCACTGAGAATATATAGCCTTATTGCTACAGATTTATTGAACACCTTGCCTGAATCAGTTATTTTATGCTTCATTTACTGTTTCCAGGCAGCATACATACTACATGTATTGACCCTCACTCCATAGATCAGCAGTTCAGAAACTTACAGATCTTGTAAGATTTTCCTGAGGCTACAGTACCCCTATGTGGAAAATAATCCAAGTCTTTGACTTCAAAGTCAATTTTTAAAATTTAATTGATTAATTGGGGCTGGAGAGGTGGCTCAGGGGTTAAGCCTCTGCCTTGCAGGCGGAAGGTCCTGAGTTCGGTTCCTAGACCCCACGTATAGATGGCGGGGGGGGGGGGGATGGCCTGCATTTCTGGTCCTGGTAGGGTGGAGCCTGTGAATCCCGGGCCGGGGTAAACAAGGAAGAGGTGGAGGCGGTCCATGGTGGTTACACACACACACACACACACACACACACACACACACACACACATGCACGCAATTGAATAAAATAATAAAAAAATTTAATTGGTATCTGTGTGTATATGTATCAGAGGTCACTATGTGACCCTGTGGAGGACCAAGGGTGACTTCAGGAATCAACCTGGATTGCTTCTACTTTTTTTAAGCTTTGTCCACCAGGGCTAGAAGTGCAGGCCACTGCCCTTTCCTCCTGGCATTTTTACGTGGGACCTGGAATCTGAACTCAGGACCTTCTGCTTGCGAGGCAGTCTTAACCCCTGAACCATCTCACTAGCCCCCAAAGTCAATGTTTTTATAAGTTACCTAATACTATGCTTACTGCCAATCTCACAGCTTATTCCAGACCAAACCTATTTGGAGACCATTTATACCAGTTAGTCTTTTCTGTTGCTGTGAGAGAACACCCAAAGTCAAACAACTGTCTACCTCTTAAAGGTGCCATGACCTTCCCAAATAATTGAAGATTCCGACACATAAGCCTCTGGGGGATAATTCACATTTCAAATCCATAACACCACTCTACATATCTATACCATTCTTATCAATCTCCCTAAAAACTCTAGAGGGACTCAAGTCCTCAAATTACTTACTCAATTTTTGTCGAGAATGTTGTCCAGATGTACTTGCTCCTCCAGAAGTGGATAAAAGCTTCTTGGCATGTTCTGAATCACTTGTTTTCATCAAATCTATTGTTCCTGAGAATTCTTTCAAACTAGATTCATTGTCTAATGGCACCTTTAATGTGAGTCACATGAAAAAACAACAGGCATTTATGTAGTCCTTTACATGTTACTTTATGTATGCATAACTTTAGTTAATGCTTGAACAGCCCTTGGGAACAGATGAGGTATCTGAATATAGAAATGGAAAGGAACAACCTAAGTGTACTAAGAATCCAGGAAAAGGCCCATGTTGTAAGGTTCTCACCCTTCAGCTTTCTATCAAGTTGGAAGGAAGGATGATATTTGAGACTAGCTGGAGCATCAGTGAAGTTTGTGAATGAGCTGAGTAAGACTTGAACAGAGACAGAGGGCATCTCTATAAAGGAGACATTTTATGGAACAGGAATGCAGAAAAGCAGATCAGGGACAAAAACAAAACACAACACCACACACACATAAAATGAACTGTCAAAGACAAAAAGTGAGTTTGAGACGAGAATAAAGAGATGGTTGGCAGAAGTGTATTTGTCCAGACAAATAAGTGACACTAAAAGTTGCAAGTTTCCATTTTGTAGAAACATAACAGTTGACCTCACTCTGTGAGCGTTTTTTAAAACTCAGGTGTTTCTAAAACTCACAGTATTCCTCCTATCTTGTCTCTCCCATGTGCTTGAATTAGAAGTGTGAGATACTGTGCTTGACTTGATTCTAGAATTAATGGTTTCTTATACTAATTTTGCTTGAAATGTATGATTTACTAATTTTCAGTTTCTTTATGCATATATCCTAATTTTTTATGTGATACTGAATATAAAATATAAAAATGTTCTCCAAATAATTTTGCAAGCTACTGAATACAGACAGTATTAAGACTAATGCTTCTTTCACAGTCCTAATATCAATTTTCTTCCTCAACTATCTCTGCAATGGAAATCTATCTCAAAGATGGTACTTTATTGAGTCATCTTGCTGGTCCCTCAAGTGGCTTCCTTATTTGTGGATTCTCAGCAATCAAATTTGAAACTGCAATGGAAATCTATCTCAAAGATGCTCCTTTATTGAGTCATCTTACTGGTCCCTCAAGTGGCTTCCTTATTTGTGGATTCTCAGCAATCAAATTTGAAACTCCTTAGGTCTAGGTCTTTTTATCAGAACAAGTCCCTGTGAGAAATGGAACCTTATCTCTTTTTTTATCTGGGCTACCCAAAATAAAAATTCTCTGTGTATTTGTAAAATGCATAATTTGCTTTAGCAGAGAAAAAAAACCGAGGTTGAAAAAATCAGTGAGATGAATAATATGAAAATGCATGGCTATTACTATGATTTTACAAGAGTATGATTGTTTTTAGGGTAATAATTTTGGATTTTACTGCTCTGTCAATGACTGTGTGCTTAAGCATATTGCCAAGCATTTCCATACATACTTTCATCATCTATAAATGGCTATAGTTTACAATCTATCTAATAAGGTTGTGATGCTTAAATGGGTTTATTCATATCAAATGTTTACAACCTTAACTACTGTGAAACAAAACAAGCTTTAGTTATGTTGTTGGTGTTCTTGTTAATTCACATGATGATAACAGTGAGAGATGCTATGCAGAAGAAACTTGGGAAACAGCAGTTCCTAGGGTACTGTTTGCCTTCTCTTTCTCTCTCTTACTTTCTCATACCTGTGTTTGGATCCTTGAAGGGTTTTGTTTTTGTTTTTTGTTTGTTTTGGTCTGCCGGATGTTTCAGAGTTACTCACCGTCTGTTGTTTAGTCTGCTCTACTCGGAAGGCCACTGGAGGACTGACTAAAAGATAATAAAAAAAATCAGCATTTAAGTTTGTGTTTCCAAAACAATGAATAAACCAGGGAAAACCAGATGTTACCTATACATAGAAAGGTTACATGGGACGAGTTCATGATTGATATCATTCTCAATCATGAAAAATTACAAGGCTTTCTTCTAACATCATGACAAACATGCACAGATTCCTGCACTTACTATTTCTATTTATCATAGTATTGGAAGTCCTAGCTAGAATAATTAGGCAAGAAAAGAAATAAAAGTCATCCAACTTCTATTAGGTAGCTAGGAAGGTTGTGGGAACTATAACTCTGCCCCCCCCCCAATTCCAGGAATGGACTCAAATCCCCCCAACTTATCTCTTTTGTAAGGAGATAATCTCCTTCCAAGCAGATAATTTCCTTAGTTACCAAAATGGATCTCCTATATAAACAGACCAATAAGAAACAAAAGGACTAAAAAACATGCATTTTAAAAAACTGAAACTAACAAATAAAGGAAATCACTTTTCAAACCTGCCTAGTTCTATAAGTACCCCAACCCTACCCACTTCCCATGTAGTTCCAGTGTCTGCATATTCCTTACTTTTTCTTACTATTAATAAATTCTGCTTTAACCTCTCTACATGTTCTGGTTTCAACCTTCAACTCCAGGACACCAGAACTCCTGAAAGAAATATGGTTTCAGTATCTGTTTACAAATTACATGGTCTTATATTATAAAAAAAAATCTCACCTACAGTAGTGTGAAAAAGAATAAAATAATTACAAATAAACTTAGTCAAAGGTGTAAAAGATTTGGACACCCAAAACTACAAAACAATGTTGAAGGAAATTAAAGACTTGCAGAAATGGAAACATATCTTGTATTCATGAATTATAACACCATAGTATAAAAATGTTCATATTACCTAAAATGGCCTAAAGATTCAATGTCTTTCATATAAAATGTAAATGCCACATTTTGCTAAAATTAAAAAAAATATCTAAAAGTTAGTACAGGATTTCAAGGAACTCAGAATAGTCAAAACAATCTTGGAAAAGAACAAAGTTGAAGACTTCACACTTCATGATTATAGTGTCAGCAATCCAGAAAGCTAGAGAGATGATTCAGGACTTAAGATTGCCTTACAAGCAGAAGGACTTGAGTTCTGATCTGGGATCTCAGGTAAAAACACCAGGCAGAAAAGGCAGTGGCCTATAGTTTCTGCCCTGTAAGGCAAAGCCTGGGAAATCCCAAAACAAAGCAAAAAGGAAGTAGACGCAATCCAGGATGATTCCCAAAGTCACCATTAAACTTCCACAGACACATACAGTGCCCTCTTCTTACTCACATGTACACCTATGCTGAAGTCACTCTTGGACTTCCACAGGCACACACAATGCCCTCTGAAACATGCACACACATACACAAACACACTTGCAGAAAGTGTCAAAAATCAAAGCTGTGATACTGACATAAATCTAAGCAAGATACCAAAGGAATAGAATTTAAAAACTAAAATAAACTTTGTTTTTTGTTTTTGACAAGGGAGCCATGGGTAGTATACAATTGGGTAGGGACAGTTTTTCCTAAAAACTGTTGGGAAAGCTTGATATCCAAATAAAGGAATAATGACCAATTCACGCATTATATTGCACATAATTTGACTTCCTTATTTTTGAATTCTGTATCCTCAAATTCAACCAACCACTTGAAAAATTCACCTGTACTAAAAATGTAGCCCTTAAAAAACAACAAATATTTGTATTGCAGTAAGTATTACAATTAATCAGTAGATGACTTAAAACATATAGAAGATTGGGAACCACAAATATTACAATATTTTATGTAAAAGATTTCAGTATCTTTATATTTTTGTATTCTTAAAGGATTAGTAAAAATAACTCAGAATGAATTAAATATATATACATAAGGTATGCAATTACAAAACCATTAGAAGGAAACAAGGGAAAATATTAAATATTGGAATAAGTATTGATTTCTTGCATATAACACCATAAACAAAAATAAAGTAGAACTAAATCAGTCTTGAAAACTGATTGACAAAGGAAATGATAGAATGAAAAAGCAACCTGAGTTATTTTGTTTATGTTGTTGCATGGTTGAGTTATAGATCTTTATATACTCTAGATATTAGCCTCTAGATAGATATTATATATTCTAGATATTAGCCTCTTATGAGCTATATGATTTGCAAATACTAAATAAGATCTTGAAGATATTTACATACCCATAGTTATTTAGCCATTATCTACATTATCTACAATAGACAAAAAGTAGAATTGCCAAGATGTGGATAACTGTTCTGGGTTTGACATTTCTTGTTCACATTTAGATGTTAAATGTATTTTACACTTAACTGCATGTATAAATAATACATAGCTAATCTTGATTGTCAATTTGACTATACCTGGGATTAACAAGATTAGCTGTCAGAACACTTGAAGAGATTATCTGAATTAAGATATTTGTATCACAAAGACCAACCCTAAATCTGGATGGTCTTCCTAGCAGTAAACCAGATGAAAAGGAAGTACAAGAAAGAACTCACTCTCTTGCTCTGTGCTGGCAAACTATCTTCCTTCCTGCTGCCAGTGTGGCTGAAGTTGTCTTCTGTTCTTCAACAATGAACTAGGACTGCTGAGACATTCAGCTTCGGGACTGAGTAGCTAATGACAGTCACTGTTGGACTACCTAGACCTTCTCTTCTCAGCCAATTTGGTAAAATTTGGTAAATTCTTTTTTTTTTAAATTTTTTTATTATTATTATTTATTCAACTGTGTGCATGTGTGTGTGTGTGTGTGTGTGTGTGTGTGTGTGTGTGTGTATGTGTATGTGTAGAACCACAGATGAATTCGCGAACCACCATGGACGCCTCCACCTCCTTCTGCCCCGGGATTCACAGGCTCCGCCCTACCAGGACCAGAAGCGCAGGCCGCCCCCGCTTCCGCCCAGCGTCTATACGTGGGATCTGGGATCTGAACTCAGGACCTTCCGCCTGCAAGGCGGAGGCTTAACCCCTGAGCCACCTCTCCAGCCCTGGTAAATTCTTTTTATATGTGTTCATTTTATTAGTTCTGTTCTTTTAGAGAAACTGGACTGATACAGTTTTCACACCATCAAAAAATAGTTTCTTACTGTATTTATTGTCTTTCTGTTGCTTGATGATTTTTCTGTGTCTTTAGAAAACACAGTTTTCTTTTTAAATTTCTGAGCCACTTTTCTGTTTCTAAAACTTAGCCTGGTCTTGTTTCACATGGTGACTTCTAAATCCTCTTGGGCTCTCACCTTGCTGCCTAGGTGTCCATTCTTCATCAGAATCTTCAGGGTTATCTATCTGGGCTTTGACTGCTTGTCTTTGATGACACATGAAAGCTGGTCGAGGGGCTCTGAGACCTGGAAAGAAGAAAAATCTTCCTAAAAGGGAAGGTAGTCCTGTAGTAGCAACTAAGGGTGGTGAGAATGGAAAATACCATAAGGCCAGTGGACTCAGAGAGTAGAGAAAATATCTGAGTGGTCAGTGCTGGCATTCAAGCCCTGCACTTACACAAAAGGACAGTTTCTCTTCAACTTGTCTCCATATGACTGTGACACCCACTGTAGCCAACTAGGGGAGAACCAACATAACATAGAGATTTGAGACCTGGTTTTACCTAGGCCCATCTGACTCAGGGCCTTTATTTACCTATAGAAATCAGCATTTTGTAATTCCTTTTGATGTTCCTATAGCGGATTTTCTCCCACTCTCCCATTTCTGCCCATTCTTTCTTGGAGAAGTATATGGAAATGTCTTTAAACTCATCTTTCACCTGCAAGGGGGTGGGGGGAGAGAGAGCATGCAGAGCATAACACAGCACTCCCCCCTCCCTCAGTGGTCTGGATGAACAAGACTTGCTCCCCCCACACACACACATAGAGAAGCCTGTTTAAGCAAACACCAGGCAGGCATTGTCCTAGCTGATAGGTGTTATTCTCTGCTGACAGAGTAGTTGCTGATGTGTCTGTCCTGTCTCCCATCCCAGGTCCCGCCATCCCATGCCATGCCAGCCACGCCCCAGGTCCCGCCATCCATGCCATGCCATCATTGGTGTGGGCCAGGAATATGTGGTCCTCAAGACTCACTGCTCGCCTCTGCAACTCCTCTCCTCCCCGGGTCGCCTGGACTGACCTTGCTGGCTACCTTGGGCTTCCACTCAGACCTCCTGGCTTCGCCCTGCAGACTTTCCTCCATCTCGTCTACGCTCACAGCCTAGGACAGCGAGCTGGGGAAGGGACGGCTCCCGTGGATCTGCAGGCAGCGAAGAGAGCAGGCCTGAGGACACGTGGGGGGCGCTGGAAGCCGGCGGGGGCTCTGAAGTCCAGCATCCGTGCCCTACCACGAGTCCGGGTCAAATCAGCCAACAGAGCAGGACGCACCATCGGCGGAATTTCGGGAGTTCTGCTCCCCACCGAGACCGGGACCACGAGGGCCTCTGCGTGAGCATTCTCCGAGCAGGAGAGGGGTGCGGGCCGAGGGGTTCGGGAATCCTGAGCCCTAGGGGCTGGAGTCCTTTTTCCATGGGTTTGGCGACCTACGGATTCAGGGTCCCTCGGGCTGAGGAGATGGGGGTTTCTCGGGTAGATGGTCTGTCAGGCTCTGAGTTTTAGGGGCTCCCCTGGGCAAGATTCTTTCCCTCAGACTGAAGAGAATCGCTGCGCTCAGGCCAAGAAGACTCGGGGTTCGCCAGGGAAGGGTGATCGGGCCCCGCGGGCTCCCGCGGGCTGAGGGAGTCGGGTCTCTCGGGAAGGGGCGCGAGCTCCCCGACTCCGGCGGGACTTGGTCTTTCCGCGCGAGGACGCGAGCTCCCGTGTGGTTGGCGACCACCCCGCAGGCTCTTCTCGGCCTCTCAGGGTGGGCGGACTTGGGGAGCTTCGAGGCTGAGGGGCGCAGGGGGCTCCGGGCTTCGAGGGTCTCTCAGACGCCAGAGGCCCGGGTCTTACCGCTCCCGCAGCCGCCGGCGCTCTGAGCGCGGCACGGACCACGCGCACCTGCGAGCGCTCGGGACGCCAATCAAAGCGGCCCAGCCAATCGGCGCTCGGGAGGCGCAGGGCGGAGCCCCGCCTGTGGGAGGTGGCGCAGTGCGCAGGCGCGGGGGGCCGGTGCGCGCTGCTCGGCGCGGGGATTGAAGTCCCCAGGAGCGCGGGAGCCGCGCGGCCTCAGCCCTCTCGCCCCGTTTCCGCGACGCTTGGTCCCCTGCGCTGGGTCCCGCCCACAGTGGGCCAACCGGGTCGCGAGCTCTGCGCGATTAGGTTCGCGTGGCTGGACAGGAAGCCGACAGCAGGTGTTCCACGGAGGGAAGACTGGTGGCTGGGGGGGGGGTCCCGGGAACAGGAGGCCCGTGTTTGGCCCCCTGGTGTCGGGGGACCTGGAAGTGGGAGACGGTTGCGGGGTCCAGAAATCCACCCAATGAAGCTCGCAGACGCCCAGTTATAAGGAAGCCTTTCCTTCGGCTCCGACTATAGAGAGAAGCCTTCGGCTCCTTGAAAAATAGTCCAGCCTCATCTGGGAGAACCCCCAGAATATTATGGGTTTGGGGGAGTCACCCAAAGATTCACCATAGACCAAAAGTTAAAATTAATAACTGAGAGGCTTTATTAGAGAGAGAGAGACAGAGAAAGAGACTGGTACCACAGAGTTGATCTCTGACCTCCACGGACATGCTGTGTCACTCATATACCAATACTCCCTCCCCCACATCATGCACACACACATCATGTACACACACAGATTTATACACATATTCACATACACCATGCACACACACATCATGCACATGCACACCTTGCACATACACATTATGCACATACATTATCTTATACATGCACATCATGCACACACTTATAAAACATATCGTTTTAGGAATATAAGAATCATGTGATTGTGAGAATCAAGATGCCAATTGTGTAGGCTGTGTTTTTGTCATTTTATCACCTATGTATTATCTATCTTCATCATCATCCTGACACCTACCTCTATTACCTACTTATTCTATCTATCATCTGTCTGTCTGTCTATCTATCTATCTATCTATCTATCTATCTATCATCATCATCATCACCATCTGTCATCCCTCTATTATCTAGCTTCCACCCATTTATCCATCTATGTTCACTTTAAGACAATATTTGAATTGTTTATTGTTTTGATAACTTGTTCCTTTCAGCTGTTAAAATGAGAATTGAAGTGACAGAAGTTTGGTCAAGATGGAGTAGAATGTCTCTTAGCCCCAGAGGTTATGGTTGACAGCTGAAGTCAGCTTTAGAGCATAGCCCATGACTTTTAATTTCCAAAGATGGCACCTGGAGAGATGTGCTGGCAAGAGTGGAGGCTTTATGAGTCTAAAGACTTCTGCTACCTTTCTGGCTACCGAAAAAGATGTATTACTGCCAACGCATCCTGAGAGGCCTCAGCATCCATCTATTCCTTAGCACCAATCCAACTTTCTTCCAACAACTTGTATCATCACTAATAGGGTCAATCTAAAATTGTTTTAATTAGGTTGGTTTGCTTTGCCTCATTCTTTACTTCTTAGTCTTTCAAAAACCTTTGACAGAACACTCCTGTTTGAACGAACCAGATTTGTAAATATATTCTGTACTCAGATAAACCTTTTTGCTTTTAATCTATCCTTGTTTGTGATTTCTTGACTTCAATATTTGCAGGGTATTGCTACCCTGATTGAGTAGGGAAAAAGTAGGGCAAAGATGAATTCTGGTAGCCCCACTTTGGATGCTAGAGAAGTTTTGTTCACCACAGCCTTGCATTAGGGAAGGTACCACAAAATCCCAGCATGCAGTGTCAGGAATGTAGGCTCAGAAAAGTGCCAGGAAGATCCTGACAGAAAGCTGCGGTGAGGCTCCCTATGCCCAGTGTCAAGGTGTGCTAGGAGAGACGAGAAGGGGATGACCGAGCCATTGATGTGTGTGGGAAGTCAGCATTTTTTTTAAGATGGTGGCAAGCTCTTGGCTTTGAATATGGTAGGTTGGTTCCCTTGGCTCCTGCCTTAGTGAGCTATAACCTGGAATTGTGATCACTCACATACAGAGCACATTCATATAGCCCACACTTCAGACTTGTATGCACCACACACACACAGAACTAGTGTATGTGGCACACCCTTAAATAGTACCATATATGTACACAGAAAACACTTGTATAGCCCACACTTATACACAATTGGCAATTTTGCAGCACACTTGTAAAGCGAATCTTGTTCACACAGAGCACATTCAGGCAGCACAAACTTACATGTAGAAGATATTCTTGCAGCACACCTAGAAACACACACACACACACAAGAATGACATTCAGCATATACATGAACACACAGAAACAGATACAATACACACATAAATCACAGCCACAGGGATGAACCACGGCAGAAGAGACACAGGAGTGTTCTGGGGCTTGCATGCAAACTGAGGCCTACAGCAGAGTCATGGTATCTGCGTGTCCAGTGGGTCAGTGCACCATGACCTGTGAGCAAACTGAGGGAGATGAAATTTGACTCCTGTGAGCCAGCTGATAGAGAAGAGCTTTCTGAGAAAGTAAGGAAGAAGATTCCTGACTTCTGGGGACTGTAAGCAAACTAAGGTAGAGGAGAAGAGGAATATTAGGCCAAATCAAAACAGATGAGTGTTAAGACCTGTGAGCAAGTCGAAGCAGAATCACTTGCAGAGAACTTGTTCCAACTGAGAAGAGATGTGGAGCTGTTGAGTCAATTGTGGCAAGAAAAACATGGGAACTGTGAGTAAATGAGGCAGCGGGACAAGGGGCAGGCATTAGGGCAAACGAGCCGAGGATCCCTCTGCTCAGGAACTAATCCTTGGTGCATGTGAAGACAATGAGGCAGAGATGTGTGGTCTGTGAGCATGTTAGGCAGAAGGAACCTGAGGATTCTCAGTGAAGTAACAACTCATGAGTGTTATGACGACCATGAGTTCAAAGCCACTGGGGTCTCAAGCAATCCAAGCTGAGGAAAGAGGGGGCTTGTGAACACACTGAGTCTGGGAAGATGTGGGGTCTGTAAGCAAACTGAGGCAGAAGAATTGTGGGGTATTTGAGCAGAGCAAAGTAGAAAAGACAGACTGAGGCCTTATGCCAGGCCTATGCTGTAGTGTGGTGATAGGGGTCACGTGGTTTCCTGTCCCCTTGGGCAAATAGGGAAACAGCCTGGTTGTATCAGTAGCCATGTCTTCTAGGCTGAGAGTCAGGGGATTGGCATGTGGGATGCCAGGTCCATGCTTGAGCTCCACAGCCCTCGGGCCTCTCAGGTCATGTTTTCCTGGGGAGGGGCAGTATTTAGTTATTTTATTTTTTATGTGTCTGTTGATATCAAAGAATACTATGTGTAGCTATGGAAGCCCAAGAGAGACTTTGGGAGCCATCCTGGATTGTTGTACATCCTTTTCCTCTGCTCTGTGGATTCCCAGACTTCAGCCTCTCAGGTTAGTTTGGAGAATGACAATCCTCTTGTTGCCTACTACCCCCACCAAATCACTAGTAGTACTATTTTGTTCATGTGGATCTAGCTCAAATGAGCAGAGGTACAGTATTATAGGAAAGCACAGTTTGGGGCTGGAGAGATGGCTCAAGGGTTAAGACTCTGTCTTGCAAGCAGAAGGTCTTGAGCTCAAATCCCAAGTCCAAAATAAAAACTCCGGGCAGAAACAGTGGCAGCCTGCACTTCAGGCCCTGGTGGACAGAGCCTGGGAAATCCCAGAGTGAAGCAAGAAGGAGGTAGAAGCAATCCAGGATGATTCCTGAAGTCACCCTTGGTCCTCCACAGGGACACACAGTGCCCTCTGACTGACAGACAGACAGACAGACAGACAGCTACACACACACACAGACACACACACACACGCACATACATAAGGTTTAAAAAAATTATTATTCAATTGTGTGTGTGCGCATGCGTGTGTGTGTTTGTAGAACCACGGGTGAATTCGGGAACCACCATGGACCGCCTCCACTTCCTCCTTGTTTACTCTGCCCTGGGATTCACAGGCTCCACCCTACCAGGACCAGAAACACAGGTCCCCCCCCCCCCCCCCCGCTTCCCCCTGGCGTCTATACGTGGGGGGTCTGGGATCCGAACTCAGGACCTTCCACCTGCAAGGCAGAGGCTTAACCCCTGAGCCACTTCTCCAGCCCCCCCAATTTTTTTTTTTAAAAGGAAATCTCAGCTTGACTGTTGCCAATTTCAGACATATTCTGGCACCTCAATACTTAGCCAGTGCCACAGCAAACAGAGAGGAGGAGGCCAACAACAGATTCTAGGAGCACTTCCCTGAGAAATGGGCCAGTGGTTCCTTGGAGCAGTGGAGCAGGCGGCTTCTGAAGCTCTATGCTCTGGGCCAAGCGAAGACCCAAAGATCTGCATGTGCTTAGCTGTTTGGGATTTGCCACATGAGCTGGGCCTCTCTGATCAGTTTCTCTATGTCGCTTGTCTCCACAGCCACCCACTGGACTCTCTCAGCTTGTGGAGGTGTCATGCAGAGAGATGGGAGCTCTCAATCACCACCTGTCTTCAGAGATGAGTCCAGAAAAAGAGGGAAGGTGGGCATGCTGCTTCCTCTGCTCGAATGTCTGAACCTCCCAAGCTGACCCCTCATTTGCAAGGCTCATTGTGCCAGCAGGGCTCCTTTGTGGACATTGGTGCTGCAGGATCTGGGGCACAAGAGCAACAGGCAGAAGAGACCCAGTGCCTGCCAAGCAGTGTTGGTGCCGTGAAAAGTGGAAGAGCTGTGGTGCCTGCAAGCAAAGCGAGGCAGAGGAGACGGGGTATGTGAGCGGAGCCAGGATGAAGGGAAGCGTGTCCTGAGAAAAAGTTGAGAGGACACTGTGGTGGAGGAGTCCTGGGACCTTTGACTAAACAGAGACAGCAGAGGACATGTGGGGGGCTGTGAGCCAAGGGAGATGGGAAACATGCACCACATGGGGCCTGAGTCTACTGAGGTGAAAGAGATACAGCAGGGTGAGGGTGCCTGTGAGGCAACTGAGAAGAATGCACCCCCACCTCTCCATCTCCCCCAGGTCCCAAGTATGCTGAGGAAGAAGCCACATGGAGTATGTTGACAGAATGGGGCAGAAGAATTGTGGGGCAGTAGACCAACTGGGGCAGAAGAGATGGACTTGTAAGTTCTTACAGACAGGAGCCCAGGAGCCTGAGAGGCGGGCGGGCAGGGCTAGGACCAAGTCTGAGTCAGGGGGTGGGCTCGGGTGTTCTGTGACTCTAGAACAGCAACCACAAGGCTCCAGGCTTTCAGATGTCCCATACTGTGTTTGCCTCCTCATGTCTGTGACTCTCCCAAGGGTGGGGGACATTTTGAGTTAGGGTCTCGCGGATGTTGACTTCTGCATATGGCCTGGATGTCTTCTCTGCAGTCCCGACCCACAGAGCGGCTCTCAGTGGGTCTCTCAGGGCCTAGGCCATCTACTCTGTAGTCATCCTGACTTTGGCTCAGCTCTGGATCACCTTTCACTTCATACGAAGCAAGAGAATCCCCCAAATCCTGTTTTGGATTCTTAGGCATCCCCCCCCCAACCCGGTCACATTCCTTACACAAGACAGATTATGAAAATCTACGTTCCAGACAAAGGCCAGTTGAGGTTGTATACTTATGGCCTGTAGATCACATGAGAGAACATGCTGTGACTGGTGGTCTTGCCTTAAGCAGTGGGCTGGGGAACTGAAGTCTCCAAGGCCACAGCTGAGTCGGAGAAGCATCTTGCAAAAAATTTTCTGATGCCAGGGCTTCCACGTTCAGACAGGATTGGGGGTCCTACAGGCCGTTCAAAGACTGTGGGCTTTGGGGGCAAGCAAACCTGAGGTCAAATACCACCTAAGTGTTCATAGCTGGATCATCTACTTGCAACACAGACATCATGTGTCAGCATCTGTCAAGTGGAAACAGCAGAGCAGTTCTGGGGAGGGGGGGCAACGTGGCACCTCCTACTTACTGAGCCTTTGCTCTACCCCAGAAGAATGTGTGGCAGCCTGGGCAGGAAGGCAGAGTCTGCAGGTGGTCCCCATGCCTATCCCCATGTGCCTGCCATAGATGGGGAGAGGAATCAAAGGCAGGGAAACCCCAACATCCAGAGGTCTGAACTTCGTGATCCAGTTGAGATGGTGTGCACTCAAGTGCTCAGGCTCTCATCTTTAGAAATGTGTGCTTCTGTGAATAATAAGGCTAGCCCAGGCCAGGTTGTACAAGGCCCTGGTTGGTTCCTGGCACCAGAAACAAAGAGATCAAGAGACCCCCCCATGCACACATCCCAACTCAGAGCGCATATTTGAAAATTGTGTTGCCTTTATGTGACACGTCAACAAGCCCCCATAGACTAGCACAGATCTCAGGGGATAAGACTTCAGGCAGTAAGACCGTTAGAGGCAAGGGGTGGACAGATATAATAGAGTTTGCATATTAGTGGGCAGCCCAAGAAGAGACCCCAAGGTATGCCACAGAGCCCTGAACCCTCAGTGCCCATACAAGCAGATGTTCTGGAGAGTGGAAGGGAGGAGATGGAAAACATTAAGAGAGGAGAAGGAGGGAGGAAAGGGGGGAAGAGGCATGGAGGAGAGTGGAATGGGGGACAATGGGGGGTGGGAGGGAGGAGATGAAGGGAGAAGGAGAGGAGTGAGGGTAACTACCCACTGAACTTTTTTTTTTTAACGTGGGACCTGGGATCCGAACTCAGAACCTTCTGCTTGTGAGACAGAGTCACAACCTCTGAGCCATCTCTCCAGCCCAACCCACTTGTATAACTAGGTAAAAAATAAAAATAAGAAGCTAAATAAAGAAAATTGTGTTGCTTTTATCAATGGTCATGTTTCAGCAAAGCCTACTGGGATAAAATCAGAGAAAACATTAGATGACAGCATTAGGATTTTTCCAGAATGTCTGGGTAAGGTCTGGGCTTCGTCAAATCATGGTGGGGTCATGTGACGTGAAAAGCTGGGGTAGATGGTGTTCTGAGTATATACATTGGGCCAAAGGATTCACTGATGTCTTAGTGCACGAGGGCACCATTGAGGCCATGGTTGTGGTGACCTTGCTACCCAAGTAATCACCCAGACTCTAACACTCTGAGGGTGCAGCCCCACACCCTCACATTAGGAATGGGCCCTGACTTGCTTGAGATGGTGGTGATTGTCAAAGCTGGGGTGATGTCTGGTCCAATAAGAGATCGTTCTGCTTTGAGGTGATAGTGTTGGGGTGACTGCCTCATCCAAGAAACTTTCCAGTTCCTAATAAGGTGAGGGTGTAGCCCACACACACTCATGCTTGGGGTGGGCCCTAACTTCCTTGGGATGGTGGCGACTGCCAGTTTGCTGTGATGTCTGGTCCAGCACAGAGCTTGTCAGCGTAACTCTGTCATGGTGGTGATGAGGTACAGCTGGGATTCCATTTCTGTCAGTCTCTCCACTGGTTTATGGGTCCAGCTGGGCATCTCTGAGGACACGCTGTGTCTGGCAGAGGTCTTAGAAGTCGTTAACGGCATAGTTTCTCATAGGGCGGGGTGTGGCCCACACGCTCTGTGTGCAGGCAGGAGCCCAAGGTTGCCAAAAGTCCAAAAGCATGCCAGGGCATTCAGATATCTAGGTAAGACCTACGTTTCACCTAAATCCATTTCCTTCAGTCCCCTTTCTGGCAGTGGAGGAGGGGAGCCTACCCTTGGCCACCAAATGCAACCCCACTTCTTCACAGCATGTCCAGCAGAGCCTGAAACTTGTCTAGGGTGAGGGGCAGCTTAGGTAGTGGTAGCTGCTCTCCATCCTGTACACATGTCATAGTTAAGCACAGGTGTCAACTTGACACTTGAAGGTTTGAACTCTGGGGACATTTGTAAAGAATTAATAGTAGAGTTAAGCCCAGAGCAAACTTGCAGGAGATTGTCTAGCTGATGGGGAAGGCCCAGCCCATGGTGGGTGGGTGGGTCCTGGAATAAAATACAGGGAGCTAGTGAAGGAAGTTGGCATCTTTGTGTACACTTGGTCAGATGTGCTGGTCCGGCCAGTAAGGATTGTCCCTCTCTCAGCTGTTATGAAGAGATGGTGTGGCCAGTTCTTTCCACTCTGGTGTTGGTGCAAGCTCTCCCGCCAAGCTGGACTACAAACTGTGTAACCAGACTATGGTAAGAAAATAAACCCCTTGTTCCCTTAAGCTGTTTGATGGTGATTTATCAGCAACTATGCAGACTGACTGCAAGGACACCTGAGTGCAGAAAGGCTTGTGGCTGCTGGACAGAACCAGGCCCCAACAGCAGTTGTTCAAGGAGGTCCCAGACAAGAGAATCTTGGGCTGGGAGAAGGGGTGGTCCTTCTTCCAGGACCTGAATGGATGCTAGTAAGTACTCCCCGGAGGACAGCAGCTGGCTGGGCAGGCCCACTGAGGGTTTCCTCTCTGTCGTGCAGCCACTTGAGCCGCTGTTCTTACCAGATACTACCACTTTGAGGGTCTCCTGTGGCGCGGGGTCTGAAAGTCCGCTAGCTCAAGGTGGCGTCCCAGGATGGAGGGTGGAGGCTGAGCCAAAGGCTGGTATTCGGCCTGTGCAGGGCGGGTATTCTCTGTCTGTGGATCATGTGGGTGTGGTGCGGGACGGGGTAGCCACATGAGGACTTGTGCCACGAAGAACCGCGTTGCTGGGCTGCAGAGGGGCCCCGTGGAACCTTGCAGAGGAGCAGCAGGCAGGTGAGGTGCCAGCACAGATTGTGTGGAGGGGTCTCCGTGGCCACTTCAGTCTAGCTCTGGGGGTCTCCAGGGGACTACCCAGCACTAGAGGGCAAGAGGGAATGTGGGAGAAAGGGCTCCAAAGACGCAGGGCAGCCCAGAAGGGCAGAGTCGGCAAGCAAGTCAGTGGTGTCCCTGAGGGCTCACAACCTGCCCCCGCCTGGGCTCTGGACTCAAGCTGGCTGTGGGACCCAGAGCCAGGGAAGGTGGGCCCCTGTGCCATGCTGTGCTCAGGGTGCCTGGCTCTTTGGTTTTGGAACCATATCTGGATCCTGTCCTTGGGTAGACCCGTCTTTATGGCCAGTTCTTCCCTGACAGCAAAAGTGGAGTGTCAGTTGGTCTGGAAGGCTTGTGCTAAGATGGAGAAGTTGGGCTTCAGAGATGCAGATGGTGGGGTAGCCTTCCTTCTAGCTCTGTGCCCCATGGGGACGAGTGCCAGGCTCTTCCGTGATCTGCGGAGGTCCTTCTGCAGAACAGCCCTTGCAGTTCTGTTTCCTATGCCCCCATGGACATCTCTGCTGTCTTTGGTTCTGAAACCAGACAGATGTGTTACTCTGACACTCCCAATGCTCACATTCATAAAAGAAGTCCAATATGTGAAAAATCTTAAAAACGTACTAATTTCAGAAAAACTCTTAGAATACTCAGCACATGACAAACCTTAGAAGAATAATGATACAGTTTTCTCTTGAGGGCAGTCACTACTGCTCGTTAAAACTTTTGAATGATAGTTGCACGGCTTTGAAGAATTCACATGATACCAGTGAATACCTGGAGGGTAAAAGTCATATGGCAATATGGTATGAAAAAAACTTTTGTAATGTATAGGAAAAGGCATATACGTCTAAAGACTTGTGAATAATTAATGAAAAAATGATTTTATGTGTAATTTGCAAATCACTATTGTTGCACTTCCCTGCATGGTTGCTGATAAATGACCATCAAACAGCTTAAGGGAACTAGGGGTTTATTTCCTTATGAGAGTCTGGTTACAGTTCTTAGTCCAGCTTAATGGGAGAGCATGCACCAACACCAGGGCAGAGGGAACTGGCCACACCATTTGTACACATAGCTGAGAGAGGGACGATCCTTACTTGCCAGACCAGCATGTCTGGCCAAGTGTACAAAAGGATGCCAACTCTCTCAACCAGCTGTCTGTATTTTATTCCAGGACCTAATCCCACCCACCATGGGCTTGGCCTTCCCTATCAGCTAGACAATCTCTTCCAAGTTTGCTCTGGGCCTAATTCAACCACTAATTCTCTACAAATGTGTCCAGAGCTCAAACCCTCAACTGTCAAGTTGACACCTGTGCCTAACTATGACAACAATATTTTAAAGATTGATAGATAAAAAGCCCTGCAAATGTAAAAAAAAATACATAAGCACCCTTATCTTTAAGTCAAACATAAGAGTGTTTGAAAGCACAGATGAGAATTCACACAATGCAAAAAGAAGCATGGAAGCTTACAATAGTCCTCATTGTGCATCAAAGAATATAAATAGTTCAGAAGGTTTAGAACTGCATTGAATTTGTTTCATAATGTAGGTTTTATTAAGACATCATTATCAGTTTATTTCTACCACACATGTCTGTAACAAGTGTTGTTTAATGTTTTACTGAAATGGTATATTCTGAACAAAAATCACATATTTTAATTCAAGTGTGTAGGAAAGACTAGTTTTCTAAAACTACCACTTACATTATAGTATTCATGAAAGTGAGTGACATGCAATGTAAAAATGTAGGGATCTTTTGTAACATAAACACCATCTGTTTAGATTAGAAAATTCATAAAAGTTAGGAAATTGTTATATATAAATGAAAATCTTTGAAACGGAAGTCAGGTCTTCCAATACAATGGAACTCATATGGGTGACACACTGTACAGCAAATAAGAAGGTATAGTAAGATGTGTGCAACCTGTTAGTACAAATTCATTTGAGACTCAGGGTTGAAAGTTAAACTAGGCAATGCAGGAATTACCACATCAAAAAAGCAACTGTTGTCACTATTAAATTCTTTATTGTTCTTAGCCCATCTTTCCTTCGTGTTCATAGGTCTTTTACCATCTCTTTCACAGTAGCCATCTCCTTGAAGACCTCAGATACTAAAATGCACTATACATGACAGTTGCTCACAACACAAATGTTTAACCTTCTGAACTATTTATATTCTCTGATGCACAATGAGGACTATTGTAAGCGTCCATGCTTCTTTTTGCATTGTGTGAATTCTCATCTGTGCTTTCAAACACACTCATGTATGACTTAAAGATAAAGTTACCTAGTGAACTAATAAAAGCTGGGATTGCAATCCATGTCTATGTGATGTGAGAGCCTTTCGGAAATTTCTAGTGAGAAAACAATGGCAAGGGATTAAGAGAATCTTTAAAAACATGGTGTTTAACAGTTCAGGAATCTAGAAGGGTATGCTCTCACACCTAGAATTGTAAAGTCATAGAGAATCCTCCAGACATTCATAGACAGTGTTATCTACCCCCACACCATAAAACCACTTTATCCTCACTTTTAGTTTTACACTTTTTTGAAGTTGTTTGCATTCTTTGTTTTTCTTTTCAACTAAGGACTTTCCTACACTTGCTACCTTCCTGCCTTGTCCATTCCCATTGGCCTCCTTAAGGACAAGGCTACCAGAGGAGCATCTAAGCCCCTCAGCAACACCATCTGCCTGCCTAACAGGCAAATCACTAGAGTTTTCTTTTGGTCATCTAACATTCCTACAGATTCCTGTCCTAACATTCCCAATGACATCATACAAATACCTGGTAGCAGGTCTGAAAATGTATACTTTTGTTGTTTCAGCTCCCTTTCTCTTGCCCCTTATATCAGTTGTGTCAAATGGGATTCTGGTTCTTCCACTGGAGGCCAGATAGCCCATCTCCACAGGCTTATTCTGAAATAAAATTTGTGCCGCAGCAATATGTTCATCTGATTCACAGACTACTTTATAGTACACCAAGGATGGGGAGGTGGTGAGTGAGATAACAGTTCACAAGGATGCTTATGTTTCCAAATCCTTACCCACCAAGGCCATGGTGGTTCCCAGATGTGACACCCCTCTGATCTCAAAACTTCAAGGAGTTATCTTGACTGTCAGGTGCCTTGTGGGATGCTCCCATGCTGAAGGTCAACAGGGGAGGGGAACTGACTCCACTGACCCCTTCTGGCTGGCAACAGTCTTAACCCTTTCTCTGCTTCACTCCCTGCTCTTCTCCAGATCATTGCTTCTCTTATGATCCTCATGGCTGAGGCAGGGGCTGCCTGGCTAGGAGCTGCTACACCTGTCTCAGCACCTGTGCTCTTATAGTTCCTATGTGAGTTTTGATGAACTTGGCCAGACCATTCAGTACGCATGAGCCAAAAAGCAGTTCTAGTCAATGTCTTCCTCAATAGTACTGGAAGGAGAATTGTCTGATTTGGTGGGATTTGAGAAATACTGCACTTCTCAATTAAAGCATTTAGTTTTGGAGTGAGAAAAACCAGTTTGCATGCTTCATGTGGATAGCAAGTGTGGATCCCATTAGATGAGGCTTTTGTAACTGGGAATGTGCGCACCCCTTGACAACTTGTTCAAGAGCTACCCTTACCGACATCTTAAGGTGGAACAAGATAGAGAAGACAGGAACAACCATCTGGACTGGTAAATGAAACCCAGGGTAGGTACTCAGGAAGAACAAGTGCTGGCCAGGCCATCTACAGTAGATTTGCATTCTAAGACCGCAGAACTGTCTGGTTGGCAATGAATCTCTGGTACACCCAATGTATCCTGGGAGAAAATTAAATGCTTTTGCTCCTGATCTGTCCCAGGAAAAGAAGAGAAATGGGTTTGCTGTTGATGTTTTCCAGTAGACGAAGGAAGAATGGATTTTAAAAGGAGAACTAGGAGTGTTTAAGCTGAATGAATGGTGAATGAGCGCACCTGTATGCTTGAGTGTTTGTTACTGTGCATGAAACAGCTTCAGGCCTTGAGGGGCTGCACTGAGTGTCTGACTCATATGATGAGTGGCTATGGGATCCAATTGGGCCATAACCTGCAGTTCTGTGCAGACAGCTTAAGCCCAGTGACCACTGCCCTAATGGGTCGCTCCAGACTGAGAGGTGTCCTTAGCCTCTCAGAGAGAGGTAGCCAGGTGGGCACCTGCTTGAGGGGGAGGCTGATTATCCCTAACCCCTCCCCATGCACTACAGCACATGAGCACGTGGACACATTAAAAAAGATTAGAAATGATATCAGATCAGTCTAAGCCCCAGACCGGTGCAGTCCTGAAAACAATGCTAGAGAATCTTAAGATACAGTTAGAGGAAACTGTGGACAATTGGAGGAATTTCTATATATTGCTTCCTGGTATGGAATTCTATGTATTGATTCCTCTGGGATGGCTGTGATATGGGTCCAGTGCCTCCTGAACATGGTCTTAATGGCTTGAGGAGCTTCCCACTTCTCTCATCTCTCCACTCCAGATCTGAGGCTTCATACTGAAAATCACCAAAAGGTCGAGAATCCATAGCCTCTGCCCTGCCTCTCCCTGCAGCAGATGTTACTGCATTGAGCACTTCTGAAGCCAGTGCAAGAGGCTGCTTAAGCAGCAGTGGTCTGTGAAACTACGGATGTCCTGATGATGTTACTTTGAATTGGGGCGAGATCTGTGCCCATCTGTTCCCTCTTCACCAGGACCGTAATTCAAATAACAAAGAAGAAAACCCCTAAAATTAGAGGGACTACAGAAAAATGAGACACTTCTCACCTCGAGATGACTGGAGCCTGCCAGGAGCTTCTACAGCCTGTGAACTTTTTCCCCTTGCAGCTAAGGCTGCTCACTAGCTCCACTGCCTCTGGATGGACTTGAGTTGCCACACACACCAATCTCAAGGCCATCAGAGACAAGGAGACAGGAGTAAATGATGACCCTTTGTTTTCCTTACCTCAGAACCAAGGAACAAATTTGAGAGTTCGTGAGCATAGCAAATGTTTGTTATTTATGGATTCCAAACTTCAAAAGCTTTTTACTAGGTACCATGGGAGTCTTGGAGTAAACCTTTGATATGTAAAGTAGTATTTCAACAAAAGAAACATTTACCCCAAGCACTAGCCCTTATTCAGCCTGATGGGACAAGGCCTTTGTCCTGTTTGTTCTTGAGAAGGAAGGGATCAGGCTAGGAGTTTTAACTTGAAGAATGAGTCCCTGTCAGAGACTGATTGGCTACATGTTCAGAAATAACAATGTCATAGCAGGATGGCCCATGGGCTTTAGCGGCCACAGTGTTCCTAGTCCAGGAAGCAGAAAAACTGACTTTGGGATAAGAAACAACTATTTTTGGAGTCATGTCCCCCTTTAATGGAACAATAAAAAGATGGATGATGGGAGAACATGTAACCTGTTTTGAGACCCAGATGGGAGAAAATCTCCACATTAAAGTAGAAACAATTAGGACCCTGAATCATGGCAACCTATTTACCTATTGAAACTACTTGTCAGAAGAAGAGGGGGAGCCCCCTCACTCTCAGGATGAAAACAGGCTTTCCAGATGTGTGCCTCAGCAAGTGATGCCAACACATGTAATAGTAATACAGCAAGGAGTCTGTACTGGCTCTAAATGGATGGAGACATTTTCCACCAAGACAGAGAAAACAGGGAAGGTGGCCCAGTATTATCTAAAGAGATTATTCCTCACTGTGGAATTCCAGCTACCACTGCACCAGATAGAAGGCCCACTTTCGGGCCCCCACATTTCTCAGGGACATAATTCAGCAAGATTCTAGGGTAGTCAGACTGTCATAGAATTTACACACAAAATACCAATACCAATATTCAGGGTGAGTAGAAACAATGGGTAGAATTCTTAAGATTGTTCTGGCAAAGTACTGCCAGAAAACAGGTGTTTCATGGATGGGCAATTTCCCCTTGGTATGTTTTAAAATCTGATGCACTCCCTGGAAATGGGGCTTTTTCGCTATGAGTTTCTCTGCAACCAGTCTCCCCAATTGCTACTGAGGGAGAGTGGAAACCCATGGGAGTGTGGCCAGAAGCATCTCCAGGAATATCTGGAGAATCTAACAGTCATAAAGGAGGTATCACAGAAATAAATCTGCACTTATCTACCATGCTGAGCAAGCCCTTACACCACCATTCCCCTGGGGACTGGACTTAGAAAAGGATCCCAGTTAGGGGCAATTTGGACCACATTTGGAAGGGCCCCTATCAAGTGATACTGACTATAGCATCAGCTATAGAATTACAGGAGTCAAACACTGGAGCAACCACACCCATGTAAAGGCAGGAGACTCTACTGGAGGCTGGAGAACAGAGGCCCACGAGAGGATGCTGCTGTGCCTGATACTCTCCAAGACAACATCAGGCACAAATGAGGATCAGAAGGACTCCAGCCCTGCTCCAGTGACAGCAGATCCCATAGGCCACCTCACCAGAATAGAACATCAGAATCTTCACCATGGATGTCACTTAAAAAAGAAAGTTACTGTCCTATGCAATGTATTGCCACCCACTGTGTGTGTGCTGGTGCTTGTCCTTGCTCTTGTTGTGGGATTGGCAGCCACAGCTCCTTTTGTGTGGTCTCCTGTAGAAAGATGCCTTTTGCCTCTTTTTCAGCTGGCTTTGTGTTATAGGCAGCATTCTCTGTGCAGATGGCTCATCTACTATTCCTGCTGGTTGCTTCCATTGATGTGCTTTCTCCCTCAAACTGAGATGACTGGACCTGTCTTGAGAGCAGTACTAGCTGGTTTGCTACACTGAAAGTCTATGAATCCCTGTAACTAGTACAAACTGCCCTGAATCCAAAGAGTGTATCATCTCATTTGACCACTGAGAGCTAAGGTTATATATCAGTTCTGGGAAAAATTGGAAATTTATGTCCCAAGGAAAGGGCCTACTTTCATGTACCACATACATCTATGGGCATGTGCCGAGAAAAATTGGAGTTAATTGTGGGAATAGGGAATGTACACACTTAAAAAATTAGGCATGCATGGATTTTGCCAGCCCAGGGATATGGCTTGATGCCCCCACTGCTGAACTAGAGGTAAAATGAATAACTATCTGTTATGGTTGCATTTTGCTGTCAATTTGACAGTTGCAGACTATTTGAGGCCACAGCTGTGGAGGGTTAATGGTTGGAGCAGCCCCTGAGCAAATCTGCAGGTACTTGATTGATTGCTGTGGAAAACCCAGCCCACAGCGGATGGTGCTTTCCAGTGATGGACCAGATAATGGGAAATGTAAGGAGGAGGGACTTACTCTTTTCTTATCTTGTGTCGACTTGCTGTAGAGTCCACTCTGCAAGCGTCATGTACTTTTAAAGCATCATGGCCTTCTTTGTTGCTGCCGCTGCTGCCTCTATCCTTATTTTGCCTCACCTGATAGGTTCACACTTGCTATCCACATAAAGTATATAAAGTGGTTTTTCTCACTCCAGACCTAAATGCTTTACCAGGATAAGTGCAGTATTTCTCAAATCTCCCAAAAGTCAAACAAAAAGAAAGCTGGTACTCCTACCATTTCTATCAGTGTTGACTTTTACTGGGACTGCTTTTTGGACTGTGCATATTGAACTGTCTGGCCAAGTTCATCAAAACTCACATAAAGACTGTAAGAGCACAGCTACTGAAACAGGAGCCGTAGCTCCTGCCAAGGCAGCCCCTGCCTCAGCTTGAGACTCATAAGAGAAGTTATGTTCTGGGTAAGAGGAGGGAGTGAACAAAAATAAAAAGGTGTGTGGGGGGGGTAAAATTGTTGCTAGCCAAAAGGGATTAGTGAATAGTTTCCCTCCCTGCTGACCTTCAGGATGAGAGCAGTCTTTGAGGATTCTGACATTCTAGATAACTCCCCACAGCTTTGAGACAATAGGCATCTTGGTTGTAAATAGTTGGAAATGTAAAACTGCTTGTGAACTGTTATGTCACCTACCCTCTCCCCATTATTTAGTATACTATAAAGTAGCTGTAACTCAGAAAACATTGATTTTCCTGTTAGCCCATATGGTTTTTGTTCTGCACACTTGTCTGATAGGTTCTCTTCATTCTATGCACCCAATGGACAGGAGAGTAGGAGGGAGCAGGCTGGATCCATGAAGAGAGGTGAGGAAGGAAGGGAGGAAGGGTAAGAGGGAGAGGAAAAGAAAGGATCAGGCAGGGAGAAATGAGGATGGCAAGGATCATGTATAACTAGGAAAAAATAAAATTTTAATTAAAAATAGAAATTTTAATTAAAATTTAAATTAAAATTTTAATTAAAAATAGAGTGGGTTCCAATAGTTAGGGGTTAGTGATAAGTGTGATATGACAGCTTTTAGATTCTTAGAGGTGTGTGAGGGTGAATGGTTAATACCTGAAGGGGTGGGTGTATGGGGCTTTGGATACTCTATATGGAAATCTGAAACTGTGGTGACTGTCATTTGAGGTTAAAGGGAAAAATGGGCTACTTATCTGAGGGTTAGATGCAAAAATATTCTCTTCTGCTGGATGGTTAAGATTTTTTGAGTTCTCAATTGTATGATGTGTAGTACCTCAGTACATATGTAGTACCTCCATATTTATATAGTACCTTTACACCCATGTCATACATAGAAACACATGTAGTACCTTGATACATGTAGTAACTCAACATACATGTTGTACATGTACACATGTGTAGTACCTCAACATGTGTGTAATACCTAGACACTCATATAGCACCTTGAAACACATGTCATATCTTGACATGTGTGTCATACTTCAACATGTGTGTTATACCTCGACATGTGTATAGTACCAGGACACTTGTGTAATACCTCGACACATATGCAGTACCTCAACACAGTTGTATACTTTGACACTCATGTAGTACCTTGACACAAGTGTAGTACCTCGATAATCATTTAGTACCTCCACCTACGTGTAGTACCTCCACACTCCTGTAGTTCTTTGACCCACATGTAGTACCTCGACTCTAGTATAATACCTAGACACAGGTGTTGTACCTCGACACACTTGTAGTATCTCAACACTCATGTAGTACCTTGACACAAGTATAGTACCTTGACACTTGTGTTGTACCTTGACACGTGCGGTATTTTGACATGTGCAGTGCCTCAACATGTGTGTAGTTCCTCAACACTCATGTAGTACCTTGACATTGGTGTAGTAACTTGACTCACATGAAGTATCCTCACACTCGTTTAGTACCTCAACCCACATGTAGTACCTCGACACCAATATAATACCTAGACACAGGTGTTATACCTCAACACATGTTTAGTAACTAGACATGCATGTAGTATTTTGACACGTGTGTAGTACCTTGACACACATCTAGTACCTTGATACACATGTAGTATCTGGATACTCTTGTAATACCTGGATACTGGTGTAGTACCTCGACATGCATGTAGTACCTCAACTGGCATGTAGTACATCAACACTCATACAGCACATCAACACTCTCGTGGTAGTACGACATGAGAGTAGTACCTTGACACACGTGTACTACCTCAATGCACCTGTAGTACCTCGATACATGTGTAGTACATCAATACATGTGTAGTACTTCAACAACTGTGTAGTACCTTGACACAGGTGTAGTATCCTGACACTCATGTCATACCTCAATGTAGTACCTTGATACACATGTAGTACATTGACACACATGTGGCACTATCACAGTGAGTGATCTGTTTGATGTGTTTTGAATCCAATTTGCTAAGATTTTGTTGAGAATCTTTGCATCTGTGTTCATCTAAGAGATTAGTCTGTAGTGTTCTTTTTTAGTTATATCTTTATTAGGTTTGGGGATTAGTATGATACCAGCTTCATAGACAGAATTTGGGAGTATTTTTCCTTCGCTATTTTATAGAATTGTTTAAGGAGTATTGATGTTAGTTGTTCTTTAAATGTCTGGTAGAATTCTGTGCTGGATCCATATGGTCCAGGACATTTTTTGGTGTGAAGATTTGAGATTACTTCATTGATTTGTTATAGGAATATTTAAATAGTTCAAAACATCCTGATTCAATTTGAGTAAGTTGTGCTTACTCAGAAATTCATCCATTTCATTCAGATTATCAGATTTCATGGAGTATAAATTTTTGAAATGTGACCTTATAATTCTCTGAATTTCTTGGGTATCAGTTGTGAAAACCCCATTTTCATCTCTAACTTGATTAATTTGGGCTTTCTCTCGCTTAATTTTGGTTAATTTGGCTAGGTTTGTATCAATCTTACTGATTTTTTCAAAGAACCAGCTCTTTAGTTGATTCTTTGTATCATTTTTCTTATCTCAACTTCAGGTATTTCTCCCCTAATCTCCTCTCTTCTACTGCTTTTGAGATTGGATTGCTTTTGTCTCTAAAGGTTTAAGCTATGTTATGTTGCTAAGTTATTTACTTGTAATGTTTCCATTTTTTCATATAGGCATTAAGAGCTATAAACTTACCTCTTAGGACAGCTTTCATTATGTCCCAGAGATTTTGATGTATTGTATTTTCATTATCGTTCACTTCTAGGAAATCTTGAATTTCCTTTTTGATTTCTCTCTGAACCCATTTCTCATTCAGCATCATAGTGTCTAATTACCAAGAATTAGTGTATTTTTTGCTATTTGTTGTGTCGTGGATGTCAAGCTTTGGACCACGGTGGTCTGACAGGGTACAGGCTAAAATTTAAACTTTCCTGTATATGTAGAGATTCATTTTGTGGCCCAATACGTGGTCTATTTTGAAGAAAGTTCCGTGGGCTGCTGAGAAGAATGTGTATTTCTTGTTGTTTGCATGGAAGGTTCGATAGAGATCTGTTAGGTCCATTTCAATAAGGGTTTGATTTTATTCCAATGTGTCTCTGTTGAGTTTTTAGCCTGTTGATCTATCCCATGTTGAAAGTGGAGTGTTGAAATTATTATCGTTTTTGGATTGTTTCTTGTTTTAGACATTGTATAGTGTTTCCTTAATAAATGTGGAGAAGCCAGTATTATGTGTGTATATGTTCAATATTGTGAAGTCTTCCTGGTAAATTGTTACTTTGACTAAAATGAAGTGTCCCTCTCTTATGATTTTCTTTGGTTTGAAGTGCACTTTGTCACATACCATAATTGCTACAACTGCTTGTTTCCTTATTCCATTAGCTTGAAGAAGTTTTGACCAGGCTTTTACTTTCAGAATGTGCCTCTTTTGTGGTGAAATGTGTTTCCTGGAGGCAGCAGATGGATGGTGTTGCAGTCTGCCTGTATGGTTGCTGATAAATGACCATCAAACACCTTAAGGGAACAGGGGGTTTATTTCCTTATGACAGTCTGGTTACAGTTCTCAGTTCATCTTGAAGGGAGAGCATGCACCACCAGCAGGGCTGAGGGAACTGGCCACCATCACCACATAACAGCTGAGAGAGGGACGGTCCTTACTTGCCAGACCAGCATATCTGGCCAAGTAAACAGAAGGATGCCAGTTCTCTCAACCAGCTCTCTGTGATTTATCCAGGGCCTAATCCCACCCACCATAGGCTTGGTCTTCCCCATCAGCTAGACAATCTCCTTCAGGTTTGCTCTGGGCTTAACTCAACCATCAACTCTCTACAACTGTGCCCAGAGCTCAAACCCTCAATAGTCAAGTTGACACCTGTGCTTAAACTATAACAGATGGGTTTTGATTTATAAGCCATGCTTGTAGCCTGTGTCTTTTTATTGATAGGTTAATTACATTGTAATTTAGGGTTATAATGGAGAATTTACTTTTGATCCCTGACATTGTTGTGTTTAGTGGCTTCATAAGTCTATTATTTAGCTTGTAGGGTTGTGATGGTATTATACTTCCCTTCTGTCCTCTTGGATATGTTCATTCTTTTCTTCAAACTTGAGTATCTTTTGTAGCATTTTTGGAAGGCCTAGTGTGGTGGTCATGTAAGCTTTCAAGTTATCTTTATGGTGGAAAATTTTTCTTTCACCCTCGATCATGACTGATGGTTTTGCTGGGTATATCAGCATGGGTTGACATTTTTGCTCATTTGGTACTTGAAGTACGTCTATCCAAGCTCTTCTAGCTTTTACTGTTTCCATTGAAAAATCATCGTGACTTGTTTTTTCTCTCTTGAAGCTCTTAGCACATTTCTTTGTCTTGTATGTGTAGTGTTTTGACTATTATTTGCCATGGAGAGTTTCTATTTTGATCATATCTGTATGGGGTACAGAATGCCTCTTGTATTTGGATGAGCCTCTCTTTCTTTAGATGTGGAAAGTTTTCCTTTATGATAATTTGAAAATTTTCTTTTTTTAAATTTTTAAATTTTATTTTCCCCCCCAATCATACAAGCTCAATAGGTACCCGGTTCTCCCCTTCCCTCCACCCCCCTCCATCTCCCCTGCACTCCCCTCCTTGTCCTAGTGCCTCCCTCCCCCAACATCCCCTTGTGTGAATGCCAAACCTCTCTCTGAGTCCTCCACCCTAGTGAAGTATAAGGACTTAGTGGCATAACCTAGAGTGGCATAATCTTTCTATCCTGGGCTCCCTGCCAGCATGGGAACACCACCATGATGGTTAATCCCTTGCCTCTTAGAACCCCACTGTCTGTGATTCATGCTAGACTCTGGGGGGTCTTCGACACATCAATCATCATGCAGGTCATGCAAAGTCTGATTATGGCTACTGCAGCCCTAACTTGTGTGGAGTATCTTGTATATCGTTGGTCTTTCCCATCTTTATGCTCTTACCGTCTTGCCACCCCCTCTTCCACAAGTTTCCCTGAGCTTTAGGATGGGGAGAGATTAGGCTGGTCTGGTTCCAGGTAATTAACGTAAGGTCTTTGGTGTTCTGCACTATTGTTTATTGTTGTTTTCAGTTTTGCTGTTTCTGCACTGCCTTTGGCTGCATCCTGATTGGTATTGAAGGTCACCTCTAAACCAAAGATAAAAGGCTGCTTAAATGAAGATCTTACTATAAGAGGAGATTCAAAGGTAGATGGAATAGGAGTAGGACACCGCAGTGAGGGGGGAGTCAGTGTCCCATTTACAGAATTGTAACCATCTATCTGCCAATCCCCATACCCTCCCTGATTGGTGAGATCAAACTTCCTCAGTCACAAGTGACCAGGAAGGAAAGTGAGTGTGAGCTTCACCAGATGTCTCACTACTTAGATGCAATACTTGATGGTGACCTGTATTCTCTAATGAAGCATGATCCTCTCTCTCCTTATTTCTGGGAGGGCCCTCCTTCCTCTTCCCTCCTGTTTATAATCTTTGCAATTACTGTAGGTATTACAGAGATTTATCTTTGAATATGTCATTAAGTGGGTTTGGTACTAGTATCCACCTATTAGGGAGTACATACACTGTCTAATTTTCTGTGTCTGGGATACTTCAGGCAATATAATTTTTTCTAATTCCATCATTTCCTGGCAAATTTCATTAATTCATCTTTTTTGATGGCTGAGTAGTATTCCATTGTATAAACGTACCACGTTTTCCTTATCCACTCGTCAACTGTTGAACATTTAGGTTGATTCCTTGACTTTGCTATTATAAATAGTGCTTCTATGAACATGGTTGTGCTTGTGTCATTGTAGTGAATTTTTGCTTTATGGGGGATTATGCCCAGAAATGTTGTAGCAGAGTCATATGGCATTTCAATCTTTAACGTTTTTAGAAATCGCCAACCTGATCGCCAGAGTGGTTTTATAAGCCTGTATTCCCACCAGTAATGTATGAGAGTTCCCTTCTCTCCACATCCTCTCCAGAATTTGGTGTTGTTTGTATTGTGGGTTTTCAACATCCTGACCAGGGTGAGATGATACCTCAGGGAAGTTTTGATTTGCATTTCCTTGACAGCTAAGGATGTGGAGCATTTTTTAAGATATTTGCTAGACATTTCAATTTTGTCCTTGGAAAAGTTTCTTTTGAGTTCCCAGACCCATTTTTTAATTGGGCCATTTATCTCCTTGCTGTTTAGTTTTTTAAGTTCTTTGTGCACTCTAAATAATAGCGCTCTATCAGATATGTGATTAGTGAAGATTTTCTCCCATTCTGTAGGTTGCCTTTTTGCTTGGTTTACAATCTCTTTATCTGAACAGAAGCTCTTTAATTTCATAAGATCCCATTTGTTGAGTGTTGGTTCAAGTGACTGTGCTATTGGTTTTCTGTTTAGGAACTGTTGGCCTAGCCCAATCAACTCGAAGGAGTTCCCTACCCTTTCAACTAGGTTTTTATAGTCTCTGGCCTAATACTGAGGTCCTTGATCCATTTGTAATTAACTTTTATGCATAGTGACAAGTATGGGTCCAGTTTTAATCTTCTGCATGTGAATATGAAGTTTTCTAGCACCATTTGTTGAAGATGCTATTCTGTTTCAATTGAATTTTTTGGGCCCCTTTATCAAAGATCAAATGAATATAATTTGTGTGGGTTTCTATCTGGGTCTTCAACCCTTATCCATTGGTCTACATGTCTATTTTGGAGCCAGTACCAGGCTGTTTTTCTTACTATGGATTTGTAGTATAGACTAAGGTTTGGTATGGTAATACCTCCAGCAGTGTTTTTGTTACTCAGGGTTGTTTTTGCTATCCTGGGTCTTTTGTGCTTCCATATGAATTTTAAGATTGTTTGGTCAATTAAAGAATTGCTAGGGGATTTTGATTAGTATAGCAAATTGAATCTATATATTGCTTTTGGTAGGATGGTCATTTTTATGATGTTGATTCTGCTGATTCAGGAGCATGAGAGGTCTTTCTACCTTCTGGTGTCTTCTGCAATTTCTTTCTTTATGGTTTTAAAGTTTTCATTATAAAGATCTTTCACTTTTTAGGTTTATACCAAGGTATTTCATTTTTTTAGGGGCTATAGTAAATGGGATTGCTTCTCTTAGGGCTTTTTCACTTCTTTCATCCTTGGTGTATAGGAAAGCCACTGATTTTTGGACATTTATTTTTAACCTGCCATTCTGCTAAACTTCTGTATTAGTTCCAGGAGTTTCCTGGTGGAGTTTTTAGAATCACTCAGATATATGATCATGTCATCTGAGAATAGAGATATCTTGAATTCTTCATTGCCGATTTGAATCTCTTTTATGTCTGTCTGTCTCTTGTCTTACGGCTCTAGCTAAGACTTCAAGTACAATATTGAATAGAAGTGGTGAGAGTGGAGAGCCTTGTCTAGTTCCTAATCAAAGTGGGAATGCTTCAAGTGTTTCGCCATTGAGTATAATCCTTGCAGTTGGCTTGTTGTATACAGCTTTTATTAGGTTGATACAAGTTCCTTCCATTCCAACTGTCTCTAGGGTTTTGATCATAAAAGGATGTTGGATCTTGTCAATATTTTTTTTCTAAATCTATCAAGAATATCATGTGGTCTTGGACTTTGGATTGGTTTATATGGTGAATTGCATTTATTGATTTGCATATATTGGACCAACCTTGTGTGCCTGGGATAAAGCCTATTTGATCACAGTGAATGATCTTTTTGATATGTTTTTGAATGCTATTTGCTACGATTTTGTTGAGAATCTTTGCATCTGTGCTCATCAAAGAGATTAGCCTATAGTTTTCTTTTTTAAGTGTATCTTTATTACGTTTTGGGATTAGTATGACATTAGCTTTGTAGAAAGAATTTAGAAGTGGTCCATCCTTTGAAGTTTAAGGAACAGTTTAATGAGTATTGGTGCTAGTTGTTCCTTAAATGTCTGGTAGAATTCTGTGCTGAATCCGTTGGTCCAGTACATTTTTTTTTTGTGGGAAGATTTAAGATTACTTCATCGATTTTCTCATATGTTTTAGGACTATTTAAATAATTCAAAACTTCCTGATTCAATTTAGGTAAGTTGTGCTTATTTAGGAATTCATCCATTTCTTTTGTGTTATAAAATTTCATGGAATATATGTTTTCAAAATATGACCTTATAATTCTCTGAATTTCTTGGGTATCAGTTGTGATAACTCCATTTTCGTTTCTAATTTTGTTAATTTGGGTTTTCTCTCTCTTGATTTCTGTTTGGTATTTCTGAAATCAAGATGATGGATCTTGAGGTCCTTTTTCTTTCTTCTACCATGATTAACCTTTGAATGATAGAAAGAATTCTCATGAGTATGACTGGACTTCGTGATTCTCTGCCTCCTGGATATTCTCTGTGTGTGCAAACTTAGTGAGGTTCATTGACCACATTAATTCATTTACATAAATTAATCCCCTTGCAGCTACAACACATTTAATAAGATCCCTGGGAAGTCAGTTCCCTTGTGAACTACTTTTCTTACCAGAGAGACATTTAGAGAGCTGAGGACAATCAAAGTGAGAGTAAGAGCTTTAATGAGACACTAGGGGCATGAGTTGTTTAATACATGATGCTGATACCTGCCAGGAGATTAATTAAAAAGTTGTGTCTTTCATCTTAAGAGGCAGCCCCTAGGGATCCATAACTTGTCAAAACTAACCAACTGTGGGCTCATTCCATCCCAGAACTTGGTGCATGATTTGTTTAAAACACATATCCTCTAGAGTGCCACCTGACCCAACCGAGCAGAGGCACATTGGCACCCTCTAGCCCTATTCCTTTGTGCTCAACTACCCTCATCTTAAGAGTGAGCACAATATGCAAAGAGAACTGTTTTAATGTAGTGTTGGCCAACTCCTAGATCAGGTTTCCTTGTGGGTAATCAGTTGCTATTGTGTCCCTGCTCTTTCTGTTTCCACATGAATAGATATGATGTCTTACAGGCAATCAGGGATTCAACTGAAGATAACCAGTTCTTTTGTTTTTAGAGATAACTCCCATAATACTTTAATGATCTAAATTTTATGCATTTACAAAGGATTTTGTTTGTTTGTTTTGATAACCAGTTCCTTTTTTTTTTCTTTAAAGTAGTTGAACCACCTTTATTGTATAAAGATGTTGGAAGGAGGAAAATTTAGTGTATGAGTTTTTAATAGGCTCTGCCTATTCTTTCCTTTTTGGGAGTAATTTTTTTTCTCATACATTTTTTATTATTATTTCTGCTCATACAAACTTAATAGGTACACCAGTTCCCTCCCTCCCTCCTCCTCCCTCTGAACCCCTTGCTCCCCCTCCCCTCACCCCTCCCTCCCCATGCCCCATTGCCTCCCGCCCCAATTCCCAGAGAGTCCTTTATTGTGCATGCCTGACTCTCCTCTGGGCCCTCCTCTCTGAAGACGTACAAGGACCCAGTGGCATTTCCCTGAATCCTTTCCTGTGTTCCCCTTAAGCATAGGAACACTACTGTGGCTGTCAAGCCCTTGCTTCCAAGGATCTTGGTGCTTTTAGCAAATGCTAGACTTTGTGGGGTCAATAGTGTGTTGGACATTGTGCAGGGCATGCAAAGTCCAAATATGATTGCTTCGGCCCTAACTTGTGTGGAGTATCTTGCATATCATTACTCCTCCATCCTTGTGCTCTTACACTCTTACCGCCCCCTCTTCCGCGAATTTCCCTGAGCTTCAGGATGGGGAGAGATTAGTCTGGCCTAGTTCTAGGTGGTTGATATAGAGTCTCTGAAGTTCTGGATTGTGGTTTGTTGATTTTCTTTTGCAGTTTTGCTGTTCCTGCAATGCCCTTCACTTCATCCTGATGGGCACTGTATGTCACCCCTTGGCAGAGACAAAAAGCTGTTAAACTGGAGTCTTGTTATAAGAGCACATTCAAGGGTAGATGTAATAAAAGTAGGAAACCTCAGTGAGGAAGGGGTCAATCACCCATTTGCAAAATGGTTCCTTTTTATCTGCCAGACTGTATGCCTCCCCTTCTGGTGAGATCATACCCCCTCAGTTGTAAATGATCAGGAACGAACGTCTGTGAACTTAACCAGATGTCACATTACTTACTTGCAGTCCTTGATGGAGGCCTATTTTCTCTGCTATAACATGGTCACTTCTCTCCTTGTTTCTGGTGTGGCCCTCCTACCCCATCCCTCCTGTTCATAATCCTTGCAATTACTGTAGGTATTACATAGATTTACCTTTGAGTATCTCAAGGTGGGCTGGGTGGGTTTAGTACTAGGAGCCACCTATTAGGGAGTACATACGGTGCTTAATTTTCCGAGTTTGGGATACTTCACTTAATATAATTGTTTCTAATGACATCCATTTCCTGGCAAATTCCAGTAATTCATCGTTTTTGATGGCTAAGTAGTACTCCATTGTATAGATGTGCCACATTTTTCTTATCCACTTGTCAACTGTTGGACATTTGGGTTGATTCCATGACTTTGCTATTGTAAACAGTGCTGCTATGAACATGGTCGTGCTTGTGCTGTCGTGGTGAACCTCTGCTGCATGGGGGGTTATTCCCAAAAGTGGAATAGCAGGGTCATATGGCATTTCAATCTTTAATTTCTTTAAGAATCTCCAGACGGCTCGCCAGAGTGGCTGTATGAACCTGCATTCCCACCAGCAATGTAGGAGAGTTCCCCTTTCTCCACATCCTCTCCAGCATTTGTTGTTGTTTGTATTGTGGATTTTTGCCATCCTGACCAGGTGAGATGATAGCTCAGGGAAGTTTTGATTTGCATTTCCCTGATGGCTAAGGAAGTGGAGCATTTTTAAAGATATTTGTTAGACATTTTAATTTCATCCCTGGTAAAGTTTCTTTGAAGTTCCAGGGCCCATTTTTTTAATTGGGCCATTGCTTTCCTTGGTGTTTAGTTTTCTAAGTTCTTTGTGCACTCTGGATAATAGAGCTCTATCAGATATGTGGTTAGTGAAGATTTTCTCCCATTCTGTGGGTTGCCTTTGAGCTCATGTTACAATCTCTTTGTTTGAACAGAAGTTCTTTAATTTCACAAGATCCCAACTGTGAGAGTTGGTAGCAGTGACTGTGCGTTGGATGTCTGTTTAGGAACTGTTGGCCTAGCCCAATCAGCTCCAGGGAGTTCCCTACCCTTTCAACTAAGGTTTTTATAGTCTCTGGCCTTATATTGAGGTACTTGATCCATTTGGAATTAAGTCTTGTACATGGTGACAAGTACGGGGCCAGGATTAATCTTCTGCATGTGGATATCCATTTTTCCAGCACCATTTGTTGAAGATGCTGTTCTTTTTCCATTGGATTTTTTGGGCCCCTTTGTCAAAGATCAAATTGCTGTAATTGTGGGCTTATATCTGGGTCGTCAAGCCTTATCCATTGTCTGTGTGTCTATTTTGGAGCCAGCACCAGGCTGTTTTTATAACTATGGATTTGTAGTATAGACTAAGATTTGGTATGGTGATACCTCCAGCAGTGTTTTTGTTACTCAGGATTGTTTTTGCTATCCTGGGTCTTTTGTGCCTCCATATGAATTTTGAGATTGTTTGGTCAACCTCTTTAAAGAATTGCTTTGGGATTTTAATTGATATAGCATTGAATCTGTATATTGCCTTCGGTAGTATGGTCATTTTTATGATGTTGATTCTGCCAGTCCAGGAACATGGGAGGTCTTTCCACCTTCTAGTGTTTTCTGTAATTTCTTTCTTTAGGGTTTTAAAGTTTTCATTGTAAAGGTCTCTTACTTCCTTGGTTAGGTTTATACCAAGGTATTTCGTTTTTTTAGGGGCTATAGTAAATGGGATTGTTTCTCTAGGGGTTTTTCACTTCTTTCATTCTGTGCGTATAGGAAGGCCACTGATTTTTGTATGTTTATTTTGTATACTGCTACCCTGATGAACTTCTATATTAGTTCCAGGAGTTTCCTGGTGGAGTTTATGGGATCACTCAGATATAAAATCATGTCATCAGCAAACAGAGATAACTTGACTTCTTCCTTGCCAATTTGAATCCCTTTTATCTCCCTTACTTTTCTTATGGCCTCAGCTAAGACTTCAAGTACAATATTGAAGAGAAGTGGTGAAAATGGACAGCCTTGTCTAGTTCCTGATCAAAGCAGGAATGCTTCGAGTTTTTCCCCATTGAGTATAATCCTTGCTGTGGGCTTGTAGACAGCTTTTTTTTTTTTTTTTTTTTAAGATCTTTATTAACAGGTGCTTGCAGTTTGTTGACTTTTTTGAAAAAATCAAGTTGTAAACTTTTATTACAAATTAAAAATGAAGTTCTTAAAAATCTCAACTTGACCAGATATGAAACAATTTAAAAACCTTTAAAGGTGTATTGAGAAAAAACCAGGCTTTTTTAAAAAACGTGTTTGTCATTACCAAAAAGAGATATCTTTAGGTAAAAATAATAAAAACCCCATGCTGCATAGACAATGCAGACAGTTTGGTGGATCTGGTCAACGGGCAAAAAGCAAGCACTTAAGGTCTTCAGCTCCAATCTTTTGTTCATTTCTTATTGCTGGAATTTCATATTCACTTCTTGTTGGATGACTAAACCGGATGGTGGTAGAGATGGTAAGCCGGCATTTACTCAGCCCCGCCCTGCTCAGCCTCGGGAGCGGACGAATTCTCAGCTGGTGGATCGGCTGTTTTTGTCTCTTTGCCATCTTGTGGTTTAGGGTTCTCTGGGCGTCTGCGTCGGTAGTTGAAGTTGCGGCGATACCGACGTTGAGGGGGCTGCTGACCTTGGGTCTCATCTCCTTGATTTTCCTTGTCTTCTTCATTGCCGTCCTCTCTAGGCTGTCTTTGGCGAGGAGGACCCCTACGGAATCGTGGTCTATAACCCCGATACATATTCTGTCTCACTGGTCTACCTTGCTCTCCTGCACCCTGGTTGTCAGCGCCCTCCATCACTTCTCCTTGCACAGGAGGGTTGGAATACTGTGGTCGACGCCCATAGGGTCTCCGCATGTAGTGAGGTGGGAACCTTCGCCTGCGATAGGGCCGGCGTTGTTGGGCCTGGCCTTCAGGGGCGCTCTCAGATCCCTCGTTCTTTTCCCCACTCTCACTATTCTGATAATTCTGTTGGTAATTGCGTGGAGGACCCCTGCGACGTGGGTAGCGTCTGTAATGGTTACGGTCTGCTGCGTATTTACTGCCTTGAACTGGAACTCCACCAGGACCTGTAACATTTGCTGCCTCCGCACCCTTTTCTCCTTCAACAACATCAAACTCCACAGTCTCTCCATCTCCTACACTGCGAAGGTACTTCCTGGGGTTATTCTTCTTTATGGCAGTCTGGTGTACAAATACATCTTCCTTGGTGTCATTCCTGTTGATGAAACCATATCCGTTCCTGACATTGAACCATTTTACTGTTCCCAAAACCTTCGTTGCGATGACCTTCTTGTCCCCGCTGGCGGGCGCCGCTGATGTGAGGCCGCCCGGGCCGCCGCTTCCTGCGCCGCTGCCCGTGGCCCCGGGCTTGGTGTCGGCGGCGCTGAGGGCGGGGGCGGCGGGGGGGGGCGGGCGGCTGCTGGGTCTCGGCCTCGCTGCTCATGGTTGCGGTGATGGTGACTGGGGCCGGCTGCGGCAGCTGCGGCTCCTCCCGGGGTGTGATGGTAACTAGGCCGGCGGCGGCGGTGGGGCTGCTCAGGGCTCTCTGGGGTCCGCTCTCCGCTCCTGCTACCGATCGAACTTGTAGACAGCTTTTATTATATTAACAAAGGTTCTTTCTATTCCAACTGTCTCTAGGTTTTTGATCATAAAAGGCTGTTGGATTTTGTCAAAAGCTTTTTCTGCATCTATCAGAGTATCATGTGATCTTGGATTTTAGATTGGTTTATATGGTGGATTACGTTTATGATTTGCATATGTTTAACCAAACTTGTGTGCCTGGGATAAAGCCTACTTGATCCCCATGGATGATCTTTTTGATATGCTTTTGAATCAGTTTTGCTAAGACTTTGTTGAGAATCTTTGCATCTGTGTTCATCAAAGAGATTGGCCTATAGTTTTCTCTTTTAAGTGTATCTTTATTAGGTTTTGGGATGAAGACGATATTAGCTTCCTAGAAAGAATCTGGTAGTGTTCCTTCCTTTGCTATTTGATGGAACAGTTTAAGCAGTATTGGTGTTATTAGCTCTTTAAATGTCTGGTAGAACTCTGTGCTGAATCCATCTGGTCTAGTACATTTCTTGATGGGAAGATTTGAGATTACTTCATCGATTTCCTCATATGTTATAGGACTATTTAAATAATTCACAACTTCCTGATTCAATTTCGGTAAGTTGTGCTTACTTAGGAATTCAACCATTTCTTTTGTGTTGTCAAATTTCAGAGAATATAAGTGTTTGAAATATGATGTTATAATACTCTGAATTTCTTGGGTATCTGTATTGATAACTCTATTTTCATTTCTAATTTTGTTAATTTGTGTTTTTTCTCTCTTGCTTTTGGTTAATTTAGCTAAGGGTGTATCAATCTTATTGATTTTTTCAAAGAACCAGCTTTTTGACTGGTTGATTCTCTGTATCATTTTCCTAATCTCAATTTCTGATATTTCTCCCCTTATTTTGCTAATCTCTCTTCTACTGCTTTTGGGATCAGATTGCTCTAGTGTCTCTAAAGCTTTAAGCTGCATTGTTAAGTTATTTATTTCTGATGTTTCCATTTTTTTGATGTAGGCATTAAGAGTTATGAACTTACCTCTTAGGACAGCTTTCATTGTGTCCCAGAGATTTTGATAAGTTGTATTTTCACTATCATTCATTTTCAGGAAATCTTGAATTTCCTTTTTAATTTCTTCCTGAATCCAGTTCTCATTCAGCATCATAGTGTTGAGTTTCCAGGAGTTAGTGTATTTTCTGTTGTTTATTGTGTTGTGGATGTCAAGCTTTAGACCATGGTGGTCTGATAGGGTATAGGCTAGAATTTCAACTTTCCTGTATATGTGGAGATTCGTTTTGTGGCCCAATATGTGATCTATTTTGAAGAAAGTTCTGTGTGCTGCTGAGAAAAATGTGTATTTTTTGGTGTGTGGATGAAAAGTTCAATAGAGATCTGTAAGGTCCATTCTTTTAAAGGGTTGGTTGAGTTCCAAAGTGTCTCTGTCAAGCTTTTGACCTGCTGGTCTATCCCATGTTGAGAAGGCAGCGTTGAAGTCCCCAAGAATTATTGTTTGGGGGTTGATTTCTCACTTTAGACACTGTAGGGTTTGCTTAATGAATGTGGAGGGGCCCGTATTGGGTGCATATATGGTCAGTATTGTGAAGTCTTCCTGGTGAATTGTACCTGTGACTAAAATGTAATATCCATCTGTGTCTCTTATGTTTTTTTTGGTTTGAAGTCCACTTTGTCCGATAGCATAATGGCTACCCCTGCTTGTTTCTTGGTTCCATTAGCTTGCAGAATTTTTGGCCAGCCTTTTATTTTTAGGATGTGCCTATCTTTTGTGGTGGGATGAGTTTCCTGAAGGCAGCAGATTGATGGGTTGTGATTTTCAATCCAAGTTTGTAATCTGTGTCTCTTAATCGGTGAGTTAATACCATTGACATTTAATGTTATAATGGAGAAATCATTTTTAATTCTGTACATTTTTTATGTTTAGTGGCTTTCATAAGTGTATTGTTTGACATTTAGATTTTGGTGGTATTATACTTCCCTTCTATCCTCCTGGATACGCTTTTTTTTTTTTTTTCTTCAAGCTTGAGTATCATTTGTAGCATTTTTTGAAGGCCTGGTTTGGTAGACATGTAAGCCTTCAGGTTGTCTTTGTGCTGGAAGATTTTTCTTTCTCCCTTGATCATGACAGATAGTTTTGCCGGGTATATTAGTCTGGGTTGACATTTTTGCTCATTTAATACTTGAAGTGCGTCTCTCCAAGCTCTTATTTTCACTGTCTCTATTGAGAAGTCATTTGTTATTTTAATAGGTTTACCTTTAAAAGTGACTTGCTTTTTTTTCCCTTGAAGCTCTCAGCACCTTTTCTGTGTCTTGAATGTGGAGTGTTTTGACTATTATTTGCCGTGGAGATTTTCTACTTTGGTCCTATCTGTTTGGGGTGCGGAGTGCCTCTTATATTAGGATGGGCCTCTCATTCTTTAGTTGAGGGAAGCTTTCATTTATGATAATTTGAAAAATTTTCTCAGGTGTGGTATTTTGGGATTCTTGCTCTGGTATTCCATGAATGCGCATGTTAAGCTTCTTCAGGGTGTCCCATATCTCTTGAATATTCCTCTCAGGTATCTTTTTGGCTTTAAGAACCTCTTCCATTGAGTTGGTTAATTCTCCCACTTTGTCTTCAAGATCTGAAATTCTATTTTCTGCTTCATTAGTTCTGCTGATAAGACTCTCTGTTGAGTTTTGGGTTGAAGATAACTTGTCTTTTAGTTCGATTTTAAATTTTGCCTGAGACTGTTTTAACTGCTCTATGTCTATTTTTGTTTCTTGAACTGTTTTTCTCAGCTCCTCCAAGTGTCTGTTGTGTTCCTGTTCAAAGTGGTTGATGCGGTTATTTAACTCCTTCCGGATTTCCTTTTTTATAGTATTAATCATGGTAATGATCATACTTTGAAAGTTGTTATCTTGGGTCTGGCTTTCTGGCTAATATCTGTGAATTTGTTCTGGTTGGAATCCATCGTTATGGGGTTAATTCTTTCAGTGGGAGATTTGTCTTCCTGGGTTTTATTTCTCATGGATCTGCACTTTGACTTGGGCATTGTTGTTTTCACTCTTAAGATCTTTCAGTTTCTGTGTATTTTTGACTAAACTGATTTAGTTGGTATTTTTATTCTCGGGCATTTATTACTAGTGTTTGTCTTGTAGTTGGGTTCGTTCATCTGTTGTTAGTATTATTTCCTAGATGAGGCTATTACGTTGTTAGTACATCAGTTCAGTCAGGTTAAGTAGACAGGGGGTGAATTTTAGTATGGTAGTGCACTTTTACGATTTAGTATCTTGGTGATATGTGAAGGTGAGTGGTATAATCCCTTCAGTTGTATATATTTTTGGGGTGGCTGTATGGAAAAGTTAATCTACCGTGATTAATACTAAAAAGGAACAGTATGGTAAAAAAAAAAAAAAAGAGGTTTACTTATCTTTGGGCTGGATGTGAAGAATCTCTCCTATATGATAGGATGATTTTAGAGGACTTCAGATGTATGGCCTTTGTCCCTTAGAGCTTTGCTTGGGTTTTCTTTGGATTCTGTTGAAGTCTGAGTAGCAGTGTGTCCTCCGTGGACCACAAGCAAGGGTCCCTGATGGGTCGGAGGGGCAGAGGGGCTGATAGTGATGGCAGAACTCTTCACTTGGGACTTGGGACTTGGCTTAGTGGCCCACCCAGGCTCCAGGGATGGAGGAACCAGAGCAAGTCCTGTCCCATCTCGGGCGGGCAGGCAGGCAGGCGGGAGGAACAAAGGGGCTGGGGCCCAGGGTGTGGGCCAGGCAAACCGGAGGCATCCTGGGTGTTGCCTGGGCTGGCTGGTGGGAGGAGCTGGGGCAAGGGGCAACCTGGGGGCTGGGTAAGTCACCTGGCATGGAGCACCGACCGAGAGCCGGTCCGGTCTAGGATGGCAGGCAGGAGGTGTTCTTTAAATTTCTGATAGAATTCTGCAGTGAATCCATCTGGTCCTGTGTGCTTTTTTTGGTGGGAAGATTTATAATTTCTTCTTTAATTTCATTATTTGTTATAGGACTATTTAAACAATTCAGTTTATCCTAATTCAATTTTAGTAAGTTGTTCATACTTAGAAATTCATTCATTTCTTTCTAATTATCAAATTTTGTAGACTATAAGTTTTTGAAATATGACCTTATGAATCTCTGAATTTCCCTGGTATCAGTTGTAATAAGTCCACTTTCATCTCTAATTTTATTAATTTGGGGTTTTGCTCTTTTGGTTTTGGTTTGGGTTGATTTACCTAAGGATTTTCAATCTTGTTGATTTTTTTCAAAGAAGTAGCTCTTTTTTGGTCAATTCTTTGTATAATTTTCCTTATCTTAACTTCAGATATTTCTCTCTGACTTTACTAATCTCTGTTCATCTGCTGTTTTGGGGATTTGATTGTTCTTGTCTCTCTAAAACTTTAAATTGGATTGTTAAGTTATTAGCTTGAGATGTTTACATTTTTTGATATCGGTATTGAGTGCTATAAACTTTCCTCTTAAGGCAGCATTCATCATGTTCCAGAGATTTTGATACTGAGCTTTCATTATGATTCACTTGTAAGAATTTTTGAATCTTCATTTTGACTTCTGCCTGATCCCATTCCTCATTCAGAACCAATGTATTTAATTTCCAAGAATTATGTATTTGCTGTCATTTGCTTTGTTGTAGATGTCGAGCTTTATTTCATGGTAGTCTGATAAGATATAATTTCAGGATATAATTTCAACTTTCCTACGTATGTGAAGACTTGCTTTGTGGCTCAATATGTGGTCTAAAGCTCCATGGGTTGTTGAAAATAATGTGTACTGCTTGGTGTTTGGGTGGAAGGTTTGGTAGAGGTCAGTGAGGTCCATTTGGGTTGTGGTTTGTTGCAGCTCCAATGTGTCTGTGTTCAGTTTTGACTTGTTGACCTTTCCAGTGGTGAGAGTGGGGTGTTAAAGTCCCCTGCTATTATAGTGTTTAGGTTTATTTGTTGTTTTAGATGTCGTTGTGTACATTTAATGAATATGGATGAGCCTATATTAAGTGTGTATGTTTAGTATTGTGAAGTCCTCCTGATCAATTGTTCCTTTAACTAATATGTAGTATCCTTCTGTATATCTTATGATTTATTTTGAAGTCTTTTTGTCAGATATCAGAATTGTGGGTCCCACTTGTTTCCTTTGCCGTCAATCTGAAGTTCTTTTGACCAACCTTTTGCTCTCAGAATGTGCCTGTTTTTCACGATGAGATATGTTTCCTGAAGGCAGCAGATTGATGGGTTGTGATTTTTTAATCCATTCTTGTAGCCTATATCTTTTGATTGGAGAGTTAATCCCATTGACATTTAGGGTTATAATTGAAAAATGTCTGTTGATTCCTGTCATTTTCTGTGTTCTATGGTTTTAATATGTGTATTACTTTGCTTAGAGCTTGTGTTGGTTTTATTTTTCCCTTCTGTCCTCTTGCATATGTCTGTCCTTTTCTTCAAGCTTAAATATTTTTTCTGACATATTTTATAAGCCTGGTTTGGTGGTCATGTAAGCTTTCAGCTTATCCTTACGTTGGAAAATTTTTCTTTCACCCTCAATCATGACTAATAGTGTTAATGGGTATATCAACCTAGGTTGGCATTTGTCCTCATTCATGACTTGAAGTACATCTTTTCAAGCTTGTCCAGCTTTCATTGTTTCTACTGAAAAATCAACTGTTATTTTAATAGGCTTGCCTTTAAATGTGATTTTATTTTTCTTTTGAATCTCTCAATACATACTCTTTGTCATGTATCTATAGTGTCTTAATTATTATTTGTCCTGGTAAGTTTCTGTTTGGTCATATTTGATTGGTATTCGATATGCCTCTTGTACTTCCATGGAGATCTCTTTCCTTAGATGTGAAAATTTTTCCATTTATGATAGTGTAAAAAATCTCTTTTGGTGTGGCTTTTTGGGTGTCTCGTTCTGGGATTCCATGGATACACAGGTTTGGCTTCTTTGAGGTATCCCATAACTCTTGAATATTCCTCTCAAGTAGTTTTTTGACTTTTTCAACCAATTTGTTCTGCCATCTTGTATTTCAGTTCTGATAGTCTATTTTCTGCTTTGCTAGTTCTGTTGGTAAGATCTTTGTTGAGTTATTGATTACAGTTAGCATGTTTTTAATCTGAAGTTTAATCTATGCATGAGATTTTTTCAACTGCTTTATGACAGTTTTGTTTCTTCAACTGCCTTTTTCATCTCATCCAAGTGCCTGTTGTACTCCTGTTCATATTTGCTTATGCAGTTATTGAACTGCTCTTGGATTTCCTTTCATTGTTTTAATCATATTAAAATCAGACTTTGAAAATCATTATCTTGGTTATTATTTCTTGGCTAATATCCAGGAAGTTATTCTAGTTGGAACCCATAATTCTGGGGGTCAACATTTTTGTAGATTTGTTGTCTTGGTTTTTGTTGTATCTTGTGGATTTATTGTGTTTTTGGGCATTTTAGAATTGATCTCCAATATCTTTCTTGGTGTGTGTTTTTGACTGCTATGAGTCAGAAAGAATTACTACACTTGGATGGTTATTGCTACTCCTTGCCTAGTATTAGAAGTGTCAGTCTAGGGGTTCCTTGGTGCTATTTCATGGATTATTACACTACTGAAAATGTTATACTACCGTAAAAGTGTATAAGTGTACTGTAAAAGTGTAAAGTAAGCCCTGCTATGGTTGGAGGGGGAAGTGACAGAGTTTAGGTCTAGATTTGACTGAGAAGTTTAAGTTTCAATGTCAAAGTTTGTTATGTTAAATTTGAGTTAAGTATCAGAGCAGCTTTTAGATTATAATATAGAGTGGGCTCAGTAGCCAGGGGCTAGAGATAAGTGTGATATTGCAACTTTTAGTTCCTTAGGGGTGTATGAGAATGAATTGTTAAAACCCTTACAGATGGATGTATAGAACTTTGGGTGTGCTATATAGAAATCTTAAACTGTGATAACTATCAATTAAGATTAAAATGAAAGTAAAAAAAGGTTATTTATCTTGTTGTTGGATGCAAAGATTCTTTTCTGTTTGATGGAAAAATTTTTGGGGTCCTCAATTGTGTGGTGCTGGTCCACTGGTTCCTGGCTTGTTGTTTCTGTGGGTTCTGTTAAATTCTTGGAAGGGTTTTTAATGATTGGTGGGGGGAGGAGGAGTTAGTGGAGGCTTTGGGCACTTGGGTCTAGAAGACGTCGCCACAAAGCCTGCAGACCCAGTTATGAGATGGGAGCCCATGCTTTGCTAATGTAGACTTAAGGGCTTACTTGATGCCCACGAAAAAGAGAAAAACTCTTAATAGAAAATAAATAGATTAAAAGGGAGCCAGTATACTGAATGAAATTGAAGAAATTATATGCCATACCTTAAAAATACATTACATTGAATTATAAGATCTGAAAGAAATGGTATAATATCTAGATGTATAGGATCTACAAAAATTAAAACAATATGAGGTAAACAATTTAAACAAATCTATAACAGAACTTGAGATTGAAGCAGTAATTAAAATCTCTCAACCACAAGAACTCAAGACAGAAATGGATTGTCTGATGACTGTTACCAAACTTTAAAAGAGCTAGCAGCAATGATTCACAAACTATTACATAAAATAAAAAAGAGAGAATATCATCATTTCTCTTACAAAATTGGTGTTACCCTGATAACAAAATCATGTAAAAACACAACAGAAAAAGAAAATTCCAACTCAATCTCCATCATAGATTCAAAAGTTCTCAATGAATATATGAAAACAAATATCAAGAACAAATCAAAAACATCATTCACCACAGTCAACTTGGCTTTATTCCAGAAATGCCAAGAAGGTTCAATACTGGTAATCAATAAATATTTAAAATTATGTAATCACACAGTTATCTCTTTAGATGCTTTGAACAAAATTCAGCATTTTCATAATGAAAGTTCTGAAGAAACTAGGAATGGGAGAAATATATCTTCACATAATAAATCTATAGCAAATATTATGTCAAATGTGGAAAATCTCAAAGAATTTCCACAAAAACCAGGAACAAGTCAAGGGTTTCCAATTTATCCATTCTTATTCAATATAAAATCATTTTGCCATTGTTAGAATTATAAGACAAGAGAAACAAATGAAAGAAATACAAATAGAAAAAGAAATCAATGTATTTTTGCAGATTACATGATTCTTTAAAGGTGTTATTTATTTGAGACTAAGGGAGAGAAAGGTGTCATAGTTAAGCACAGATGTCAACTTGACTGTTGAGGGTTTGAGTTCTGGGCACAGTTATAGAGAGTTGATGGTTGAGTTAAGTCCAGAGCAAACCTGAAAGACATTGTCTAGCTGATGGGCAAGACCCAGCCCATGGTGGGTGGGATTAGGCCCTGGATAAATCACAGAGAGCTGGTTGAGAGAGTGGGCATCCTTCACTTGGCCAGACATGCTGGTCTAGCAAGTAAGGATTGTCCATCTCTCAGCTGTTACGTGGTGATGGTGTAGCCGGTTCCCTCGGCCCTGGTGTTGGTGCGTCTCTCCCGTCAAGCTGGACTGAGAACTGTAACTGGACTGTTGTAAGAAAGTAAACTTGTTCCCTTAAGCTGTGTGATGGTCATTTATCAGCAATCATGCAGGTGGACTGTAACAAAAGGAAAGGAGGGGAAAGAATGACTTTGAAAGAATTGATAAATGACTGATAGAGGAAAAAAAGTATCCTTATGAGACAGAGAAGTCCGGAAAGTTGGTGATGATATTGAAACAATTAATTTAACTGAAACTATAAAAGTGGAGGGCAAACTACAAGACCAGGCTGCAGAGACCATTAAAGCTACCCTGCAAGTCCGGGCGCTTAATAGACAAGATGGAGACTGCAAAATCCACATGCTATGCCTGTCACCTTTTCAACCCAATGCTGAATTCTTGAAACTTATCACAAAAAGCATTGAAAGAAATAAAAGGAAAAAAGACAGATTACATGATAGATACATGTTGATAGATTAGCATAAGAAGTTGCTACATGGGCTGGAGAGGTGGCTCAGGGGTTAAGCCTCTGCCTTGCAGGCGGAAGGTCCTGAGTTCGGTTCCCAGATCCCACGTATAGACGCCAGGCGGAAGCCGGGGCGGCCTGCGCTTCTGGTCCTGGTAGGGCGGAGCCTGTGAATCCCGGGGCAGAAGGAGGTGGAGGCGTCCATGGTGGTTCGCGAATTCGTCCGTGGTTCTACACACACACATGCACAGACACACACGCGTGCGTGCACATACACACAGTTGAATAAATAATAATAATAAAAATTTAAAAAAAAAAAAAAAAAAAAAAGAAGTTGCTACATGAGTTTTCTAAAAGCAATAGGCGCCTTTAAAAAGTGTACACAGAACATCAGGGATAGGGATTAATCATCAATGGTTCCACATTTCATTTACAGTAAATCATATCAAGATTGTAATTAAAATAATAATAAAGAGCATTTTCCTACACATTTTTCGGTGGTGCATGGTAGTGCTCTGAAGCCTGATGGCACCATTAAAAAAAAATTGTCAGAATTGTGAGATTTGAAATGTAGCCCATGCTTTCCATAGGTAAGAGTGCCCATCAGGATGGAGCCAAGAGCATTGCAGGAACAGCAAAACTGAAACAAACCACAATTAATTAATTTTGTAAATGGGTTTAAATACAGTAGTATAAAGGTGAAGTCATAAAAATAACAGATTTTGTTTTTTGTATCACATTTCTCATTCCTAATGAATTTTTTGATTATTTGAAAATATAGAAGAAAAAAATTTTCAACCCATTAGATAAAATAACTCATCTTCTGTTCAAACACAGGCTAATTGTCTTGATACAATGTCTTTGAACACTTGATGTGAAAACTATTAACTCTGGGCATTGGTGGAAGAGAAGTTATTTTAGATATTTTCTTCTGAATTAAATACCACGTGTGGATGTAAGACTACTACTACTTGAAAAGAAAGCATTTCAATCATCTCATATCCCTTCTAAATTGGCAATAAAGAGATGTTTTCCATTGTCAGCTTTATTGGGATTAGAAGTTAGGTGGATAAAATATATAAAAACAAAGGTCACTTTAAGGACCGTAAAAAATTCTGTAAGAAGGCTGAAGAGTTTACAAAGAAATAAGGCGAAAAATGACCGTAGACTAAAATCTGCCGTGAATGATTCCAGCAAGTAAGCAGAGACCTCAGCAGTGCATTCAGTTACCCACAGAGCAAGATTCTGAGGAAAATTGACACCTGGTGTTTGCTTGTGGCAGTTACTAACTTTCTACAGTTTTTTAAATCAAAAGTTCTAGATAACCTGTAAAGAAAGGATTAAATTTTTCAGATACTCTAAAACAAAAAACACAAAAACAAAGGCCATACTTAACATCAGTCATTTTGTAACTTTATGTGGAGAGTCAGAAAAGAACAGCTTACTTTAAACTCCTAAAAGCTTTTGCTTGAAATAGGTTGTTTTTGTTTATATGTGCAGCACTTTTTTCATAGTGTTAGATAATAAAAATATTTTTAGGTTTAATTTTCTTCACATTTTATATCAATAGTAAAAAATGTTAAGTTCTTATTTTGTTTCTATTTTATTATTAATAATTTTTTTCTTTTTTATTAATGTTTTCTACTTTCACAAGTGTATTGAGTGTTCATCCCAGCTTCCCTCACTCCCTCTTCTCTCCTCCCTCCCATTCTCTTCTTTCCCTTGCCTATTCCCTCCCACTCCCTCCCACCCTTCTGCCCACATGCCTCAATGGACCTCAGAGTTCATTCTGGTTTGTCTACTCCTGTGGGGGTTCAGGACTCTGTAGTGCAAGTTACCTCTCTTCAGGGCACTTCACTGATATGTACGTTTCCCTTCGCTCATCCAGCTTTAGATTCAAAGGTTTCCACTGTGAGTTCTCATTCTATGGGTACAATAACAGCTGCCTACAGATGTACTGTCTTCCTATCTATAGGTGTATTAGCTGTCTTTCCCATCGATCTCCTTCCCTTTTTAGGTTCTTTTTCTAGTTTCCAGTAATAGGGATGGATACTATTCTGACAAGCAGGACTTGAATCCAGTCAGAAAGCTGGTTGTCTCCTTAGTACTCATGCCACTATTACACTGGTGGTCACCTGCTGCCATGGGGCAACTTACTAATCTTATGCCATTGATGGGGCTTGTGATTATTTCTCTCTCCCAGCAGTTTCTACAATATTCCTTGGTACTGTGTAAGCTATCCAGCAAGGAGAAAGTCCTCAGACCAGTTCCAACTGACATACTTTGCCCATGTACTATATTCAATTTGTGTTACATTTTCAGTAATAGGGTCTTACTGATGGTTTTTGGAGAGTAATCAAGAGCCATGGTAAAATCTATAATTTTGGGGGCTTTTAAAACCTTTATGACCAACATTTTATCAAGAAGTACCACATTCCTGTTACTTCTAGTATAATTGTGTCTCTGGTTTCTAAGTGGATCAGCTCAAGGCTTTTATTTTATTTTATTTTTCCCTATTTTCCTCATTCTATGTTCCTCTGCATAGGGACTGCCATTCTTGTTCCTTTCTTTAAAAGACATTTACAAATGCCCCCTCCCCCTTCTTTCCCTCCTTCCTCTCCCACCCTTTTCTCCCTTCAAATCCCATCATGTCCCTCCTGCACTCATGTCCCTCTTCATATATAGACCACCAGGCTCCCTTTGGGTCTCCTGTGCCAATAAGGAACCAGAGCTCTGTGGTAGTTTAAGTGGTCCTTCAGTGAGTATATCCACAGGTGGGGAAGTTCCCTTCTTTTATCCAGAACCTGCTCCAGAGTGCTTCGAAATAAGAACAGGACAAATCCATCCCATGGTGGTTCAGTCTGCAGAGCTCCTATAGCTAACTGGGTCAGGAGAGTGAGCTAATTCTAAAACATGAGATTGACCTTTGCAAAGTCCTCAGTTTGCTGGACAAGAAAGAGATTTTTAGCTTATTAATGAGTTTACCTAAATCATAAGAACTAATATGATATGTCTTTATTCAATAAAAGGACCATATTTAATAGCTAAACTTAAATCGTCTTGGGAAAATATTTTTTTGGTCCCAAGTTTGCAATTTTGAGTGTCAGAAGGGGAGCCATGTGGTGTCGATGGCCAGAAGCTGAGATTCAGACCTGCTTGGTAAACCCAGTACATCATCATGCTGGCTGCAAGGTTGTGTCTCCAGAAACTAAACTACCTTGTAGGGTTTTCCGCCAACTTATACCAAGGCCTCCCCATTTGTGAAGAATTCTATCACAAAGAATCAATGGCTCTTATTCCCAACAGGAAATGTACCACCAAGACAAGAATTGGGATCTGCTATGGGAAAACAGGCCAAGAACTGAAAAAGGCAGCATTGGAACTATGGGAAAGTGGTTTGTTGCTGTTAGTCTCCAAGCACTATGCTACTACGGCTTGGGAATGTCTAATGAGATTGGAGCTATTGAAAAGGCTGTAATTTTACCTCAATATGTAAAAGATCAAATTCATTTTACCTATATGTACTTATCAGGAAGTATTAAATTGACAACTTTGTCTGCCTTGCCAGTAACCAGATCTGCTCTCATGAATTTCATGATAAATTTCATGGCTCTTGGGTGACTATTGGAGTAACTTTTGCAGCTATGATTGTTGCTGAAGTTCTAGTACAGAATATAATATATGAGCAGAAGCCAGACCCAAAGCCTCTTGCTTAGATGCTGTATTTTGTGTGGTGGGTGTAGCGGTAGCTCCTCTGACAATCTTAGGGGGCCCTCTTCTTGTCAGAGCTGCATGGTACATCACCAGCATCATGGGGAGACAGGTCCACTGTATCTACATGTGCATCCAGTGAGAAGTTTCTGAACATGGGAGCACAGCTGAGATTGGGCCTGTCTTTGTGTCCTCACTGGGATCCATGTTTCTTCCACCTTCCACTGTGGCTGATGCCACTCCTGTACTTGGTAACAATGTATGATGGCTTAGTTCCTTTGAAATATTCCTTCTGTATGATGATCAGAAAGTAATCAGACATGCAGAAATCATACCAATGTACACATCGTAGAAATATGATCCCATCAAGTTGTTGATGGGAATCTACATGGACACATTAAGTATGTGCAACCATGCTAGCAATTGGAAACAATAGGAAGAAGTGAGGTGCCTCTCTCCTGCATTGGGTGTCTTGTTTGATGGGCACGTGATAATTGCAGTTTGTGAAAAACAGCTTTCTTTGAGTTTTAGAAGATAATGATGCCATGTTTAAAATGTTCACAGTAAGGTGACCCTTTAGTCTGCTTTTCCTTCTAGAGAATTGTTTAATTATTGTTGATACTGTTGCTGTTACAATTAGTGTTCCCGTATTGTTATTATTTTTTCTTCAGATCTGTAGGGACTGTGAATATAAATAAGAGTTAAAAATAAAGAGGCTTGGCTTAAGGCAGAACTATTAATGAGTTGACATAATAATAAATAAGTAGTAATAGAAATAAAAGTAGAAATAAAACTGGATATGTATAACATGTATTGTAACCAAAGAGAAAACTAAATAACAAGCAAGGGAATTTAGAGTCATGGCTCAGCACAAATTACACATGTAACTCAAATCAAAAACAAAGTACGTGATCTGGAAGATTCTTGAAAAGAGAATTTTTTTAGTAATGGAGTTAACAAATAAAATAACTTGAAATGAACCATCCAGTATTCCTAGCACTATAGTCCAACACTTATGACAGAGGAAGACAGGAAATGTTAACAACAGGCATATATTCCTACAATTTGAATAAATTTGAACTACCAAAATGTCTTTGTAATTTTCTCAACTATCATCTATTATTTGAAGATGTTGCCTATTAAACTAAAAATATTCACTTCATATCTACAACACATGCACACTAATAATACAAATATAAGTCTGAATTTGCAAAATTCATAGAATTTTTAATAATGTGTAATATATAAATGTGCATATTTTATGCAGATGTTGATTAAAAAATAATTTTTCAGCTTATAAAATGGAACTGCAATATTGCATTTTTGCTTAAGCAATTTTTACATTTACTTTGTTGCTTTCTAAGATGAACATGAATACCATCTTTTATGAATGCAACTTGCCCTTTTCATTACAGAAATTTTTGGTGCAATGTAATAAATAAAATTTCATATGATATATTTTTTTAAAAAGAATACAGCTGGAGCTATTACCATACCTGATTTCAAATTATACTATGGAGTCATAGAAATAAAAACTTCATGATGTTGGCACAAAACAGACATGAAGATCAATGGAATAGAACAGATGATTCAGATATGCAACTCCAGCCACCTGATTTTTGACAAAAATGTTAAAGATTATATTGGGAAAATATCTGCATGTTAAAGGATTAAAATACACAGAAATAAATCCCAAACAGATCAAGTACATCAACATAAGCTCTGAAACTAAGAAAAAAGCAAGAAGTACACGTCAACACATAAGCACTACTAACTAAAGACTTTCCAAATAGAATTCTGATCACTTTAGAAATAAAGTCACCCTTTTTGCACCCCACCCTGCTCCGCCGGTCGGGCGCGCGCGCATGCGGTCCAGCCAGGCCTCAACCCCGCGCCCTAGGTGGTAAGTCCCCGCCCTCCGCACCGCCCACCAGGACCCCAGGTCGGCCCACAGGGCCGACTCCCACCATCCAGCCGGAGCCCTGCGGCCCGGGGCCGAGGGACGAGGAGGACCTCCCCCTGCGCCTGGGCCCCGCCCCAGCTGCCCTCGGGTAAAATAGCTCCACGCCGTCGCCCCCATACCCACTTTGCACCCCACCCCGCTGCACAGGTCGGGACTCGCGCGGTCCAGCCGGGCCTCACACCACGGCCTAGGTAAGTCTCCGCCCACCCCGCCCACCAGGACCCCAGGCCAAATAATTCAGTTTAGTGAAATTGAGAGATCTTAAGAGTTAAAATGACAATGCCAAAGTCAAAGTGCAAATCCATGAGAAGCAACAATCAAGTAAACAAATTTCCCACTGAAGAAATTAATCCCATAATGTTAGACTCCAACAAGAACAAACCCACGGAAAAAGGCCAAGAAAGCCCCACCCAGGATAAAGACTTTCAAAATATGATCATTACCATGTTCAATACTATGAAAGAGGAAATCAGGGAGGAATTACATAATTGAATCAATCGCTTTGAAGAGGAACACAACAGACATCTGGAGGAGTTGAGAAAAACAGTGCAAGAAACAAAAAGTGGCATAGAGCAGTTAAAACAAACTCAAGCAGAGTTTAAAACTGAGCTAAAAGACAAGTTATCTTCAACCCAGAACGCCACAGAGAGTCTTATCAACAGAACTAACAAAGCAGAAAACAGAATTTCAGACCTTGAAGATAAAGTGGGAGTACTAACCAGCTCAATGGAAGAGGTTGTTAAAGCCAAAAAGATACTTGAGAGAAATATCCAAGAGATATGGGACACCCTGAAAAAGCCTAACATGCATATTCATGGAATACCAGAGAAAGAATCTCAAAATACCACCCCTGAGGAAATTTTTCAAACGATCATCAAGGAAAACTTTCCTCATCTAAAAAAAGAGAGGCCCATCCATATACAAGAGGCATTCCGCACCCCAAACAGATACAACCAAAATAGAAGTACCCCATGGCAAATAATAGTTAAAACACTCCACATTCAAGATAAAGAACTGGTGCTGAGAGCTTCAAGGGAGAAAAAACAAGTCACTTTTAAAGGTAAACCTATTAAAATACCTTCTCAGTCGAAACAGTAAAAGCAAGAAGAGCTTGGAGAGACATACTTCAAGTATTGAATGAGCAAAAATGTCAACCCAGGCTGATTTACCCTGCAAAACTATCAGTCGTGATCGAGGGAGAAAGAAAAATTTTCCAGCACAAAGACAACTTTAAGGGATACATGGCCACCAAACCAGGCCTTCAAAAAATGCTAGAAATGATACTCAAGCGTGAAGAAAAAAACAGGCATATCTAGGAGAACAGAAGGCAAGTATAACACCATTAAAAACGAAGCAATATACTTATAAAAGCTACTAAACATAATAAATGTCTGGAATTAACAATAGTTTCTCCATTATAACACTAAATGTTAACGGACTTAATTCAACGATCAAGAGACACAGATTACAAACTTGGATTAAAAATCACAATCCATCAATCTGCTGCCTGCAGGAAACCCATCTCACCACAAAAGATAGGCACGCTCTAAAAATAAAAGGCTGGTCAACAATTGTACAAGCAAATGGAAGCAGAAAACAGGCAGGGGTAGCCATTATGCTATCAGACAAAGTGGGCTTCAAACCAAAGAAAATTATAAGAGACACGGATGGATACTACATTTTAGTCACAGGTACAATTCACCAGGAAAACTTCACAATACCGAACATATATGCACCCAATACGGGCCCCTCCACGTTCATTAAGAAAACCCTACAGCATCTAAAGCAAGAAATCAATCCCCAAACGATAATTCTTGGGGACTTCAACACCGCCCTCTCAACATGGGATAGATCAACAGGTCAAAAGCTTAACAGAGACACTTTGGAACTTAATCAAACCCTGAAAGAAATGGACCTTACAGATCTCTATCGAACTTTTCACCCACGCACCAAAGAATACACATTTTTCTCAGCAGCACATGGAACTTTCTCCAAAATAGATCACATATTGGGCCACAAAATGAATCTACACATATACAAGAAAGTTGAAATTCTAACCTGTGCCCTATCAGACCATCACGGCCTAAAGCTGGACATCCACAACACATCAAACAAGAGAAAATACACTAACTCCTGGAAACTTAGCACTATGATGCTGAATGAGAACTGGATTCAGGAAGAAATTAAAAAGGAAATTCAAGATTTCCTGAAAGTGAATGATAATGAAAATACAACTTACCAAAATCTCTGGGACACAATGAAAGCTGTTCTAAGAGGTAAGTTCATATCTATTAATGCCTAGGTCAAAAAAATGGAAACATCAGAAATAAACTACTTAACAATGCAGCTTAAAGCTTTAGAGAAACTAGAGCAATCTGATCCCAAAAGTAGTAGAAGAGAGGAGATTAGCAAAATAAGGGGAGAAATATCTGAAATCGAGATTAAGAAAACGATAGAAAAAATCAACCAGTCAAAAAGCTGGTTCTTTGAAAAAATCAATAAGATTGATACACCCCTAGCTAAACTAACCAAAAGCAAGAGAGAGAAAACCCAAATTAACAAAATTAGAAATGAACATGGAGTTATCACTACTGATACCCAAGAAATCCAGAGAATTATAACATCATATTTCAAAAAATTATACTCTGTGAAGTTTGACAACACAAAAGAGATGGATGAATTTCTAAGTAAACACAACTTACCTAAATTGAATCAGGAAGTTGTGAATTATTTAAATAGTCCTATAACATATAAGGAAATTGAGGAAGTAATCTTGAATCTTCCCACCAAAAAATGTCCTGGACCAGATGGATTCAGCACAGAGTTCTACCAGACATTTAAGGAGTTAATAACACCAATACTCCTTAAACTGTTCCATCAAATAGCAAAGGAAGGAACACTACCAAATTCCTTCTATGAAGCTAATATCGTTTTAATCCCAAAACCTAATAAAGATTCACTTAAAAAAGAAAACTATAGGCCGATCTCCCTGATGAACACAGATGCAAAGATTCTCAACAAAGTCTTAGCACAAAGTCTTAGTCGGATTCAAAAACATATTAAAAAGATCATTCACAGGGACCAAATAGGCTTCATCCCCGGCACACAAGGTTGGTTCAACATACGCAAATCAATAAATGTAATTCATCATGTAAACCAGTCCAAAGTCCAAGACCACATGATACTCTCGATAGATGCAGAAAAAGCTTTTGACAAGATCCAACAGCCTTTTATGTTCAAAACGCTAGAGACAGTAGGAATGGAAGGAACCTTTATCAATATAATAAAAGCTATATACAACAAGCCCACAGCAAGGATTATGCTCAATGGGGAACAATTGGAAGCATTCCCACTTCGATCAGGAACTAGACAAGGCTGTTCACTCTCACCACTTCTATTCAATATTGTACTTGAAGTGTTAGCTGAAGCCATAAGACAAGAAAGGGACATAAGAGGGATTCAAATTGGCAAGGAAGAAGTCAAGCTATCCCTATTTGCAGATGACATGATCTTATACCTGAGTGATCCCAAAAACTCCACCAGGAAGCTCCTGGAACTAATTGAGAAGTTCAGCAGGGTGGCAGGATACAAAATAAATGTGCAAAAATCAGAGGCCTTCCTATACGCACAGAATGAAAGAAGTGAAAAAGCCCTGAGAGAAACAATACCATTTATTTAGCCCCTAAAAAAATGAAATACCTTGGTATAAACCTAACTAAGGAGGTAAAAGACCTTTACAATGAAAACTTTAAAACCCTAAAGAAAGAAATAGCAGAAGACACCAGAAGGTGGAAAGACCTCCCTTGTTCCTGGGAGAATGACCTCGTGAAAATGACCATCCTACCAAAGGCAATATACAGATTCAATGCTATACCAATCAAAATCCCAAAGCAATTCTTCAAAGAAGTTGACCAAACAATCTCAAAGTTCATATGGAGGCACAAAAGACCCAGGATAGCAAAAACAATCCTGAGTAACAAAAACACAGCTGGAGGTATAACCATACCAAACCTTAGTCTATATTACAAATCCATAGTTGTAAAGACAGCCTGGTACTGGCTCCAAAATAGACACACAGATCAATGGATAAGGACTGAAGACCCAGATATAAGCCCACAAAGTTACAGCCATTTGGTCTTTGACAAAGGGGCCCAAAGAATCCAACGGAAAAAGAACAGCATCTTCAACAAATGGTGCTGGCAAAACTGGATCTCCACATGCAGAAGATTAAAGCTGGACCCGTACTTGTCACCATGTACAAGACTTAATTCCAAATGGATCAAGGACCTTGATATCAGGCCAGAGACTATAAAAACCATAGTTGAAAGGATAGGGAACTCCCTCGAGCTGATTGGGCTAGGCCAACACTTCCTAAACAGACATCCAATGGAACAGTCACTGCTACCAACTCTCAACAGTTGGGATCTTGTGAAATTAAAGAGCTTCTGTTCAGATAAAGAGATTGTAACGCGAGCTCAAAGGCAACCCACAGAATGGGAGAAAATCTTCACTAACCACATATCTGATAGAGCTCTATTGTCCAGAGTGCACAAAGAACTTAGAAAACTAAACACCAAGGAAACCAATGGCCCAATTAAAAAATGGGCCCTGGAACTTCAAAGAAACTTTACCAGGGATGAAATTAAAATGTCTAACAAATATCTTAAAAAATGCTCCACTTCTTTAGCCATCAGGGAAATGCAAATCAAAACTTCCCTGAGATATCATCTCACCCCGGTCAGGATGGCAAAAATCCACAATACTAACAACGACAAATGCTGGAGAAGATGTGGAGAGAGGGGAACTCTCCTACATTGCTGGTGGGAATGCAGGCTCATACAGCCACTCTGGCGAGCCGTCTGGAGATTCTTAAAGAAATTAAAGATTGAAATGCCATATGACCCTGCTATTCCACTTTTGGGAATAACCCCCCATACAGCAGAGGTTCACCTCGACAGCACAAGCACGACCATGTTCATAGCAGCACTGTTTACAATAGCAAAGTCATGGAATCAGCCCAAATGTCCAACAGTTGACGAGTGGATAAGGAAACTGTGGTACATCTATACAATGGAGTACTACTCAGCCATCAAAAATGATGAATTACTGGAATTTGCCGGGAAATGGATGTCCTTAGAAACAATTATATTAAGTGAAGTATCCCAGACCCAGAAAATTAAGCGCCGTATGTACTCCCTAGTAGGTGGCTCCTAGTACCAAACCCACCCAGCCCACCTAGAGACAGGAATTCCAAGGATTATGAACAGGAGGGATGGGGTAGGAGGGCCACACCAGAAACAAGGAGAGAAGGGACCATGTTACAGCAGGGAAAATAGGCCTCCACCAAGGACCCAAATAAGTAATGAGACATCTGATTAAGCTCACAGACTTTTGTTCCTAATCATTTACTACTGAGGGGGTGTGATCTCACCAGAAGAGGAGGGCATATAGTCTGGCAGATAAAAAGTAACAATTTTGCAAATGGGTGATAGACTCCTCCCTCACTGTAGTTTCCCACTTTTATTACATCTACCTTTGAATGTGCTTTTATCACAAGACTCTAACAGCTTTTTGTCTCTGGCCAGGGGGTAACATACAATGCCCACCAGGATGGAGTGAAGGGCATTGCAGGAGCAGCAAAACTGCAAAAGAAAATCAACAAACCACAATCCAGAACTTCAGAGACTCTATATCAACCACCTAGAACTAGGCCAGCTTAGTCTCTCCCCATCTTGAAGCTCAGGGAAATTTGTGGAAGAGGGGGCGGTAAGAGTGTAAGAGCAAAAGGATGGGAGGAGCAATGATATGTAAGATACTCTATACTAGTTAGGGCTGAAGCAATCATAATTGGACTTTGCATGCCCTGCGCATTATCCAATACACTGTTGACCTCACAAAGTCTAGCATCTGCTAAAGGCACCAAGATCCTTGGAGGCAAAGGATTGGCAGCCACAGCAGTGTTCCTATACCTAAGGGGAACACGGGAAAGGGTTCGGGAAAGGCCACTGGGTCCTTGTACGTCATAGGAGAGTAGGGCCCAGAGGAAAATCAGACATGCACAAGAAAGGACTCTCTGGGAATTGGGGTGGGAGGCACTGGGGGATGGAGAGGGAGAGAGGTGGGGAGGGGAAGCAGGGGGTACGGGGGGAGGAGGAGGGAGGGAGGGAACTGGTGTACCTAGTAAGTTTGTATGAGCTGAAATAAAAAAAAAAAAGAAATAAAGTTAGCAATTGACAAATGTAGTTTTATGCAATTAGAAAATGGCCATAAAAGACAGGAAACTTTCAATCATATGAAGATATCATTGACATAATAGAAGAAAATATTTGTTAATTATACATCCAACAGAGGATTAGTATCTTGAATATATAAAATATTCAGGAAACTAAGCACAAAGAAAGAAACAACCCAATTTAAAAATGGGCTATCACAAATCTCTGTAATACCTACAGTAATTGCAAGGATTATGAACAGGAGGGACGGGGTAGGAGGGCCACACCAGAAACAAGGAGAGAGGAGACCATGTTACGGCAGAGAAAATAGGCCTCCATCAAGGACTCAAATAAGTAATGAGACATCTGATTAAGTTCACAGACTTTCGTTCCTGATTATTTACAACTGAGGAGGTATGATCTCACCAGAAGGGGAAGGCATATAGTCTGGCAGATAAAAAGTAACCATTTTGCAAATGGGTGATTGACCCCTCCCTCTCTGTGATTTCCTACTTTTATTACATCTACTTTTGAATGTGCTCTTATAACAAGACTTCAGTTTAACAACTTTTTGTCTCTGGCAAGGGGGTGACATACAATGCCCACCAGGATGGAGTGAAGGGCATTGCAGGAGCAACAAAACTGCAAAAGAAAATCAACAAACCACAATCCAGAACTTCAGAGACCCTATATCAACCACCTAGAACTAGGCTAGCCTAATCTCTCCCCATCCTGAAGCTCAGGGAAATTTGTGGAAGAAGGGGCGGCAAGATTGTAAGAGCACAAGGATGGGAGGAGCAATGATATGCAAGATACTCCACACAAGTTAGGGCCGAAGCAATCATAATTGGACTTTGCATACCCCACTCAATGTCCAACACACTATTGACCTCACAAAGTCTAGCATTTGCTAAAGGCACCAAGATCCTTGGAGGCAAGGGATTGACAGCCATAGTAGTGTTCCTATGCTTAAGGGGAACACGGGAAAGGGTTCAGGGAAATGCCACTGGGTCCTTGTACGTCATCAGAGAGGAGGGCCCAGAGGAGATTCTGGCATGCACATTAAAGGATTCTCCAGGGATTGGGGGAGAGAAACTGGGGGATGGGGAGGGAGGGGTGAGGGGAGGGGAAGCAGGGGGATGGGGGGGGGAGGAGGGAAGGAGGGAACCGGTGTACCTACTAAGATTGTATGAGGGGAAATAATAATAAAAAATGTTTTTAAAAATGGGCTATCACACTGGGAAGATAGCTCAGAGATTGAACGAAGCCTTTGTTGTGCAGATAAAGAACCTGAGTTGGGATTCCCAGATCCCATGTAAAATTCCAGGTGGGTGTGGCAGCCTGCCTGTAATTCTAGTTCTAGATAGAAGGCACAGTCTGAAAATCCTGAGTAATCTGGCTAGTCTAATTAATCCTAATGACATGCTCTGGATTTAATTGGAGACCTAGGTCCATAGCATTAAGGTGGAAGGATGATTGAGAATAATTCCAATTTATCACCCTTGGACTTCCAAAAGCATACACATTCAAGTGCATTTGTGCACAAACATCTGTACACACATGCACACACCCCCATATGCAAACAAAAACACACACCCATACCCACATGCATCCTATACACACATGTATGAAAGACAAAAAATGGACTACAAAACTGAACAGAGAATCCTCAGAAGAAGATACAAATGACTAATAAATATTTTAGAAGTATCTGATACCATTAGACATCAAGGAAATACAAATTAAAGTTACTTTGAAATTTCAAATAACTACAATCAGAAAGTCTATCATCAAGAAAACAAGTGGTGATAAATGATAGCATAAGTGTAAGGAAAGGAGAATGCTTAACCACTGTTGGTGGGAGTGTAAATCTTTGCAAACAATATGGAAATCAATGTGGAGTTTCCTCAAAGAGCTACAGATAAAACCACCATATGACCCAGATACCTGACTCTTGGATATTATATGCTCTAAGGACTCCATATCCTACTACAGAAATGCTTGGACATCAATGTGCATTATTACTCTATTTACAGTAGCTAGAAAATGGAAATAGCATAAATGACCTTCAATTGATGGATTAATAATAAAAATATGGTGTATTATACAATATGATCTTATTCGGTAGTGAAGAAAAATGAAATTTGCAAAAGTCTCAGAACAGTTCTGGCCATTGAATCACTTTGTCTTCATTTTCTTTGATCTCCATGGAGCTGTAAGGGATGCACACCATGACTCTTAGTCATGTTGGATTCTGAAAGTCATTTCAGTCTGGTGATGAGTAGCAAACTTAATTCTTCCTGTAGAAATCAAGACAACCAAGACTATGGGCAAGTACCACAAAACTCTCAGGGCTAGTGGGTAAATGACCAATTTTTCATGTGAGCAAAACTATGGTGGTTTCTATAGTTATGGAAAAATCAATCTGTCCTATGAGTGGTTATGACAATCAAAAACAGAGGCTATATGGCCAGCAAATCATATACTAACCAGGGTCAACACAGCAAGCCAAGGTGGAAGAGCACCTTCTTATGGTCAGTCATACTATGGTCAACAACATTCATATGACATTCACATTCAAGGCTCACATGACAAGCAGTCGAATTACTAGCAGCGTGATCCCTGTAATCAAAACCAGCAGTCCTGTAATCAAAACCAGAGTTTTACAAAGTGAAAACTGCAACCGTCATGATGTGAGAAGGTGTGATAAAGTTAAAAGAGGATATGGCGGGTCATGGAAAGGAAGTAGAGGGCATGGAGGATGTGATAAGGATGGAAGAAAAGGTACTATGAAAAGGTCAGTAGTGGTGATCACACTGGCTTAAAAAATGGTGGTCACAGGGATTACAGACCCAGACCCGAGGCGGACTCAGAGTCCAGGGATTCTGATAACAACGCAATCTTCGTACAAGGACTTGAGGAGGGGTACCTACAGATCAAATGGACAAGTTCTCTAAGTAAATAGGAATTAATTTAGACTAACAAAAAGACTGGAAACCAATTATAAATCTTTATACAGACAAAGATGCAGTCCTCTGCTTGTTCAAAGGGGAAGCAACCATGTCATTTGATGACCCTCTGTCAGCTAAGGCAGCTGTTGACTGGTTTGATAAGAGATACTTCTTGGAAACATCATTAAAGTGTCCATGGCCCCAGAAAGCCTGAATTCATGAGAGGAGGTAGAAATGGAAATGGACAATGAGGCTGTGGAGGATACAAAGGCTGTGGAAGTTTTCAGGGGAGATTGGGTTTCCCCTAATTCATCATGTACAAATCTGAACTTTTCATGAAGGAACTCGTGTAATTGGTAAAATGAGTCTAGACCAGTGGATTCTCATCCCTTGGGAAAATTTTCTGGAGGAGAGGCTGTATGGTTGGAGAAGGGGCTATAGAGGTCATAGGACAGAGGTGGAAGCTGAGGTGGATATGGTAGAGACAGAACTGGAGGCAAGGAGATTATGGTAGAGACCAAGGTGGCAGCTATGGTAGAGATCGAGAAGGCTATGAAGGCAATCAAGGTAACTAGGAGGAGATCAAGATGTCTAGAGGAGGTTGAGAAGGCTATGAAAGAGACTGAAGTCAGGTGAGGGAGGATCATGAGGGAGACCGTGGTGATGGTGGTGGTGACAGTGGAGGCTACAATGGAATCAAGATTGGTGGTGACCACGGAGAACAAGGTGGTAGCTATAAAGGAGACAGAAGTGGTTATGGTGGCAAAATGGGAGGAAGAATCAATTGCAGAAATGATAAACACTATATCAATGACTATTTTGAATGCTCCTTTATTGCTGACATAATCTGTAATAAAATTGCCTTACTTTTGCCTATTACTTTCTTCATGGCCTCTACTTGAGTAGCAAAATTGACATTTGGATTTTTATTTGGGTGGGAGCACTGGGAAGATATATCTGTTGAAATTTTTCCTTTTAGGTCTCATCTCCTTCCTAACTCTTAAATCTAAGTATGATGTAAAATATTGCCAAAAAAGAGTGTTATGTAATACTGCCATAAAGGCTGCTTGGTTTTTGTGGGAAAAAGAAAGAAATTCTCAGGAAAATAAATAGAACTGGAAAGTATTTGTACTAAGTGGGATAACCAAAGCCCAAAACCAAAATGCTGCATATTCTCCTATATATGGATGATAACTTTGAATTGTTTATAAACCCATTTCAAATGATTCATTTAATGTGTGTGTGTGTGTGTGTGTGTGTGTGTGTGTGTGTGTGTGTGTATCAGAAGGCAATGTGTGTCTCTGTAGGATCAAGAGTGATTTTGGGAATCACCGTGGACTGCATCCACCTCTTTAGCTTTGTTCTGGGATTTCCCGGACTCCACCCACCAGTGTAGGAAATGCAGGCTGCTGCAGTTTATGCCTGGAATTTTTTTTTTTTACCTTTTTTTCTTTTTTCTTTTTTCCTAATCATAGGTACTCCCCTTCTTCTCCATCCTATCTCCCTTTTCCCATTGTCCCCCATTGCATTTCCTTTCCGCCCCTTACCAACCCCCTTCCCTCTTATCCCTTTTTCTTCTCTTCTCTCTTGGTGTTTCCTGCTTTCTCCCTCCCATACTCCAGAACATCTGCTGAGTTTCCCTCTGAGTTGCTACACTAGTAAGGGTTCAGGACTCAGTGGCATAGCTTCGGGCCCCTTCTTGGGCCGCCTGCTAGCATAGGAACGCTATCATGACTGTTTAATCCCTTGCCTCTAAGGATCCTACTGCTTGAAGCCTTCTCCCCTGTGATCCATGTTAGACTTAAGGGGCTTGTTGACATGTCAGCATTGTGCCAGTCAGGCAAGGTCCAATCACATTGTGGCTATATCCTGGCTGCTGCAGCCCTGACTTGTGTGGAGTATCTTGCGTATCATTGGTCCTCCCCATCTTTAAGCTCTTACAATCTTGCAGCCCCCTCTTCTGCAAGGTTTAGGATGCTTTAGGATGGGGAGAGATTTGACTGGTCTGCCTCCAGGTGAATATTGTAGGGCCTTTGGTGTTCGGAATTATGGCTTATTGTTGTTTTCAGTTTCGCTATTCCTGCATTGCCCTTGGCTGCATCCTGACTGTTTAAATGAAGATCTTAACATAAGAAGAGACTCTAAGGTAGATGGAAGAATAGGAGTAAGACATGGCAGTGAGAGGGGTCAGTCTCCCATTTGCCAGCTGGTTACCATCTAACTGCTAGTCCCTTTGCCTTCCCTGACTGGGGAGATCAAACTTGGTCAGTCCCAAGTGAACAGAAAGTGAGAGTGAGCTGCATCTGATGTCTTGCTACCTACATGCAGTACATGACTGTGGCCTAATTTCTCTGTTGAAGCCTGTTCCCCTATATCATTTCTTTTTGAGGTACTCCTTCCCCTTCCCTCCTGTTTATAATCCTTTGCAATGATGATGATGATGATGATGATTACCTTTGAATAAGTCATTAAGTGGGTTTGAAACTAGGATCCACTTATTAGGGAGTACATATGGCATCTAACTTTCTGTGTCTGGGATATTCACCCAATGTAATTTCTTCTAATTCCATCCATTTCCTGACAATTTTTCATTAATTTGTCTTTTTTGATGGCTGAGTAGTATTCCACTGTGTAAGTGTACCACACTTTTATTATCCATTCATCAGTTGTTGGGCATTTGGGTTGATTCAGTGACTTTGCTATTGTAAATAGTGCTGCAATGAACATGCTTGTACTCGTGTCACTGTAGTGAATTTCTGCATTATGGGGGATTATTCCCAGTAGTGGTATAGGAGGGTCACATGGCATTTCAATCCTTAACTTTTTTTAGAAATTGCCATACTGATCACCAGAGTGGTTGTATAAGCCTGCATTCTCACCAGTAATGTATAAGGGTTCCCTCTTCTCCACATCCTCCCCAGCATTTGGTGCTGTTTGTATTGTGGATTTTGGCCATCCTGACCTGGGAGAGATGATATTTCAGGGTAGTTTTAATTTGCATTTCCCTAATGGCTAGGGAAATGGAACATTTTTAAGGTATTTGTTAGACATTTTGATTTTGTCCCTGAAATTCAAAATTTGAGTTCCAAGGCCCATTTTCTAATTGGGCTATTTATAAGCTTGGTGTTTAATTTTTTAAAGTTCTTTTTGTACTCTGGAAAATAGAGCTCTATCAGATATGTGGGTAGTGAAGATTTTCTCCCATTCTATGGGTTGCCCTTTTGCTCACTTTACAATGTTTTGACTAAACAAAAGCTCTTTAATTTCATAAGATCCCATTTGTTGAGTTTTGGTTCTAGTGCCTATGCTATTGGATTTCTGTTTTGGAAATGTTGTCCTAGCCTAATCTGCTCAAGGGAGTTCCCTACCCTTTCAAGGAGGGTTTTTATAATCTCTGACCTAATATTTAACTCCTTGATCCATTTGGAGTTGATTTTTGCTCATGGTGACAAGTACAAGTCCAGTTTTAATTTTCTGCATGTGGATATCCAGTTTTGCCAGCACCATTTGTTAAAGATGCTATTCTTTTTCCAATGGATTTTTTTGGGCCCCTTCATCAAAGATCAAATGGCTGTAATTGTGTGGGCTTAAGTCTGGATCTTCATATGCAAGATACTCCACACAAGTTAGGGCTGCAGTAGCCATAATCAGACTTTGCATGGCCTGCACAATGACTGACATGTCAACAACTTTCTAAAGTCTAACATGGATCATAGGCACTAGGATCCTTAGAGGCAAGGGATTAACAGTCATAATAGTGTTCCTTTTTTTTTCATAATAATGTTCCTATTATGGATATCCACATATTCCTATAATTAAGGGGAGCCCAAGAAAGGGCTCTAGGCAATGCCACTGAGTCCTTACACCTCACTAGACTCAAGGACTAGTATTCACACAAAAAGATGCTGCAGGGAATGGGAGAGGGAGAAGGAGGAGGCACTGGAAGAAGGGGAGTGAGAAGGGTGAAAGGAAGGGGAAAAGGAGGAGAGGATGCAAGGGGGGATTGGGGAAGGGTGGAGGGAGGGAGAGGACCAGGGTACCTATTGAGCTTGTATTATTGGGGAAAAATAAATAAATATAAATTTAAAAAAAGAATTCAAAACCACTTTGCAAACTTAAAAAAAAAAGTCTGGGTCTTCAACCCTTATCCATTGATCTACATATATATTTTGAAGCCAGTACCAAGCTGTTTTTTTTACTATGGATTTGTAATATAGATTAAGGTTTGGTATGGTGATACCTTCAGCAGTGTTTTCGCTACTCAGGATTGTTTTTGTTATTCTGGGCCTTTTCTGCTTCCATATGAATTTTGAGATTGTTTATAGCATTGAATGCATTGAATCTGTATATTGCTTTTGGTAGGATGGTCATTCTTATGATTTTAATTCTGCCAATCCAGGCGCATGAGAGGTCTTTCCACCTTCTTGTGTCTTCTGAAATTTCTTTCTTTAGGGATTTAAAGTTTTCATTATAAAGGTCTCTCACTTCTTTGATTAGATATATATGAAGATATTTCATTTCTTTTAGAGGATATAGTAAATGAGATTGTTTCTCTTAGAATTTTTTCACTTTTTCCATCCTCTGTATATAAGAAGGCCACTGACTTTTGCACATTTTTTTGTAACCTTCTACTCTGCTGAACTTATGAATTAGTTCTAGGAGTTTCCTGGTGGAATTTTTAGGATCTCTCAAGTGTCGGATCATGTCTTCTGTGAATAGAGATATCTTGACTTCTTTTTTTCCAATTTGAATCCCTTTTCTCTCTCTCTCTCTCTCTCTCTCTCTCTCTCTCTCTCTCTCTCTCTCTCTCTCTTTCTCTTGTTTTATGGCTGTAGCTAAGACTTCAAGTACAATGTTGAATAGAAGTGGTGAGAGTGGACAGCCTCATCTAGTTCCTGATTTAGTTTTTTGCCATTTAGTATAATACTTGCTGTTGGCTTGTTGTATACAGCTTTTATTACGTTGATGTAAGTTCCTTCTATTCCAACTGTCTCTAGAGTATTGATCATAAAAGGATGTTGGATCTTGTCAAAACCTTTTTCTGCATCTATGGAGAGTATTATGTGGTCTTGGACTTTAGGTTAGTTTGTATGATAGATTACATTTATTGATTTGCGCATGTCAAACCAACTTTGTGTGCCTGAGATAAATCATATTTGATCACAGTGAATGATCTTTTTTATATGTTTTTGAATCCAATTCATTGATAGCTTTGATCTGTGTTCATCAAAGAGATTGGCCTATAGTTTTCCTTTTTAATTGTATCTTTATTAGGCTTGGAGATTAGTATGACATTAGATTCATAGACAGAATTTGGGACCTCCGACCGCGCTGCCAGGCTCTCCTCTCTGCCAGGTCCCCAGGTGAGTCCCCGCCCAGCCCCGCCTCACCCCGCCCCGCCCAGGTCGCCCGCATCCCAGCAGCACCCAGGCTACCTCGGGCTTTGGCCTGGGCCACGCCCCAGGCCCTAGGCCTCAGGCCCCTTTCTCCCTCCCGCCTGCCTGTCCGCCCAACTGGACAGGACATGCTTGCTTTCCTCCATCCCTGGAGCTTGGGTGGGGCACTAAGCCAAGTCCCAGGTCCAGGGTGAAGAATTCTGCCATCAACATCAGCCCCTTGCCTCTCTGGCCCACCGGGGACCCACGCACGTGGTCTACAGAAGACATACTGCTACTCAGAATTCAATGGAGTCCAAAGAAAACTAAAGCAAAGTTCTAAGGGTCAAAGGCCATACATCTGTAAACCTCTACAATTATCCTATCACATGGGAGAGATTCATCACATCCAGCCCAAAAATAAGTAAACCTCCTTTTTTTTCACCTTACTGTTCCTTTCTAATATTAATCACTATAGATTAACTTTTCAATAAAGCCACCCCAAAAACACAACTCCAGGGATCATACCACTCACCCTCACATATCACCAAGATACTACATGTAAAAGTGCACTATCATACTAATATTCACTCCTTGTCTACTTAACCTGACTTAACTGATGTACTAACAACCTAACAGCCTCAACTAGGAAATAACAATAATAAAAGACAAACATACCCAACCCCAAGGCAAGCACTAGTAATAACTGCCCAAGTGTAGGAATACCAACTATATCAGTCAAAAACACATAGAAACTGAAAAACCCTAGAAGACAAAACAACAATGCCCAAGTCAAAGTGCAGATCCATGAGAAACAAAACCCAAGAAGACCAATCTCCCACTGAAAGACTTAACCCCTTGATGGATTCCAACCAGAACAAATTCACAGAAAACAGCCAAGAAAGCCAGACCCAAGACAACGACTTTCAAAGTATGATCATTACCATGTTCAATACTATGAAAGAGGAAATCCAAGAGGAGTTAAACAACAGAATTAACCACTTTGAACAGGAACACAACGGGCATTTGGAGGAGTTGAGAAAAACAGTTCAAGAAACAAATATAGGCATAGAGCAGTTAACACAGACTCAAGCAGAGTTTAAAACTGAACTAAAAGACAAGCTATCTTCAACCCAAAGCTCAACAGAGAGTCTTATCAGCAGAACTAAGGAAGCAGAAAATAGAATTTCAGATCTACAAGACAAAGTGGGAGAATGAGCCAGCTCAATGGAAGAGATTGTTAAAGCCAAAAAGATACTTGAGAGGAACATTCAAGAGACATGGAACACCCTGAAGAAGCCTAACATGCGCATTCATGGAATATCAGAGCAAGAATCTCAAAATACCACACCTGAGGAAATTTTTCAAATTATCATAAATGAAAACTTCCCTCAACTGAAGAATGAGAGGCTCATCGAAATACAAGAGGCATTTCGCACTCCAAACAGATATGACCAAAATAGAAAATCTCCACAGCAAATAATAGTCAAAACACTCCACATTCAAGACACAGAAAAGGTGCTGAGAGCTTCAAGAGAAAAAAAGCAAGTCACTTTTAAAGGCAAACCTATTAAAATAACAAATGATTTCTCAATGGAAACAGTAAAAGCAAGAAGAGCTTGGAGAGACGTACTTCAAGTATTAAATGAGCAAAAATGCCAACCCAGACTGATATACCCGGCAAAACTATCTGTCATGATCGAGGGAGAAAAAAATTTTCCAGCACAAAGACAACTTGAAGGGATGCATGTCTACCAAACCAGGCCTTCAAAAAATGTTAGAAATGATACACAAACTTGAAGAAAAGAACAAGCGTATCCAGGAGGACAGAAGGGAAGTATAATACCACAAAAATATAAATGTAAAACAATAAGCTTACAAACTCCACTAAACATAAAAAATGTCCAGAATTAAAAAGAATTTCTCCATTATAACATGAAATGTCAATGGGCTTAACTCACCGATTAAGAGACACAGATTACAAACTTGGATTAAAAATCACAACCCATCACTCTGCTGTCTTCAGGAAACTTATCTCACCACAAAAGATAGGCACATCCTAAAAATGAAAGGCTGATCCAAAATTCTGCAAGCTAATGGAACTAGGAAACAGGCAGGGGTAGCTATTATGCTGTCGGACAACGTGGACTTCAAACCCAAAAAATCATAAGAGACAGAGATGGATACTACATTTTAGTCACAGGTACAATTCACCAGGAAGACTTCACAATACTAAACATATATGCACCCAATACGGGCCCTTCCACATTCATTAAGAAAATCCTACAGCATCTAAAGGGAGAAATCAACCACCAAATGATAATTCTTGGGGATTTCAACACTGCCCTCTCAACATGGGATGGATCAACAGGTCAAAAGCTTAACAGGGACACTTTGGAACTTAATCAAACCCTGAAAGAAATGGGCCTTACAGATCTCTATCGAACTTTTCATCCACGTACCAAAGAATACACATTTTTCTCAGCAGCACACGGAACTTTCTCCAAAATAGATCACATATTGGGCCACAAAACGAATCTACACATATACAGGAAAGTTGAAATTCTAGCCTGTACCCTATCAGACCACCACAGCCTAAAGCTGGACATTCACAACACTACAAAAGACAGAAAATACACTAACTCCTGGAAACTTAACACTATGATGCTGAATGAGAACTGGATTCAGGAAGAAATTAAAAAGGAAATTCAAGATTTCCTGAAAGTGAACGATAATGAAAATACAACTTACCAAAATCTCTGGGACACAATGAAAGCTGTTCTAAGAGGTAAGTTCATAGCTCTTAATGCCTACATCAGAAAAATGGAAACGTCAGAAATAAACAACTTAACAATGCAGCTTAAAGCTTTAGAAAAACTAGAGCAATCTGATCCCAAAAGCAGTAGAAGAGAGGAAATTAGCAAAATAAGGGGAGACATATCTGAAATCAAGATTAGGAAAACAATAGAGAAAATCAATCACTCAAAAAGCTGGTTCTTTGAAAAAATCAATAAGATTGATACACCCCTAGCTAAACTAACCAAAAGCAAGAGAGAGAAAACGCAAATTAATAAAATTAGAAATGAAAATGGAGTTATCACTACTGATACCCAAGAAATCCAGAGAATTATAACATCATATTTCAAAAACTTGTGCTCTGTGAAATATGACAACACAAAAGAGATGGATGAATTCCTAAGTAAACACAAGTTACCTAAATTGAATGAGGAAGTTGTGAATTATTTAAATAGTCCTATAACATATAAGGAAATTGAGGAAGTAATCTCGAATCTTCCCACCAAAAAATGTCCTAGACCAGATGGATTCAGCACAAAGTTCTACCAGACATTTAAGGAGTTAATAACACCAATACTACTTAAACTGTTCCAACAAATAGCAAAGGAAGGAACACTACCAAATTCCTTTATGAAGCTAATATTGTCTTAATCCCAAAACCTAATAAAGATTCACTTAAAAAAGAAAATTATAGGCCAATCTCTCTGATGAACACAGATGCAAAGATTCTCAACAAAGTCTTAGCAAATCAGATTCAAAAACATATCAAAAAGATCATTCACGGGGACCAAGTAGGCTTTATCCCCGGCACACAAGGTTGGTTCAACATACGCAAACCGATAAATGTAATTCATAATATAAACCAGTCCAAAGTCCAAGACCACATGATACTCTCGATAGATGCAGAAAAAGCTTTTGACAAGATCCAACAGCCTTTTATGTTCAAAGCGCTAGAGACAGTAGGAATGGAAGGAACCTTTATCAATATAATAACAACAATATACAAAAAACCTACAGCAAGGATTATACTCAATGGGGAAAAACTGGAAGCATTCCCACTTCGATCAGGAACTAGACAAGGCTGTCCACTCTCACCCCTTCTATTCAATATTGTACTTGAAGTGTTAGCTGAAGCCATAAGACAAGAAAGGGACATATAAGGGATTCAAATCGGCAAGGAAGAAGTCAAGCTATCCCTATTTGCAGATGACATGATCTTATACCTGAGTGATCCCAAAAACTCCACCAGGAAGCTCCTGGAACTAATTGAGAAGTTCAGCAGGGTAGCAGGATACAAAATAAACATACAAAAATCAGTGGCTTTCCTATATACCCAGAATGAAAGAAGTGAAAGAGCCCTGAGAGAAACAATCCCATTTACTATAGCCCTTAAAAAAAGAAATACCTTAGTATAAACCTAACCAAGGAGATAAAAGACCTTTACAATGAAAACTTTAAAACCCTCAAGAAAGAAATTGCAGAAGACACCAGAAGGTGGAAAGACCTCCCGTGTTCCTGGATTGGCAGAATCAACATCATAAAAATGACCATCCTACCAAAGGCAATATACAAATTCAATGCTATAACAATTAAAATCCCAAAGCAATTCTTTAAAGAAGTTGACCAAACAATCTCAAAATTCATATGGAGGCACAAAAGACCCAGGATAGCAAAGACAATCCTGAGTAACAAAAACACTGCTGGAGGTATCACCATACCAAATCTTAGTCTATATTACAAATCCATAGTTGTAAAAACAGCCTGGTACTGGCTCCGAAATAGACACACAGATCAATGGATAAGGCTTGAAGACCCAGATATAAGCCCACAAAGTTACAGCCATTTGGTCTTTGACAAAGGGGCCCAAAAAATCCAATGAAAAAAGAACAGTATCTTCAACAAATGGTACTGGCAAAACTGGATCTCCACATGCAGAAGATTAAAACTGGACCTGTACTTGTCACCTTGTACAAGACTTAATTCCAAATGGATCAAAGACCTTGATTTAAGGCCAGAGTCTATAAAAACCATAGTTGAAAGGGTAGGGAATTCCCTCGAGCTGGTTGGGCTAGGCCAACAGTTCCTAAACAGACATCCAATGGAACAGTCACTGCTACCAACTCTCAATAGTTGGGATCTTGTGAAATTAAAGAGCTTCTGTTCAGATAAAGAGATTGTAACGCGAGCTAAAGGCAACCCACAGAATAGGAGAAAATCTTCACTAACCACATATCTGATAGAGCTCTATTATCCAGAGTGCACAAAGAACTTAGAAAACTAAACACCAAGGAAACTAATGGCCCAATTAAAAAATGGGCCCTGGAACTTCAAAGAAACTTTACTAGGGATGAAATTAAAATGTCTAACAAATATCTTAAAAAATGCTCCACTTCCTTAGCCATCAGGGAAATGCAAATCAAAACTTCCCTGAGATATCATCTCACCCCGGTCAGGATGGCAAAAATCCACAATACAAACAACAACAAATGCTGGAGAGAATGTGGAGAGAAGGGAACTCTCCTACATTGCTGGTGGGAATGCAGGCTCATGCAGCCACTCTGGCGAGCCGTCTGGAGATTCTTAAAGAAATTAAAGATTGAAATGCCACATGACCCTGCAATTCCACTTTTGGGAATAACCCCCCATGCAGCAGAGGTACACCTCGATAGCACAAGCTCGACCATGTTCATAGCAGCACTGTTTACAATAGCAAAGTCATGGAATCAACCCAAATGTCCAACAGTTGACAAGTGGATAAGAAAAATGTGGTACATCTATACAATGGAGTACTACTCAGCCATCAAAAATGATGAATTACTGGAATTTGCCAGGAAATGGATGTCATTAGAGACAGTTATATTGAGTGAAGTATCCCAGACCCAGAAAATTAAGCGCCGTATGTACTCCCTAATAGGTGGCTCTTAGTACCAAACCCACTCAGCCCACCTAGAGACACTCGACGATAAATCTCTGTAATACAGTAATTACAAGGAGTATGAACCGGCGGGATGGGATAGGAAGGCCACACCAGAAACAAGGAGAGAGGGGACCATGTAACAGCAGAGAAAATAGGCCTCCATCAAGGACTGCGAGTAAGCAATGAGACATCCGGTTAAGTTCACAGACTTTTCGTTCCTGATCATCTACAACTGAGGGGGTATGATCTCACCAGAAGGGGAGGGCATATAGTCTGGCAGATAATAAGTAACCATTTTGCAAATGGGCGATTGACCCCTCCCTCACTGTGGTTTCCTACTTTTATTGCATGTACCTTTGAATATACTCTTATAACAAGACTCTAGTTTAACAGTTTTTTATCTCTGGCCAGGGGGTAACATCCAATACCCATCAGAATGGAGTGAAGAGCATTGCAGGAGCAGCAAAACCGCAAAAGAAAATCAACGAACCATAATCCAGAACTTCAGAGACTCTATATCAACCACCTAGAACTAGGCCAGCCTAATCTCTCCCCATCCTGAAGCTCAGGGAAATTTGCGGAAGAGGAGGCGGTAAGAGTGTAAGAGCACAAGGATGGGAAGAGCAATGATATGCAAGGTACTCCACACAAGTTAGGGCCGAAGCAATCATAATTGGACTTTACATGCCCTGCACAATGTCCAACACACTATTGTCCCCACAAAGTCTAGCATTTGCTAAAGGCACCAAGATCCTTGGAGGCAAGGAATTGGCAGCCACAGTAGTGTTCCTATGCTTAAGGGGAACACGGGAAAGGGTTCAGGGAAATGCCGCTGGGTCCTTGTATGTCATGGGAGAAAAGGGCCCAGAGGAGAGTCTGGCATGCACATTAAAGGATTCACCGGGGATTGGGGGAGGGGAGGCATTGGGCGGTGGGGAGGGAGGGGTGAGGGGAGGGTGAGCAGAGGGGTGGGGGGAGGAGGAGTCAGGGAGGGAACTGGTGTACCTATTAAGTTTGTATGAGCGGAAATAATAAAAAATGTTTAAAAAAAAAATTTGGGAGTATTCTTCCTTGGCTATTTTAAGAAATAGTTTAAGGAGTCATTGTTCTTTAAATGTCTGATAGAATTCTGTGCTGAATCCATCTGCTCCAGGACATTATTTGATGGGGGAGATTCAAGATTACTTCATTAATTTCCTCATCTGTTACAGGACTATTTAAATAATTCCTGATTCAGTTTAGGTAAGTTGTGCTTATTCAGAAATTCATCCATTTCTTTCAGGTTGACAAATTTTGTGGAGTATATAAGTTTTTGAAATATGACCTTATAATTCTCTGAGTTTTTTAAATATCAGTTGTGATAACTCCATTTTCATCTCTAATTTTGTTAATTTGGATTTTCTCTCTCTTGATTTTGGTTAATTTAGCTCGAGGTGTATCAATCTTATTTTTTTCCAAAGAACCAGATTTTTCTCTGGTTGATTCTTTGAATTATTTTCCTTATCTCAATTTCAGATATATCTCCCCTGATTTTGTTAATCTCCTCTCTTCTACTGCTTTTGGAATTGGATTGCTCTTGTGTCTCTAAAGCTTTAAGCTGCATTGCTAAGTCATTTACTTGTGACATTTCCATTTTTTGATATAAGCATTAAGGCTATAAACTTACTTCTTAGGACAACTTTATTGTGTCAGAGATTTTGATATGTTGTATTTTCATTATTGTTTGCTTCCAGGAAATCTCAAATTTCTTTTTTGATTTCTTTCTGAATCCATTTCTCATTCAGCATCATGGTGTTTAATTTCCAAGTATTAGTGTATTTCTGCTATTTGTTGTGTTGTGGATGTCAAGCTTTATACCATGGTAGTCTGATAGGGGATAGGGTATAATTTCAACTTTCTTGTATATGTGGAGATTCATTTTTGTGGCCCAATATGTGGTCTATTTTGGAGAAAGTTTCATGGATTGCTGAGAAGAATGTACATTATTTGGTGCTTGGTGAAAGGTTCAGTAGAGATCTATTAGGTACATTTCAATAAGGGTTTGATTTTGTTCAAGTGTGTCTCTTGAGTTTTTGGTCTGTTGACCTTTCTCATGTTGAGAGTGGGTATTGAAATCCCCACGTATTATCATTTTGGGATTGATGTGTTGTTTTAGATGTTGTAGTGTTTGTTTAATGAATGTGGAAGAGCCTATATTAGGTGCATATATGTTCAGTATTGTGAAGTCTTCCTGGTGAATTATTCCTGTGACTAAAATGTAGTGTCCTTCTCTATGTTATGGTTTTCTTTGGTTTGAAGTGCACTTTGTCAGATACCATGATTGCTACCCTTGCTTGTTTCATTGTTCCATTAGCTTGAAGAATTTTTGACCAGCCTTTTACTTTTAGAATGTGTCTGTCTTTTGTGGTGAGATGTGTTTTCTGAATGCAACAGATGGATGGGTTTTGATTTCTAATCCACATTTGTAACCTGTGTCTTTTGATTGGTGTGTTAATTACATTGATATTTAGGGTTATAATGGAGAAGTTACTTTTGATTCCTGACATTTTTTGTGTTATTTTGTGGCTTTCATATGTGTATTATTTAGTTTGCAGGTTATGATGGTATTATACTTTCCTTCTGTCCTCCTGAATATGGTTGTTCTTTTCTTCAGCTTCAGTATCTTTTCTAGCATTTTTGAAGGCCTGGGCATGAAAGCCTTCAAGTTGTATTTATGGTGGAAAATTTTTCTTTCACTCTCAATCATGACTGATAATTTTGATGGGTACGTTAGCCTGAGTTGACATTTGTGCTCATGACTTGAAGTACATCTCTCCAAGTTCTTCTGGCTTTTACTGTTTCCATTGAAAAATCAGTTGTTATTTTAATAGGTTTACCTTTAAAAGTGACTTGTTTTTTTTTCTCTTGAAGCTCTCAGCACCATTTCTTTGTCTTGAATGTGTAGTGTTTTGACTATTATTTGCCATAGTCAGTTTCTAGTTTGGTCATATGTGTTTGGGGTGCAGAATGCTTCTTGTATTTGGCTCGGCCTCTCTTTCTTTAGATGTGGAAAGTTTTCCTTTGTGATAATTTGAAAATTTTCCTTAGGTGTGGTATTTTGAGATTCTTGTTCTGGTATTCCATAAATATGCATGTTATACTTCTTCAAGGTATCCCATGATTCTTTAATATTCCTCTCAAGTATCTTTTTGGTTTTAACAACCTCTTTGATTGAACTGGTTTGCTCTTCCATTTTGTCTTCAAGATCTGATAGTCTATTTTCTGCTTCATTAGTTCTGATGATAAGACTCTCTGTCGAGTTCTGGTTGAAGATAGATTGTCTTTTAGTTCTAGTTTAATCTTTGATTGAGATTGTTTTAACTACTCTATGCCTATTTTTTTTTTTCTTCAACTGCTTTTTTCATCTCATCCAAATACCTGTTGTGTTCCTGTTCAATCTGGTTGATGTGGTTATTTAACTCCTCCCAGATTTCCTCTTTCATGGATTTGTGCTGTGACCTGGGCATTTTTTGTTTAATCTCATGTCCTTCTTGATGTGTATTTTTGGCTGAACTGAATTGGACAATAGCACTACACTTGACCAGTTATTGCTAGTGTTTGCCTTGGAGTTGGAGATGCCTATCTGGTGTTGGCGTTGTGTCCTAGATGAGTCTATTGGACTGTTAGTACATCAATTAAGTAGACAGGGATTGAAGATTAGTATGGTAGTGCACGTTTTAGGTTTACTTCCTTGACGACGTATAAGGATAAATGATATAGTCTCTGAAGTTGTATGGGTTTTGGGGTTGGAAATCTTAAACTATGATGATTAACAATTCAGAGTAAGAATAAAAAGGGTTTACTTATCTTAAAGTTTGAATCAAAGATTCTCTATCTTTTGATGGGATAATTTAGAAGTCTTCAGATGTATGGTGTTGGTCCCCTAGTCCCTTGCTTGGGTTTTCTCTGGACCTGTTGAATTTTTGAAAACATTAAAGTTCATGAGGAGCAAGGAATCAGGTGGAGTAGGGAACCTTCTGGGGCCTGGAGCAGAAAGGGATGACTGGCTAGAGGGACCTGCAGATGACCTGGGGCCTTCCAGGTCTTACTGATGACAGGGACCTGCAGGCCTGGAGAAGAAAAGGATTGCCTGGAGTTTTTATGTGGGACTTGGGTTTCAAACTCAGGGCCTTAAGCTTTTGAGGCAGATTCTTCATCTCTCCAGCCCAGTTTTGAATTTTTAGATTGCATGTCCAATTTGGAGTGTCTATAGAGGTCAGGAAACTAGAAAGGCCCCTCAAGAGGTATGATCCAGTAATACCTTATGTGTCTTTGTGGAGAGTAGAACACATGTGGCATGAAGTAAGTCTGGAGACACAGATTAAAAATGTCTAAGTAGAAATAGAATGGGGAATGGTGAAGATGCAATAGTTAGGAGGATTAACCAAAACTAAGATGTATTGAAAACCTTATGAAAACCCAGTATTTGTAAGCTAATTAGATGTATTATTTTTAAAGCAATTTGAGTGGGGGTACCCTGTTTAGATGGGTAATGCTGTTTTCAGATGCCATGGGATTATTCAACAAAGATCATGGGACTCAACAAAGTAGACATGGGAACTTTTCTATGAGTTGTTGCTCAGGTATCCTTCACAGGCCCCCAAAACAACATCATCTATTGGTTGCTCATCTTAACTAAATGGTAAAGCCATATGGTTGAAAACACCACACACACACACACACACACACACACACACACACAAATTGTTTCAGGATATAGAGAAATCAAACTGAAGCTTACCAGGAAACTGTCTCCCTAATGATTAGTTTCATAGTGTCTAAAGTTGTTCTTCAGATGCTGGGAGGCAAGAGTTATCAATGGTGTCTACCTATTGCTAGACTCTGGGTACAACAATGCCATCCTGCCAAGCAAGATGTGTCCACTGGTGTGTTAGTGGTATAACTGGCATGATGATAACCAATCACTTTCTGATTGAATTTGAGGCCCACTCCATGAGATGAGATACATGCCTGGTTCTGAAAATTGGTCAATAGGGAGTTCATAGACTGTAGGGAAAAACCTATGAATGGTGTTTTTTTGTTTGTTTGTTTTGGTTTTGCTAAAGGACATGTTTTCAAAGCTCTGTTACCAACCTTGATAGGAGAAACTTCTTTTACCAGTAAGCAGTGATCAGTGCAGAGACTGATATCTGGTCAAGGTACTAAGAGTAAGTGACTTTGCTTCCATTAGCTTGTAGAATTGTTGACCAGCCTTTTATTTTTAGAGCGTGCCTATCTTTTGTGGTGAGATGGGTTTCCTGCAGGCAGCAGATTGATGGATTGTGATTTTTAATCCATGTTTGTAATCTGTGTCTCTTGATCGGTGAATTAATTCCATTAACATTTAGTGTTATCATGGAGAAACTATTGTTAATTCCAGACATTTATTATGTTTAGTAGCTTTTATAAGTATATTGCTTCTTTCTTAATGATGTTATACTTGCCTTCTGTTCTCCTGGATATGCCTGTTTTTTTCTTCACTCTTGAGTATCATTTCTAGCATTTTTTGAAGGCCTGGTTTGGTGGCCATGTATCCCTTAAAGTTGTCTTTGTGCTGGAAAATTTTTCTTTCTCCCTCGATCATGACTGATAGTTTTGCAGGGTAAATCAGCCTGGGTTGACACTTTTGCTCATTCAATACTTGAAGTATGTCTCTCCAAGCTCTTCTTGCTTTTACTGTTTCGACTGAGAAGTCATTTGTTATTTTAATAGGTTTACCTTTAAAAGTGACTTGTTTTTTCTCCCTTGAAGCTCTCAGCACCAGTTCTTTATCTTGAATGTGGAGTGTTTTAACTATTATTTGCCGCAGCGTGCTTCTATTTTGGTCGTATCTGTTTGGGGTGCGGAATGCCTCTTGTATATGGATGGGCCTCTCTTTTTTTAGATGAGGAAAGTTTTCCTTGATGATCGTTTGAAAAATTTCCTCAGGGGTGGTATTTTGAGATTCTTGCTCTGGTATTCCATGGATACGCATGTTAGGCTTCTTCAGGGTGTCCCATATCTCTTGGATATTTCTCTCAAGTATCTTTTTGGCTTTAACAACCTCTTCCATTGAGCTGGTTAGTACTCCCACTTTATCTTCAAGGTCTGAAATTCTGTTTTCTGCTTCGTTAGTTCTGTTGGTAAGACTCTCTGTGGCGTTCTGGGTTGAAGATAACTTGTCTTTTAGCTCAGTTTTAAACTCTGCTTGAGTTTGTTTTAACTGCTCTATGCCACTTTTTGTTTCTTGCACTGTTTTTCTCAACTCCTCCAGATGTCTGTTGTGTTCCTCTTCAAAGCGATTGATTCGATTATTTAATTCCTCCCTGATTTCCTCTTTCATAGTATTGAACATGGTAATGATCATATTTTGAAAGTCTTTATCCTGGGTGGGGCTTTCTTGGCCTTTTTCCATGGGTTTGTTCTTGTTGGAGTCTAACATTGTGGGATTAATTTCTTCAGTGGGAAATTTGTTTACTTGATTGTTGCTTCTCATGGATTTGCACTTTGACTTTGGCATTGTCATTTTAACTCTTAAGATCTCTCAATTTCACTAAACTGAATTATTTGGCCTGGGGTCATGGTGGGCGGGGCGGGCGGAGACTTACCTAGGTCGTGGGGTGAGGCCCGGCTGGACCCCGCGCGCGCGTCCCGACCGGTGGAGCGGGTCGGGGTGCAAAGGGGGGATGGGGGCGACGGCGTGGAGCTATTTAACCCGAGGGCAGCTGGGGCGGGGCCCGGGCGCAGGGGGAGGTCCTCCTGGTCCCTGGGTCCCGCGCGCGGCTCCGGCTGGATGGTGGGAGGCGGAGCCGGGTCCCCGTGGGCCGACCTGGGGGGTCCTGGTGGGCGGTGCGCGGGGGTGGGGGGGCGGGCGGGGGTACTCACCAGCTAGGGCGCGGCGTGGACGCCCGGCTGGACCGCGCGCGCGCGCGCGCGTCCCGACCGGCGGAGCGGGTTTAGGGTGCGAAAGGGGAAGAGTAAGTGACTTTGGAGTGTTCATCACCAAGATATCACCACCACCACCACCACCACCACCACCACCACCACCACTACCACCACCACCTCTACTCAAGGCTCAGGGAACATTTGGAAAGAGGGAGTAGAAGCAATGTAATGACTTCAGGATGGGAAGAAGGGCTACAAGATGCTGTTTTCTAAACACAACAGAGACATTATACTCACCCACTCACATGAGCTGATGTTACCTGTACATGACTGAGTTTGTCAACATTCCAGCATGGATGGAGAAAGGGCTTATAGAGAGTCCTGCCTTAGCTGAGGAGCTATGAGTAGTAAATAACTTCTGGGGGACAGTGAGTCATTCCTCTTCAGCAATATAGCCACTAATAAATTGCATGTCTCACACTCATGCACATTCAAGCAACCCTAATTAAATTCAGTGGAATATAAAAGTGATATGAAAGTAGGAGGTGAACTTGTGAAGAAAGGATCGGGATGATTAACAGAGTGGAAAAAAAAAGAAAGTTTGTCAACATCAAATGAGTTGGAAAAGTATATATTGCATGCTTTCTCTCTTATGTGTACTCTACCAGGGGAAGAGGAGGCATGAAAATAGAAAAAGCACTACTACAGGAAAAAGGATGGGAGGAAAGAGTATGTGTATGAGAAGATAAAATATGTGTGTATGTGCATATGAAAGTATCACAATGAAACCGTTGTTTTAAAAAACAAGACGTGAGTACTGGAGAGACGGCTCAGGGATTGACTCTGCCTCAAAAGCAGAAGGCCCTGAGTTCAGATCCCAGGTCCCACATAAAAATGCCAGATGGATGGAACCAGACGAGCCAAATCTCTCTCCTCCTAAAGCTCAGGGAACCTTTCGGAAGAGGGGGTGGCAAGATTGTAAGAGCCTAAAGATGGAGAGGACCAATGATATGTAAGATACTCCACAGTCATAATAGAGTTCCCATACTAACAGGGAGCCCAAAAAGGAGCTCTGGGCTATGCCACTGAGTCCTAAACCCTCACTAGGGTGGAGGACTCAGAGGGATGTTTAGTGTTCACATAAAGGGATGCTCCAGGGATGGGAGGGAGAAAGGGAGAGGAATTGGGAGAAGGAAAGGGAGGGAGGAGGTGAAAGGATGGGGGTAAGGGAGAAGAGTACAATGGGGAATGACTGGGGAGGGGAGGAGAGAGAGAGAGGACTGAGGTACCTATTGACTTTATATGATTAGGAAAAAAATAAAATGTGGGAGAAAAAAATAGCAGGTGGAAACAATAGCTGCCAGCACTTTTGGTCCTGGTAGACAGAACCTGGGAAATCCCAGAGTGAAGCAAAAAGGAGGTAGAAGAAATCCAGGATGATTCCTAAAGTCACCTTGGTTCTCAGCAGGGACACACAGTGCCCTCTCACACACACACACACACACACACACACACACACACACACACACACAAAATGAGTAAAGTTTAAGGAAACAAGAGGTAAAGACACAGTATAAATAATTCTTTGATGAAATATGGCTATAAAGAAAGAAATTAGATAGTTGAAGAAAAACTTGAGGCAGGGAAGAACTTTTTGAAACTGGGATCATTATGGCACATTTAGGAATGATTTCACAATGATGTAAAGGTGATGATATTTGAATAAAATTTTCTAGTGCAAAGTGCTTGAGAGGCAAGAAAGCATGAAAACCAGTGTACAAATGTGTTGACCTAGAACAAAAGATCAGATGTCAATCATGGACACATTTAGAAGTGTGACAGAAACAAAGCTGCCTTCCTATGGCTTCTATTTCTCATTGAAATAAATAGTAAAATCCTTAACTGAGGCAAAAGAGTTATCAGAGATTTGAATAAAGATAGTGTAAAACAATCACCAGGGAAAATTTATATGGGTGTTATGGTTAGATTCAGATGTCAAGTTGACAGTTGCAAGCTGTTTGGGGCACAGTTGTGAAGACTCAATGGTTGGAGCAGAGCCCTGAACGAGCCTGCAAGTGCTTTCATAATTGATGTGGAAAACCCAGTTCATAGTGGGTGGTGCTTTCCAGTGGTGGGCCAGATGAAAGGAAGTGTGAGGAGGAGGAAATTGTTTTTCCTTTATCCTGTGTCAACTTGCTGCTGAGTCTACTTTTGGAGCATCATTACCTTCTTCAACTATCATTGCCTTCTTTATTGCTGTTACCATTGCTGCCTCCATTGTCAGTTGACTCAGCTTGGCCCTTTCAACCTTGCCACTGTTCCTGCTGCCTTTGGAGCCTGGTCTTGTGGACCTTACCACTGTTCATCATTGTATCACAGCCCGCTGTTCTCTGTCAATGTCTTCAACTCTCCAGAGAGATAGAAAGTCTGGAGACTTTCTCAGAATCCTTCAGCTTTGAGACATTGGATCAAAGAATGGAGTAGCTGCGGGCAGCTACTTTGAAGGACATTGCTTTTATTGTGAGCTGATTTAATAAAGTTTATATATATATATATATATATATATATATATATATATATCAATTCTGTTCTTCTAGAGAACCCTGACTAATACAGTAGGAAAAAATTAACTATGAAAAGTTGAACAGAATTCTGAGGTCATGGTCAAAATTGTAGATGAGCTCAACCTGTACTGGTTACTCTTCTCTGTTGTTGTGAGATACCACTCAAACTTAAGCAACCTAAAGGGAGAAAAGGAGATTTATTAGCTTGTAGGTCCAGAGAGAAGATGCAGTCCTCTATTGCAGAAAAGCCAATACCAGCTGGCAGAAACTGAAGGCAGCCAAGTCACTGCAGACAACATGGCCGTTGAAAGCTGTAAAATTGCCACCTGCAAAAGCAGACTAACTAACTGAAACTGGGCTTCCAACCTCAAGCCCACTCCCTGTGACCGCCTTCCTCCAGCAAGGCTCTACCTCCTAAAGGTGCCGTGACCTTCACAAATAACTAAAAATTCAAACACATGAACCTGTGGGGGACAACTCACATTTCAAACCATGACATAGCTACAGTCTATCCTTTCACTCGTCCAAGTGCACACAAGAAATGGATTAGAGTTTACCGGAAAAATCTCCAATAAAGGAACACACACATACACACACACACACACACACACACACACACTGAATATGTAATGCAAAGCAAAAGTATAAAGTTCTCAGCCCTTATTCCTAATAAACCACCACAGACAGGAACCAAAGGTGTTTTATTGGGATAAACTACTGGACTGTTCTCTAGATGGAGGAGAAAATAGCCCCATGGAAAGAATGTAGGACGTTTGTAGGCAGGGTGAAGGACAAAGAAGGATGAGCTACTTCCAAACAGGGTAAAATTTTGTTACTGGTCTAGGCCAAGAAGTCCCTGGCTTGGTGAGATAAGATCACCAATTCCAGGAACTTGCCCCTGATTCTGCTTACTATAGACAGAGACCTCCTTGATCTACAGCTTAGGTCACAAAGACATCAAAAGCTCTGCATAGATTTAAAGAAACTAAATCTAACCAATAAGGAAAAGCCAACTTTTTAAAAAAATTTTATTTATTTTTTATTATTTATTCAATTGTGCATGTATGCATGTGTGTGTGTGTGTGTGTGTGTGTGTGTGTGTAGAACCACGGACAAATTCGGGAACCACCATGGACCGCCTCCACCTCTTCCTTGTTTACTCTGCCCCAAGATTCACAGGCTCCGCCTTACCAGGACCAGAAACTCAGGACACCCCCGCTTCCGCCTGGCGTCTATACGTGAGGTCTAGGATCCGAACTCAGGACCTTCCGCCTGCAAGGCAGAGGCTTAACCCCTGACCCACTTCTCCAGCCCCAAAGCTAACTTTTTAAAAGACTGCTTGATTGTCTGGTGGCTCCCTTGCCTCTTGTGGACTCAAGTGTCAAGTTCCTCTTCTTTACTCTCATTATCAATCAATAAAATCTTGCTTGTAATCATCTTCACATAGTCTTGTTTCAGTTTTTGAATCCAAGATAAAAGAACCCCCTAAAAGAATCCCGGTTTCATAATGGTAACCACAAAAGGATACTTCAAGAAAAAAAAAATTCGGTTTTACTTTCAACATTATAAAAAAAAAAGTATTTTCATTTGCTATATTACAAATTTCTCATAGAAAGGAATCATTATTCTTCTGAGCTTTTGCATTTAAGAAATGCAAAAAAAAAGCTCAGCAAGTCTGGTATTGTGCACATACATAATCTCAATATAATCTTCAACTCTTCCCTTTGGATCCTCCTTCCATTTAAACCATCGAACTCATATCACTAAACAGAAAAGCAAAAGGAGAATTTGGATGAGGGACTCTAAATTTTCATCATTGTCTAAAATAACAAATAATCAGAGTCAAAAATGTCAGCAATAGATTTTGTTTTGTTTCATTTCTGCCTGAAATGCATATGTAATACAGTAAAGATGATGTGTTTAACAAATATTTCCAAAGTTATAAAATGGTACTTTATAAGTGCTTTATGGGTGAAAAAGCCAAACATCAGTTACATGCAGTAACTTCCCCAAATTCATACATCTTGGTCTTTGGAATCTGCACATAAATTATATAAACTCCCTGGTTACCAGTCAACCCTTACCTTCCGTGCCCTGCTCATAGCTCTGTGCTTTCATATGAATCAGGTAAGAAGACACAAAACCAATCGCCCATTAGTTATCATGTAGTAGGCACTCACTAAATACAAACAATTCAATTAATTATGAAAGAATGCCCTCAAGAATTCATGGTCTGATTTTCGTTAAATTCTCTTAGCAACAGTTGCAAAGGCTATTACATCAGCCCCCACAAAATTACCTTCTTGTAACTAGTTAGTGGGCAAGCTGACATCATCGTTGGGATGTTTCCATGGACATAAAAGCCTATATTATTCAGGCTGAACACCACCACCACTACAGCAGCCAGTCTTGGCTGTTTCCTTCCTCTATGATTTTCCTTCAGAACTTTGAAGTAGAATATCTTATTTAAAATGAACCATAAAACTTGCACCTAAAGAGTGCACTCAAAGGAAACAAACTATTTCAGTCATACTGGTTTTCTGAGTAATTTGATCAAGTGTGTTTTAAAGGTGTCCTCATAAACTAGCATGGCTATGATGGTGGTTGACTCGGACTTTTGATCCCCATTCATCACTACAGTCTGAAAGGCACAAAAAACATGCTGTTTTTATACCACATCTTCACTTAACTGGAAATCATCCTAGGAAATCTTACTATATAATCTCATGCTTTGACAAATTGGATAAAAGATAACAGTAAAGATACAAAGGAATGATTTTTGTAAAACTTCTGAAATAGTATCTTTCACCAAAACCATGGATTTTGTCAATTGTTGATTATCACCAAACTATGAACAATCCCCTAAGGAACCTCTTGGACTCCCATGCTTCTGCAGAAAATATCAAAGTCCATGACATCATCCGACTCTTAAGCATCAAATAAATTTTTATTTCTATCAGAAGATAATATTCATCATATTGAAACTACAGGACCAAAGATTCAGGTATTTTTCAAAGGAATCAAGAACATCAAAAACCACTCAGGGTGAGTTTTCTAGACATCTTAATATTATTTTTATTTGATCCTAATTATTGTGCTCTCATTTTCCTGAAGTGAACAGTTTGTGCCCTGAATTCTTCTTATAAACTTTGGAGCAATCGGTCACAATTCTATTTTCTAAAGGATTTCTTCTTGTGGGCCCACAGATATAAAAGATGCAAATGGTAGAAAAGTTAAAAGTGTATATCATGTCCTGTGAGGAGTAAACAGAAATCTTTGAGAGAACAAGTTCTTAAGCTGTGCTGAACACTTCTGCTTGACTATGGAGTTGAAATTCTCCTTAGTGAATTTAATGTCAGTTCCTCCCTCTTCAGCTCTCAGTTTACAACAACGAAAGCAGAAAAACTCTTGAAATGGTTTTCTGGAGCAAAACCTTTAAGTGAATTCTCTAACAAAATTATAAGCTATAAAATTACTTTGTAGTTGTATTTAAAATGTTGCTGCAAATAATATAACACTAGAACAATGAAACTCTAAGTGTTAATTGAAAAACTGCTCTCCCAAAAAATAAAAGATACTTTTTTACTACAGGTCTATTTTGCTATTTCTTTGACTTAATGCTACTGTTAATCTTTCCTCTGATATAAACAACACAGAGAACCAGAGTTTGCATAAGATCTGCATGAAGAAGTATAGGGGATATTAGATAAGAGAGAGTAGAGAATGGAGGAGAAGCTGTCTCTAGATGTTTTCTCTTAAACAGTATGGATGGAATTCATTTGTCTGTCGAGATTCTGAGGAATCTGTCCATGACAGGAAAGTGGTAGCATAAGATACTGGGGTCCAGGGAACAAAGACAGAAGGGTTCCTTGGGCCAGCCACCATTAGTAGGCTATGGGTAAAGATGAGAAGAGGGGACAAACCTGAAAAGGGGGGCTCCCAGATCACACTGCCAAGCTGACCTGGAAGAAAGAAGCTGCAAAGACACACTCATATACCTCCCCTTCATACTATCCACACAGAAATTCATATCACAGAGATGGCTGAATGCGTAAAGCCCAACCTAGGGATTAGGAGACCTTAACTCTAGACCCCATAGTGACTCCAACCTTGAACCTGCTGCTTTGCTTCTCCGTCTCATTTTCTTCATTTGCCCATTGAAGAAAATGATATCACGACTCTAAAAAGCAGAAGTGATTCTAAGACCAGAGATAGGCTAATGTAAAATAAAATCGCTTCTTTTGGTTTACTTGTAGGCCAGTAAGTCAAATAACAGAATGACAATTTGAAGAGCTGGAGATAATCTAAAGACAGTGAAGATGATAATGTAAGGCTTGGTCCTTGACTTCCAGTTGAAGGAAGAACAAGCTCGTCGCAGCTTAGGGCTGACAGAAAGGCAAACCTCCCTACTGTTTTCAGATTTTCAAAGACTTTTAATTGTTTTATCCAGCCTTCTCTAAAGAATTGTTCAGCAAACATTGCAGATCCATTGCTCATGGTCCAGCATCCCAGGGAAGTGCTGCTGCCCTCTGAAATTTACATTGTAAAAATTAAAGCCAACCTGAGAGCAGATCATTTAGGCTAGTAAAATACAGTCAATGGGACAATAGAGAAAACTATGCCCAAAGCCCAAAGCCAGATTTATGGAACCTTGGACAAATCTCTTAGTTAGAATAAAAAGATCCTTAATGTTTTTCTGTGCGTGAAAGAAAATTTCATTTAAATCAGAAACCTCAGCTGGGCTTGATGTCACACACTTACAATTCCAGTTCTTGGGAGATAGAGGGAAGAGATCAGGAGTTCAAGTTCATTCTGGGTTATATAATGACAGACCAATTTAGCTAAATCTAAAATCTGATATATTGCTACAGAAAGGGATAAATAACTTGTTTGCTTTCACCATCTCCCTCTTCTTAATGAGTCAAGATTCTCTATTGTCTTGCTCCTAAGATGTATTTTAGCATCTACTGTGCATTCAACCTGATTTTAGACTTTGAATGATGATTTTATCAAGGAGTACAAGTCTGCTGGTAGGGCTGAGGGTTAGAACAAGTATTTGGTAGGTATGAGCCAGTATCAAATCCCAGCAACTAGGAAGGGAGAGAAGGAGAAGAAAGAAACACAAAATATTTGGCCTCAAGTTTTAGATGTGGATAAAGTCACAAATGTCCAAGAAATTAAGTGGTTAAGTGACTAATGCAGATACCATTATATCTGTTGGTTTTCTTTCCCTAATTTTAATAGGAATACCAAGAGAATGGAAGAGGCTGTCCTATTTAACCAAACTTCAGTGATGTATTTTCGGCTAAGGGGTCTATCTGTAAACCAGAAGGTACAGATGGCTGTGTTCTTCATATTTCTCATTTTTTACCTTCTGACATTGATTGGCAACATCCTTATTGTCATAACTATCATTTATGACCGCCGGCTCCACACACCCATGTATTTCTTCCTTAGTAATCTGTCCTTTATCGATGTCTGCCACTCCACCGTCACTATTCCCAAGATGTTGGGAGACACCTTGTCCAAGGAGAAGCTCATCGCCTTTGATGACTGTGTTGTCCAGATGTTCTTCCTGCACCTCTTTGCCTGCACAGAGATATTCCTCCTCACTGTCATGGCCTATGATCGGTATGTGGCCATCTGTAAGCCCCTGCAGTACATGACAGTGATGAGCTGGAAGGTATGTGTGCTGCTGGCAGTGGCCCTCTGGACAGGAGGCACCATCCACTCCATATCTCTGACTTCTCTCACTATCAATTTGCCCTACTGTGGTCCTGACGAAATTGACAACTTCTTCTGTGATGTGCCCCAGGTGATCAAACTGGCTTGCACTGACACCCATATCATTGAGATTCTCATTGTCTCCAACAGCGGGTTGATCTCCGTGGTCTGTTTTGTGGTCCTTGTGGTGTCCTATGCAGTCATCCTGGTGAACCTGAGGCAGCAGATCTCTGAGGGTAAGAGAAAGGCCCTGTCCACCTGTGCAGCCCACCTCACCGTGGTCACATTGTTCCTGGGACACTGTATCTTCATCTATTCCCGTCCGTCCACCAGTCTCCCAGAAGACAAGGTGGTGTCTGTGTTTTTCACGGCTGTTACCCCTCTGCTGAACCCCATTATCTACACTCTCAGGAATGAGGACATGAAGAATGCTTTGAACAAGCTAATGCGGAGGAAGGAGAGGAGAGAAGAAAAATGAAAGTGCCAAAGTCCTTAGAATGCTTGATGCTCCAAGTCAAAGAAATGCATAGAAAGCAGAGGCTGTCTTCCTACATCTATCAGATGATATGACTTGCAAAATTTTCCTCTGGTCTGTCTGACACTCATAGCAATAGCTGTGATTATAAATATCATCCATAATCTAGAAATTGTCCTAGGTACCATGTTTACTTAGTTTCCTCAACAGCATAGACTATAGATATCATGCTTATTTAACCATGAGGAAATTGAAACCCACACAGAATAACAGGATGTCAAAAGACACCCTCCTACAAAGATGATGAAGACAACTTCACCAAAAAGAAAGTCACAAGACAGGATTTGAAACCAATTATATCAACCCAATATTGGGAGAAAACACCAACTTGAATTTATTCAAGAATGCATTGTCTGCTGCCTCTCCTGCTTTTCCATCAACCTAATCTAAACCAGATTTCTAGGCATCTCTCACCTACATCATTCACTCAGATGTCTGTCTAAAGAGCTATGCAAAAATTGGCAAATTAGGTGAAATACATTTTTCTATGACTAGAGACCAAGAAAGACTTTGAACCATTGATGTTACTGATATTCTAGAGTATTCACAGAAATCTACTATCAGAGTAATCAAATAGGAATTTTTCATGATTAAATCATTTGATATTAAAAAGCACTTAACTTGTGCTAGGTTCAAGATTTATAGTTGCAAATGAGACTTTATCTATAGCTGCTCCTTCATGGAGTTTAGAATCTAGTGAAAATAGGAGCAAAAAAAAATAAATTAATGATAGATACAGCGAATGTGGACAATAGAAAGGGACTTTGAGAAAGCATGGTGGGTGACAAGGAAAGCCTCCTGAGGAAGTTATATTTAGTTAAGATATGAAAGACAAAAAGAAGTAAGCCATGAAGAAAAGTGACAACATACCAGGAGGAGGATCATGTTGGCACAAAGACCTATGTTAGAAAAAGCATGGCTTAGGCTGGAGAAATGGCTCAAGATTCTGCCTCACAAGCAACAGAGGTTTGGATCCCAGGTCCCATGTAAAAAAAATGTCAGGTTGAAAGGGCAGTGGCCTGCAGTTCCAGTCCTGGCAGGTGGAGCCTGGGAAATCCCACCATGCTTTCTCAAAGTCAGTAAATAGGAGCCTTATGGGGTCAGACATTCATGATTGCCTATGGCTTCTCATTGTTCTTTTCCCTGTCTTCAGCTACATTCTCCTACTTCTTTCCTCCCCTTCACACATACTGCTTGACAACAATTCCTCTGCCTGGAAGCGGTCATTGGCCCCAGCTGGGCTTAAACTGCTGGTCTTCCTATGGTCAACCTCTAAGTACTGGAATTACAGACTTGTGCCATCAAACCTGGCCTATTTTATTTATTTAGAGAATTAATCCAGCTAAGTATTTATTCTTAAACCCTTGATGATCAATATTTCTCCAAGAGTTGGGGAAAAGCAGTAACCTGAACAAAACATGGCCTTATACTCTGACCCCTTACCTTACATGCAGTGGCACATGATGCAGCACAGTGACATTTGCTGAATGGACTAGCAAATAGGGAACTGTGTCTCATACATGTATTTATGAAATAGGAAATGGCCAGCATGCTAGCACAAGCCTGTAATCTCAGCACTTGGGAAGTAAAGGCAGGAAGATCAGAACTCTTCAAGGTCAGCTTTATTTACATAGTGAGTTCAAGACCACCCTGAGCTACACAAGACTTTGTCTTTTTAAAAAAAAGTCTCTTAAGAGTACTTATAAAGAAATGACACCTACTTTGACTCCATCAGTATGAGAGTAATTCATCTAAAATTTCCTAAGCCATTAATGAGAGTATAATCAGTAAACCTCTGGGTCAAAAAAATAAAATCTTCTACTTTTTAATAGTATTTTTGACAGGAAATGTGTTAGGAATGTGAAGGAAAACCAAGCTTCATTAATCATTTCAGTTACAGTGAGCTGAGGTTTCAGAGATATTGGGGGAGCTGTCAGGTAGCTCCAGTGGGCAAATCTGATTTCTTTCCCAACGTTAACTCTCAGGATAACTTCAAACTGCATTTTCTTGTACTGGTTGGCCTAATGACTGATCCAAATTTGAGGATTTACATAAAATGAATACTGAGCTAAGGAAATGGCTCAGTGGATAATGCATTTGTCCCACAAGCATGAGAACCAGAGTTAAAATCCCTAGAGCCTATATAAAAGCCAGGCAGACATAACAGTCTCCTGTGATCCCAGCACTCAGGAGGCAAAGACAGGTAGCCAGGTGATTGATGAACTCTGGATTCAACTGAGAGACTCTTCCTCAATAAAAGTGGAGAGCAATGGAAGAAAACACCTGACATCAACTTTGAGCCTCTATATGTACATGTACATGGAAATAAATAAACAAATACCTGTTTTATTACAGACAATGACTACCAATAAGGAGAAATCACTTTCAAAAAACTCAAACAGTACCACTTTGTGCAGGAATCGGCCACACAGAGGAACACATATTGTGTGATAGACAAAGATGTAGTGAGCAACGCTTCCTTGGCAGTTGCTAAAGCTATAGCCAGTGAAGCAACAGCAAGATGATGTCACAGCAAGGGAAACTGCCAACACTACTTTTTTTTAAATTGCATTAATTTTGCAATTTTCTCTGGAAACATAAAATAATGTAAAATAAAACATTCCCCATTTCACAGAAATTATCTCAGACTCAAGAATAAGATAAAATGTTTAGTAATTTATTGAATAAATGGTAAGAATAAAATGATGATACCTTTATTCTTGTCATGTTTGAGTCCCATGCAGCCTAGATTGTCCTCTAAGTCACTGTGTAGCTCTAGCTGACCCACTGCCTTTGACTCCCAAGTGCTACAATGCAGGCATATACCCCTTGCATAGCTCAAGTCACATTGCCTCTTGTTCAGTTGCTTTTTATTCAACTATTGAACATCTTAGGCAGCAGCAATCTTCCACACAATGGATTAACTAAAAGTGTCATCATGGAAATAGGCAAATTGTAAATTTATATCTACCAAAAAGAAATATACTGGCAAGTGAGAATACCAAATGATATTAAAGTCCAGAGTGTAAGACAGAATTAGATCATTTTCTAAGTTTTGTTTTTCTTTTTTTTCTCCCACATTTTATTTTTTCCTAATCATTCAAGCTCAATAGGTACCCCCATCCTTTTCCTTCCCCTTCCCCTCCCCAGTTGCCCCCACTGTGCCCTCCTCCTTTTCCCCCTTCCTCTCATCTCCCTACCTTTCCCTCTCCTAGTGCCTCTCCCCTCCTCCCTCCCATCCCCTGGAGCATCCGTTTTGTTTTTCTTTTTAAGTTGTGAGTGATTGATGCCAGAGTGCACACATGGGGATTAAAGGATAACTGTGAAGTTTGTTCCCTTCTTCCACCTTTTCATGGATTCCAGGAATTGAATGAACTCAGGTGATCAGGCCTGTGTAGTAAATGCTTTTTACACTCTGAGCCATCTTATGGACAGCATTTTTCTAAGTTTTAGCGTACATACTTAGTAGTGATATCAAGCCTTTTATTTTGAGTTGGTTTTCACATAACAATTGTAAGTATTTTTTCCATCAACTTCCAAGTAATAATATTTTTATACTTTCATGAACAGTTTCTTAGTTTCTTTCCTAAGTCGCTTCTGATTCTTTGTCCAACATGTCAGGCATTTATTGTCTTTTAGTTTCAATTAGTGGGTCTTTTGACATATAGCATGTATGTCTGCAGCATGCCTCTGTCCAAAACATCTGGTGTTTAATTTTCCACAACATCGTTAGATATTGCTTCTGAAAGTTAACAGAATACCACCCTTCAAAACTCCTTTCATAACAAGCAAAGAAAAATTAGTTTACTGACTGATTGATAGATGGATGGATTTATCAATCAATTAATCTATTTATTTGTTTAGGTAGCGTCTCACTTTGTTCTTCAAATACCTAGGTTCAAACAATCCTCATCCTTTTAAGAAAGCCCTCCACTAAAATTACTATGTTATCTGTTGTAGCTCTCTAACCCTCCACAGACGGCTCCTTCTACTTCTGACCCTGCTCCCTCCATCACTACACATTGCCTCCTCCATCTAAGAAATGTGCCCAGAAATTTATTACTAGACCAGCAAAAATTTAGGAAGTCAGCAATTCGGAAATCATTGAAGTCCAAGCTCCCTTATTAACTATTTTCATTAGTCGACTTTTCCCAAATAAACTTTCAAACATCACAGACAACTTTACTCAAAATATCAGTGTGTGCTTCTATGATGAGTACTGTGCACTAAATTTGTACATGATTTAAGAAAAGATGTTATAATGACAATGTGTTTATTCCTATGCAAGAACATGTAAACATCTCCAACTTAAGTTTTCTCAATGTATCGTTTTTTTTGTAGGAACATAAGTTTTTTAATTGAGGACAAAGATCTACATGAACAAATCTCTGTTAACTTTCTGTTGGCAGTATAAGTAATCACAACAGGCTTAGTAGATGAACACAATGCAAACTTTGCATTGCTGTTCTGGGGGTTAGACATTCAACTCAAGTCACACTGAGCTGTAGCTAAGTTGCCGGGGCTGAAAGCTCTTGAATGCCCATTTCCTTTCCTTTTCCAGTTTTTGAAGGACATTTGCCTTCCTAATGACCCCTTTCCTTCATCTTCAAAGCCCACAATGTTAAACCTTTCTGTAATCTTTCCTGGTCACGATTCCTTTTAACTCTCTGTTTCCTTCTCTCATCTTTAGAAGTCTTCATGGTCCAGTGGTTTCAGTGCATAAAGGCGTTTGTCAAAAAACTTGACAGCCTAAGTTCAATCACAGGAACACACATGGCCAGAAAAAGCCCACTGATGTACAAAATCGTCATGACTCACGCATGTACACACAAAATAAAATAAATTATTTTAATTAAAAATAGTGTTTGTATTACAGTAAACCTACCTAGATAACCGAGGCACTAGCTCTAACAAAAGTTTAACTGATTATCAAAATACGTTTCTTTTGAAACTTTAATCCTCAGTGCATTCAAACAACTTGACAGACATTTACTTTGCCTAGATTATTGTCCATAGCTTTTTTGGGGGGGCGGGTGGGAGGTGGTCTGGGGTCTTGAATTCCATGAAACTCAAAATAAACTTGGTTTTTACTTGCAATAACTAGCTCATCACTATCTTATGATGCAAATTTCTCCAACTCTTATAAAGCTGACTTCTAGTTTAACATTACCACTTTGTATGTTTTTATACCACAAAATAGCCAGAAATAACATTTTGGAATGATTGGTGTTTGCAAGTTAGCCCAAGACGATCATGAACTCATGGTCTTTCTGCTTTATATTCCCTGGTGCTAGTATCACAAGTTGTGCTGCCAAAACCAATGCACAAAAGTAGAAGTATAGAGAATACTTTTACCCCTGTTTGTTTCATTAAGTAAAGTAATAATAGTAACAAAATAACCAGAGGTCCAAAAGCATTAAGTGCAAGCTTTCTGTGTGGAAGAGCTGGGAGAAGTTCCATGTGGGTTACACTCACACTTTTTTTGGGTTAAGAACTGCAGTACCACCCTCAGAAGCTTGTTAAAAATGCAAAATCAGGCTGAAGAGAGAGCACAGGGGTTAAGACTCTGTCTAGTAAGCAGAAGGTCCTGAGTTTGAATCCCAGGTACCACATAAAAATGGCAGCGGCCTGTACTTTGGGCCCTGGTGGGTGGAGCCTGAGAAATTCCATAGCAAAGCAAGAAGGAAGTGGAAACAATCCAGAATGATTCCTAAAGTGATCCTTGGTCCTTCACAGGGACACACAGTACCCTCTGATACACACACACACACACACAAATAAATAAATAAATAAATAAATAAATAAATAAATAAATAAATAAATAAATGAAATTCAAAATAATCTTTTAAAAAAACACAGAATCTCAGGTTCCGATTCAGAAATACTCTATATAAATCTACAGTTGTGAATCATGGACTGTTACAGTTCGAATGTGAACTATTCAACACAAGTCCACCATGGGCAGGTGTTTGAATACTTGGTTCCCAAGGTTTGGGAAGGTTATGGAATGTTTTAGGAGGTGGAGCCATGCTGGCAGAAGTACATTGCTGAAGGCAGACCTTACAGTTTTTTTTTTTAACTTTATTTAGGTGTGTGTGTGTGCGTGTGTGTGTGTGTGCGTGTGTGTGTGTGTGTGTGTGTACATGTGTGTATCAAAGGGCACTGTTGTCCCTGTGGAGGACCAAAGATGACTTTGGGCATCATCCTGGATTGCTACTACCTATTTTTTGCTTAGCACTCAGATTTTCCAGGCTCCACCCACCAGGGCCAGAAGTGCAGGCCTGTTCGGCCTAGCGGTTTTTCATGTGGGATCCCAGGTCCTTCTGTTCGGAAGGCAGAGTCTTAACCCCTGAGCCATCTCTCCAGCCTGGACTTCAGATTCTCATTCCCTCCCCCCTTCCCTCCCTCCCCCTCTCTCCCTCTCCCTCTCTCTCCCTCCCTCTCCCTCCCTCTCCTTCCCTCTCCCTCCCTCTCCCTCTCTCCTTCCTGATAGATGCTGTGACATGAGCCACCTTTCTATTTTGATCATGCCTTTTTCTATGTGTTTCTTGCCATGGTTGGTCTGTTAGCCTGGCTTCTTTAAAAAAGTTTGATAATGTTCCTTCTTTTTCTATTCTATGTAATAAAAATGGCAAAACATATATTCGACAAAGGTCTTGTATCCAGAATAAACAGTTTATTGATAAGAAGTTAAAAAAGTAAAAAGAAGTAAATAAGTAAACAATATAGTTGAAAAACATCACAAAACCAATTCATGAAGGAATAATAAGTGAAACAAAGCCTAATACAAAGTCATTAAAGAAATAAAAATTAAAATAACACACTCAGTAAATGTCTAAAATTAGGGCTGAAACGTACTCCAGTTAGTAAAGTATTTGCCTAGAATGCATGAAGTCCTGGGTTCCATCCTCAGGTGGTGTGTGTCTGAATCTTGGCATTCATGAGATAGAGGCAGATGAATCACAAGTTCTAAGTCAACCTCAGTTACACAGCAAGTTCGAAGCCATCCTGAACTATATGAGTGTTTCAAAAAAAGAATACCTTAAATTAAGGACCAGAACTATCATATTTCTAACAAGAATATGAAATTTAAGCAACTGCTTTGAAAAACGGTCTTGTATGAAATGTACAGTACCATGTGATATAACAACCCTCCCTCAAGATACTTATGCAAGGGTTCTTAAAGCTTGTATCAAAAATAACTCACTGTAAATGCTCAAAGCTACTTCATAATTTTCAAAAACTGGAAACACCAACCACCAATCGATATATGAAAGAATAAACAGATTGTAGTATACCTATATAGTAAACAGTAATAAAAAGGAATAAATTACCCAAAAAGTATAGATTCCTTTCAAAAATAACACAGAAAACAGAGGAAGAGAGGCACAGCAGAGCACATTATGATTCAATGAACAGAGACTTCTAGGAAAGATTGTTCTTTCCTAGAACGATCTTATCTGTGGTGAAAAAAGTGAGACTCTCAGGTGTTTGGGTTGAAATGTAGGGAAACTATTTGCCATTTTTATCTTATTTTATTTTGTTTTGCAGTTCCAAGGATTAAACCCAGGGTCTCAGGCATGTTAGGCAAGCATCTACTACTGAGCCACATTTCTCCAAAAACAAACTTTTTGGATAGTAAAAATGTTCTATATCCTGATTGACAAATTCTACCTAACATGTTGTATAATAAAGTTCTGGGGCTAAGCGTGAAGCTCAGTTTTGAGCACAATGTACCAAGGGCGAGTCCCTGGATTCAACACTCAGCATCAAAAAAGTGAAATTAGTTTGTTATACGTCACCACCTTGATTTTGTCAAGATTAAAGGACTATAATGAAGTAGAGCCAGGTATTATGAGTGAACTATATCAGAATCAAGAATACAATTCAATATAAATAGATAAGGCTTATTTATGTCACTGAAACGTAGTTGAAAGCAAGACTAATTCCACTATAAGGTCTAAACACAGGTATGATATGTAGTTACCAAGATCACTATCCCTCAGAACACTGTAAATCAAAAAGTGGCTTCTCACAATTCTGCTGCCAAAACTGAAACTGTACTGAGTTCTCCAAGTTACATTCTTCTACTGCTAAATCCAGAGGCCATTTTTAAACTTTTTTGAGTTCTTTTTCCTCAGTTGTCCACTATAAACTTCTCTTTCATTTAAATAATAGCTAGAAATGTTCTCTCTTTACTGTGGAAGTCTCCCTGCCCCACGCCGTTTCACCTACTGATTTTCCTCTCCACAACTACATCTGTCATTATGATGGCCGCCATGCAGTGATTTCACAAGCAAATTTGTTTCTCCCTGAGAAGCTTCATGGCGTTTTTCACCTCCTCATTCCTCAAGGTGTAAATGAGAGGATTCAACAAAGGGGTGACCACTGTGTAGAAGACAGACACCACCTTGTCAATGGAGAAGCTGGAATCTGGCCGAGTGTAGAGGAAGATGCACGGGCCAAAGAACAGGGCGACTACCATGAAGTGAGCTGAGCAGGTAGACAGGGCTTTTCGACGTCCTTCTGCAGACTGTTTTCTAAGGGAAACTAGAATGACCGTGTAGGAGGTAACCAAGGCCAGAAAGCAGGTGAGGGAGATGGTTCCACTATTGGATACAATCAGCATTCCTGTGAGGTACGTGTCTGTGCAGGCCAGCTTGATGACAGAAGGCACATCACAAAAGTAGCTATCGATAATGTTGGGGCCACAGTATGGCAGACGAATAGTCAAGAAGGTCTGCACAAGTGAATGAACAGTTCCCCCGAGCCAGAGTGCAAAGACCAACTGCACACAGACTCTCATGTTCATTACATTGGAGTAATGCAGAGGACTGCAGATAGCCACGTAACGATCATATGCCATAATGGTCAGCAGAAAGATCTCAGCACAGGCAAAAAGATGCAGGAAGAAGAGCTGTGTGATGCAGTTGTCGAAGGAAATGGTCTTTCTCTCTAAAAGCAAGCCCTCTAGCATCTTGGGCACAGTGACCGATGAGTGGCAGATGTCAATAAAGGACAGATTGCTCAGGAAGAAATACATGGGAGTGTGGAGACGTGGAGTAAAGGCTATGGTAAAGACAATGAGAGTGTTCCCCAAAAGGGTGAGGGCATAAGTGACTGTAAATGCTATGAAGAACAGTATCTCTAGTATCCAGTTATCTGTGAGTCCCAAGAAGATAAATTCAGTAACTCTTGTTTGGTTTACAGTTGCCATCAAGTGAGTATTCCAAAGGACTTGGAGGTCTGAGGAAATAAAAGTTAGTCAATATTATAAGAATGAAACTACTTGAAACAACTATATTCCTATTGCAGATGAGATCTGTGTGGACATAAATAAATCAATATCCACAACTTTTACCCATTAATTAGTTACATTAGTATTCAAAATTATACAGCTCCCAACTAAAGCCATTCCATATGTGACTCCTGTTAGCAAGTTATGGACACCTTCAAAATCTACATCTTTCTGTTGCACGTTCATTCTTTTCCTGTGTAACATCAACTTATCTTCCATGTGTTCTCTGAGACCAGTCAGGCAGTTCCTTGTGCTTCAGGCATGCTACTACTGCCATCCATTTTCCAAAATCTTTATGTTCATTATTTTTCTTTCTGTTCTGAAAACATGTCCTCTGATCAGGCATGTCTTCAGAAGCTTATCACTGTTGTTAAAATGTTATTCATCCTCTGTTTCACTTTTTACTATCTCAGAACACTCACTTTAAGAAAACTTTCCTGATCAATGAAAGCTTGCCTTCTTTCTTCCATAATTCTTTTATATATATATATATATATATATATATATTTATATATATATATATAATCACAGGAGAAAGTAAGAGTTTTTTGCTTATTTCCACTAAATTAATTTGTAAAAAATAATAACCACATATTAATAACACATAATAACCATATATGACATCTCTTAAGCATTTAGCAGGTGCCTTCTGCATAATATGTATTTATAAATACTCTTGTTTGAACTGAATCTAATGTGTTTGATAGGCTAAAGATAAAGTCAATACTTCATTCACAATGGATCTAATAAGTGGAATATTGGATATGCAAATATTGCATATACAAATACTAAATTATATATTACTAATTTTAATACTGACTAGAAGGTCATAAACTATAACAGTTTGGGAAATAATTATCACAAATCACAAAAAACAATTGCAGCCTGATCTAATTATTTTCCATGTGGTAATATCCTAAATCATCTAAACTACAGAAAAGGGTAAAAGGAAGGAAGTTCTAATCACCCTAACAGTTATAGGATTTTTTTTAAGTCTGGATGAATGTAGTGAAACGACTACACAATAAGATAGGATTTGATGATCCATTCTCAACAGTTTATAAGATGGAAAGTGCTATACCAGTTACCAAAAAACAAATGTCTGACTAGAAGAAAATAATTTTGACACACATGGCAGAAAAAAGATATTCCTTTATTCAAAGACACTTTAAAAAATTGGACAGTAAGAGACAAATGACTCAATCAAAATTGAACAAAGAATATAAATACAAAGGACACAGGAAAAGAAGCACAGATGAAGAATAAACATGGATAAAAACTTATTGAGCTTATATAACTAGACAAAAAATAATAATAAAAAATAAATAAAGATGTGCAGCTTTGGGGCTGGAGAGGTGGCTCAGGGGTTAAGCCTCTGTCTTGCAGGCAGAAGGTCCTGAGTTCGGATCCTAGATCCCACATATAGACGCCAGGCGGAAGCGGGGGGGGGGGGGGACTGCGCTTCTGGCCCTGGTAGGGTGGAGTCTGTGAATCCCGGGGCAGAGTAAACAAGGAGGAGGTGGAGGCAGTTCATGGTGGTTCCCGAATTCACCCGTGGTTCTACATACACACACACGCACACACACATAATTGAATAAATTTTTAAAAAATTAAAAAAAAGATGTGCAGTTTCAGTGAAGAACACAGCATTCATTTTGTCGTTAACCAGAGAGACAGAATCACAAAATATGGACTGTTCTTTGCACATAGTTATTGAGAAAAGACATCATCATAATCCTTTGAAAAATAATGTGACAGCACCAACTAAACTTTTAAATGTTCATACTTCTAAACTAATGTATCCCATTTCTAGGACTATATTTCATAGAAACAAAAGAACCAGAACTAAGGATACATTCTTATTGAAGTATTTTAGTAAATTAGTCTTGAAGGAAGACAAAGAGAGAGGAATGAAAGAATAAACGAAAAATGACAAAGGAAAGAATCAAAAGAGACGTGTTTAGACACACATATATGTACATATGTATATATTCATACATGAATGTAACTAATATGCTTGAATGTGTTATGCATATTCAAGCACATTTATGTATTCATGAATTCTATTTATATATACTCCTAAAAGAGTAAACGATAGATTTTTTTTGTTAAAATAGGTGTTGATGTTGAAGAATGTGCATCAATTTTAACATTGTTTATTTCCAGAAGTGTGGACTTGTAAGGAATAATAGGACTCTATTAATTTTTTGCATTATGTTCTGCAATACAATAAGCATATTTTAAAAGCAGAATACTGAAAGCATGCACAGGACTGAGTTATGGCTCAGGGGTTAAAATTTTTATCTCAAAAGCAAAAAGACCTAAGTTCAGATCCCAGATCCCACATTAAAAACACTGGACAGATATGAAATTCCAGTCCTGGAAGGAGGAGCCTGAGAAATCCCAGAGCAAAGCAATAAGGAGATAAAGCAATCTAGGATGATTCCTAGTGTAACTCCTGGGTCCCCATAGGCACACACACTCAAGCGCCTTCTTGTACACAGCATCACACACACACACACACACACACACACACACACACACATTGCATGGGGGAAAGACACAAAGAAAAAATAGTGACTTCACAGGATTTCTTGACATTCTCCATCCTCTGTGTCTAAGATATTATAATATGGTTGTGGTTTTTTGTTGTTGTTTTGCTTTGCTTTTTTTCCTACTTTTACAAACATATTGAGTATTCATCCCAACTTTCCTCCCTCCTCTCCCTCCCATTCCCTCCTTTCTCTTCATCATTCCCTCCTACTCTCTCCCACCCTTCTGCCTGGGTGTTTCTATGGACCCCAGGGTTCACTCTAGCTTCTCTACTTCTGTGGGTGCTCAGACCTCCATGATATATCAAGTTACCTCTCTTCAGACCACCCCACTGATAAGTGCATTTTCCTTCACTTATCCAGACTTAGATCTAAAGATTTCTACTTTAAGTTCCCTTTCTATGGGTATAATAATAGCTACTTACAGAGCATTTTGATGTACTGTCTTCCTCCTTATGGGTTTATTGGCTCTCTTCCCTATTGATCTATTTCCTTTCCTTATTTTTAGATTCTTTTTCTAGTTTACAGTAACAGGGATGAGTACCATTCTGACAAGCTGGTCTTGAATCCCATTAGAAAGCTGTTGGTTATTGCCTTGATATTCATGCCACTGTTATACTGGTGGTCACCTGTTGCCATGGTGATTTATATTGCAACTTACAGATCTCATGCCGTTGATGGAGCTTGTTATTATTTCTTTCCCCCATAAGCTTCTACAGTATCCCTTGATACTGTGTAAGCTATCCAGCAAGGACAAAGTCTTCAGACCAGTTCAGTTGGTATATTTTGCCCTTGTTCTGTGATCCATTTGTGTTGCATCTGTTTTGTTTCACTTTTTCAGACAAGGTCTTTCCTTGCACCCAGGCTGGTCTTGAACTTACGATCTTCCTGCCTCAGCCTCTTGAGTGTTGGGATTGCAGGCCTGCACCACCACATGTAGCTATGAGTCTGTTTTTATAAAGAAATATGCTAGTGCTAGGCATGATTCTGCAGCACATACCACAGTTAAAACCTGAAGCCATCACCAGTGTTGAAAAAATCCAATAGGAAATGCTGAACTGGGGATTGACTAGACTTCATAGAAACAATATCATTCCTTTGTGCTCTGGATTCTTCTGGGGCAGCATGTGATAACTGCTACATCAGCACAAAAGCAGTCTGTACATATGAGAAAGCCGCCATCTGTATTCTAGCCTCTACACGTAAGCAGACTTTGGGAAAATACCAATCTTTCAGCACTCCAATTTCCTCAAATTTATACAAATGGAAAGTGGTAGAGACAAAGAGCACAGGCAAACAGATGAATAAGCAATTACAGAAGAAAATATTTAAGGGAAGGGAAGAATGGGAATAGGACATAGTAAGAGGTGGGGGAACAAAAAAAAAAAAAAAGAAAAGAAAAAGAGGCAACTGTCTGTGGGGGAGGAGTGAAGTGACCAAAAGCCTTGCTTAGAAAGCTATAACTCTGGCAAGAAGAATCCAGTAGAGAGGGGCTGGAGAGGTGGCTCAGGGGTTAAGCCTCTGCCTTGCAGGCAGAAGGTCCTGAGTTAGGATCCTAGACCCCATGTATAGACGCCGGGCGGAAGCGAGGCGGCCTGTGTTTCTAGTCCTGGTAGGGCAGAGCCTGTGAATCCTGGGGCAGAGTAAACAAGGAGGAGGTGGAGGCAGTCCATGGTGGTTCCTGAATTCACCCGTGGTTCTACACACACACACACACACACATACATACACACACGCACACACACACAATTGAATAAAGAAAAAAAATCCAATAGAGAAAGGGTGGTATGTAAAGCTCATGGGTAACCAATTACTCTCTGAATAGGTTCTAACCCTCCCCTTTATTGTCAGGGAACACATGCCTGATACTATAAGCCTGTCCTAACAACAGCAGAGGGAGGAAAAAATAGACGCTAGATAGAAACAGATGTCTTAGTGTTAATTATAAATATCTGATGACAGAATACCATCTAAACATTTTTATTATATCCATAAATAAGAAAAATTCTCAACACTCAGCCAAGACATACATTATTTCAATGAAAGATTAGTGAAAAAGAAAACTGCAACTGGCCAAATTGCAGTACTGGCAACTCTGGAATCGGGCCATCAAAATCTCCTCCATTTCCAAGGCTTTGGGAACCTTGTAGAAGAAGTAAACAGTAAGATTATAAGAGTCTAAAGGCAGAAGGGTCACTGCTGGCTAAGAAATTCCACTCAAGGCAGGATTGTTGCAGTCCAGGAACCCACTGCAAAGAGACTTTTATTCTCACCAGACTTGCACAATGCAGACATATCAACATTCCCCCATGGACTAAGGAGGATCTCAGGAAAACAATTACATGTAGTGGTAACCTTAAGGGCTAGGCCAGAAAGGTGAAGGGGTGTGTCTTACCAATAAGTATATGGTGAGAGTGAAACTCTGTTTCTTTTCCCCTTTTGGCAACTTTTTGCAGCAGTTGAGTTAGATAAGGCAATATGATAAAAGATTTAAGAGTTAATCTAACTCTTAAATCTTTTATCATATTGCCTTATTTTTCAAAATATGTTTTCTTGAACAATATGTTGCACCAGCATATTTTGAAGGTTTGACTCTTTACCATGTATAGGAGATTATCTACCTGGTGGCCAACCAAAGCAGGGAAAGAAGCCACTAAGAAAAAAAAGTCATGCTGAGACTTCAAAGGTGACAGTTGGTTAGGATAAAAAAAAAAAAGAGCAAATGATGTCTTTGTCCCCACATACAGAGAAAACCCCCTCCACACCACGTCCCATTCATACGGTGATGTAGTCATGGAGTTAAATCACAGAGTGATGCTGGGAGAAAAGACAAGGATCCTGAGCAGGCCATATCTTCTCCAGAACATCCCAGAGGTAATTTTTGAGGACAGTTTTCTCTGGTGACAATGGGGACACTCTTGCTTAGAAAAAATGTGTGGCCACATACCACTAAATGGGACTTGGTCTTTCTTTGAAACATTTGTCATGTTCAGCATTCATTCTCTGAATTCTTTTCTAGATACACAAAGAAGCAGCAGGAAAGGAAGGTACTGAGTCTTCTCTAACTCAAGACTCCCTCGTCTTAGAATGTTTCCAATAATTAAGAAGAAACAAACAGGAGCCACTATGGAATCTAAAAGGCAGCACATCATCATCTCCAGCATCCCGAGGAATCCTGATTCATGTGCATTTTTGTGTGGTGTGTGTGTGTGGTGGGAGGCATGCATGGGAGGTGCTCCCTTATAAATAGTAGCCTTTCTAGAAAGTATCGAATTTTAAAAGTATGGCTGATCCACAATAGTGTTTCTTTACTAAAGGGGAACACAAGAAAGGGCTCTAGGCAATGCTACTGAGTCCTTACACCTCATCAGAGAGGAGGACCCAGGGGGAAGTTTGACATTCACACTAAAGGATGCTCCAGGGATTTGGGGGGAGGGCACTGGGAGAAATGGAGGGGGGGAAGGAAGGGGAAAAGAAGGGATTTGAGGAGGGTGGAGGGAGGGAGGGGACCGAGGTACCTATTAAGTTTGTATGAGTGGAAAAAATTTTTAAAAAAAGAAAGTATAGCTGATCCAGAAGACAGAAAGGAAGTTAAAATAGCTTAAGTTAAAAGGAATTCTGTCAAACTTATACACATACTTAGACACTTATTAGACAAGTAACTGAACAAAAGTCTTGCTCAGTGCCATGCCAGAAATGCAATCAGGTGCAGACTCACAAAAGCATGGGAGAGGGGACAACACTTACCAGTTCACGCCAATTGTGTAGGTATTATTTCACTATTATGGTACTATTGTCATTATGTTCCTCCATTCGCTTTCTTATGATTTCTTCTAGAAGTATAATACAAGGAGTGACATATTTTAAGTATATAAAATACTGATTTAGGGAACTGGTCTTCAGCATAAATTATAGCATTAGAATATTGATTCCTGAATTTTTTAAATTCCTTTTCTTCTCTGTGAATTCCAAGTTGATATTTCAAATGCTTTGCCTTCTTTCTACATGTCATTATCACATTAAGTAGGTACCACCATGAGAACTATTAGGCCTATATTTAATACATTTCTAAGATGTTACACATGGGTAGGTTATTAATTCAGCAAATATTTTTCAAATAAGAAAAACACATTTCTATGCAATATAAATATGTACTTGGGGAGTTCAAGAAGGGGCCTGGTTATACCACTGCATCCTGAACCCTCACTAGAGTGGAGGACTCAGAGGGAGATTTGGTGCCCACATAAACAAATGTTCCAGGGGATAGGAGGGAGAAAGGGGGAGGCACCAAGAAAGGGGGAGGAAGGGGGGTGAAAGAAAGGGGGAAGAGGAAAGAGTGCAATGGGGGATGACAGGGGAGGGGAGGGGTGAGAGAGAAGACAGGGGTGCCTATTGAGCTTGTATGATTGGGAAAAAATAAAATGTGGGAGAAAAAATACTTTAGGGACTGTGATCTAATTACTAATATCAAACTTAAAATTTTATATTAAGAAAATATGTTTTTAAGGAGATCATGTCAGATCAAACTTAAATTAATCTTGGTTCTATTGTCGTCCCATTGAACTAATAAGCATCAATGAAAATTTCTATTGTGAGTTAATACCTGTAAAGAGTACACTTGTGCAAGTAACTTTATTTTCACTAAAAAAGCAGAGATGGCTCTGTTGGGAACAGCACTTACTATACAAGCATGAGAGTTTGAGTTCAGATCCCAGAACCCATATAACAAGTTAGACATTGTCTCATGCCTGTCTGCACCTCCACTTATGTGAGGGACAAAGCCAAAAAGTATAACAAGGAATTGCAGGCTCCCACCCTAGATAAAAAGCATCTCTGGATTAAGAGACAGACCTTGCTTCAAAGAAATAAGATGGCGAGTGATAGAGGAGGACCCCTGACACCCTCTAGCCTATACACACAGTCATATGCACACACACACACATAAACATACACAGCACATATGCATATGCACACACAGCAGGAAATAATTCTATTCTTTTAATCATTATAATACTACCATGCATCAGTGTAGCTAGACCACCCAAACATTTGGCCAAACAGTGGTCCAGCTACTCCTGTGATGACACTGTTTTTAGATGTCATTGAAAGCTGAATCAATAGACACTGAGAAGAGAAGACTACCCTCTATAATATGGCAGGCCTTAAAAGAATGATTTTCCCAGAAGAAGAAAGTCTGCCAACAGAATCAAGACTACAGCTCTGATTCCTAGTAGAATAACTAGTCTTCTGGCTGTCCTTAGACCTAGACTTTGGATTAACAAGAACCCACGACATCATAATTTCACGAGACAGTTTCTTACAATCTCTCTCTCTCTCTCTTTCTTTCTCTCTTTCTCTCTCTCAACATTTGTGCTATTTCTCTGGAAAACTCTAACTATATAATTACTTTTTTGGCAGAGGTCTTAAAGAAGGAAGCGTGGTGAGGTGCAGGGTTACCACTGTTCAGTTATCACTTAGATGAGAACTTTCCTAGAAGTTGATATTATTTCCTTTCAGTCATGCTCAACATCCACCTTAAATAAGGAACAAGTACTCTTTGTAAACAGTAGACAGCAAGAAGACAGGAAATTCATGGTCACCAAGTCGGCCAACCCATAGTTCTATTAAACTCTTTTCTAGGTCCAAAACAACAATTAATATTGTGTTTACAGACAAGATCTTACCTGTTTAAAACAAATCTCCCAATCTCCAGCAGACACCATCTATTCCATACCTCCTTCAGTGACTAAGATGTAGGTCATAGCTCACCAAATTGTGTACAGAGTGCCTTTCAGCCTTGAATCCTTGACATTTTTAATCCATCTGACACAGGATTTTGAAGTGACCATTGAATGACTATAATTGAACCTGCCTCAGTGAATACTCAAGGGCACTATTAAAAGGTTCCCATTTCAATTTACTACCTGCTAGCAGTCTTATCATTTAGCAACCGAATCATGGACAATAAAGCCCAGCAGCTTCTAAATATGGAACAGTTCCAAACTTCTTGCAATTAACAGGACATCAGTTTGTTAGTCATTACGTTAACTACTGCAGTGCACATATTGACAAGTGAAGCTCCACCCTTCCGCCGAAAAACCAAATTTTGAATGTTGACTATAGACATTGAGAGACTATTAGTCATTGAGAGAAGACTAATAGTTAATAAAGACTGAAGGGAGAGGCAATAAAATGACTGTGTGAGAGCAGGGATTTTTTTAAATTTTTTTAATTCAATTGTGTGTGTGTGTGTGTGTGTGTGTGTGTGTGTGTGTGTGTGTGTAGAACCACGGGCGAATTCGGGAACCACCATGGACCGCTTACACCTCCTTGTTTACTCTGCCCCAGGATTCACAGGCTCCGCCCTACCAGGATCAGAAACGCAGGCTGCCCCCGCGTCTGCCCGGCGTCTATACATGGGGTCTAGGATCCGAACTCAGGACCTTCTGCCTGTAAGGCAGAGGCTTAACCCCTGAGCCACCTCTCCAGCCCCTCTTTCTTTTTTTTTTTTTTTTTAAATCTTTTTTTTTTTTTCCGCTCATACAAACTTAATAGGTACACCGGTCCCCTCCTTCCCTCCACCTCCCCACCCCCCTGCTTCCCCCTTCCTTCCCCCTCCCTCCCCATCCCCCAGTGCTTCCTTCCCCACCCCCCCACCCCCGCCCCGGAGGGATTTCTTTTTTATTACTTTTTTTTAATATTTTGAGGTTTTCATATACAAACAGAATGAATATGTGTTCCCCACCCTCTCTTCCATCCCCCTTCTTTCTTTTCACCAATCCTCTTGCACTCATGTCCCCATGCAAGTGTGGGCCACAAGCATCTTTTGGGGATGCCTATATTAGCATAAGTCTGGGCATCTGTGATAGTACATGTGTCCCTCCAATGAACAGACCTAAAGGCTGGGATGTTCTTCTTGTCTGGTGTCTGCCCAGTGACTCTCTTAGTGTAGTTGTTTCTCCTGACATACTCACTCATCCATGGAGGAATGTTGATTTGTTGGACTTTGTGAGGATCTAAGGGAAGTAGATCTCATTACAGTGAGCCCCTGGATGCAGCAGCCCTACTGTGCCTGGAGTGTCTGGCAGGCAGTACACCTCTCCACCTTTAGACTCTTAAGATCTTACCTTACTGCCCTTCTTCCTCAAGGTTCCTGGAGCCTTGGAATGAGAAGTGATATTGATGGCCTGATCAGGACTGAGCATTCCAGGGTCCCCGATAGTCTATACGCTGACTTTGACCACTTGTAGTTCTCTGAATCTGTAATCTTTCATTGCAACAGGATGCATCTTAGTTGAGTTGCTAGAGCTTTTCTTATCTAGGGATATAATAAGAAGCTTTTACATGGTAGTTTACTATCAAGAATTTAAAATTAACACCAAGATTTTTGTTAATGTCCACTGTCTATTTTCTCTCCTTCCACTGTTATTTGGACAGGTTTACAGTATTCCCTGACAATAAGAGAGGCTTAGACCCATTCGGAGAGTTATTAGTCAATGGCATTACAACATCCTTGTACCACTGGATTCTTCTTGTCGGAATTATTGTTGTAGCTTGTAACATTCATAGGTGGGTTGGGAGGGTCACTGATAGCACTCAGGAGTGACATAGTTTTCTGAATAGAATCCTGATAGCACAGAAAATAGATCCAAGAATTGACAAAAGGAGGCTAGGGAGATGGCTCAATATACAAAAGTGCTTGCTGTCTAAATCTAATGATCTGAGTGTAATCCCCAGAACCTACATAAAAATTTAGATGCAATAGTGTACATATGTAATCCCAACACCCCTATAGTATGATGGGAGGCAGAAACAGAAGAATAGGCCAGCAACTCATTGGCAAACTGAGCCTGGAGTATGAAGCACAGTAGGATGAACAAGAGAGAGAAAAGGTGCAAAGAGAACTGACTCTAAGTCATCTCCAGATCTCCACATGTGAGCCAAAGCATGTGTGCACATGCACGCACATAGTAACTAATTTGTTTACTTTTTTACCTAGTTATACAAGCTCAATAGGTAACCCCTTCTTTTCCCCCCTCCTTTCCTCTCTGTTGTCCCCCATTCCACTCTTCTCCCTCTTCCACTCCTCCCCTCCCTCTCACCCCTTTTCCTTCCTCCTCCTCTCTTGGTGCTTTCCGCTTTCTCCCTCCCATCCTCCAGAGCATTTGTTCATGTGGGCACTGAATTTCCCTCTGAGTCGTTTACACTAGTGAGGGTTCAAGATTCAGTGGCATAGCTTGGGGCCCCTTTTTAGGCTGCCTGCTAGCATGGGAACTCTATTATGACTATTTAACCCCTTTCCTGTAAGAATCATACTTCTCCCCTGTGATCCATGCTAGACTTAGGGGGCTTGTTGACAGGTCAGCCATTGTGCAGGTCAGGCAAGGTCCAATGACATTTTGGCTATATTCTGGCTGCTGCAGCCTGACTTGTGTGGAGCATCTTGCGTATCCTTGGTCCTCCCCATCGTTAGGCTCTTACAATCTTGCAAGGTTCCTTGAGCTTTAGGATGGGGAGAAATTTGGCTAGTCTGGTTCTGGGTGAATATTGTAGGGTCTTTGGTGTTCTGAACTATGGTTTATTGTTGTTTTCAGTTTTGCTGTTCCAGCATTACCCTCGGCTGCACCTGATTGATTGATGAGGTCATCTCCTAACCAAAGATAAAAGACTGTTTAAGTGAAGATCTTAACATAAGAAGAGACTCAAAGAATAGGAGTAGGACACAGCAGTGAGAGGGGTCAGTCTCCCATTTGCTGGTTGGTTACCATAAAACTACCAGTGCCTATACCCTCCCTGACTGGGGAGATCAAACCTGTTCAGTCCCAAGTGAACAGGAAGGAAAGTGCATCAGATGTCTCGCTACTTAATGCGCTCACTCACATGACTGTTGCCTAATTTCTCTATGGAAGTGTTGCACCTCCATGTTTATTGCTGCTTTATTCACAATAACTAAAAAATGTAAGCAACCACTGTAAACACTCTCAACAGATGAGTGGGTAGTGAAAGCACAGGAGATATACACAAGCGAGATTTTGTTTAGCCAGAAAGAAAAATCGCATCATGTAATTTGCTGAAAGATGGATGGATCTGGAAAATATTAGATTGAGATAATCCAGACTCAGAAAGAAAAATACATGTTATGAAGCAATGTTGGAAAGGGGAAAGGAGAAAAGAAATGTATATTTTAACCTATTTAATAAGTGTGATAAACCGAAGTTAATTAATGTTGGGCTTCCTGGCACATATCTGCAATCCAAGTACTATAGAGGTGGAGGCAGAAGGATTGGCAAACTAAGATCATTCTTGACTTGGCTACATAGCAAGTTCAGGGTCATAATGTGCTATATGAGACCCTGTATCAAAAAAATTAATTAAAAATAATTATTTTGGTACTTAGCTTTCTCAAATTAATAGATGCCTTCCACGTGGCATCTTTGTGGTTAGTTTTGGGGCTTTGTTTTTATTGTGTCATAGTTTGGGTGGTATGGTTTGGTCATTTAATTTTGAAAGAGTCTAGTTATGTTGCCCAGGCTGACCTTATGGGCCTCCTGCCTTAGCTTCCTAAGTACTAGTACTACAGCTATGCCACTATGCATAGCTCAACAGGTAGAATCTTTAATAAGGCACTATTTCCTTTATGAACCCTTTGGATTTATTTCTATGTATTCCATAGGGCAGAATATAACACATGGCTCTAATAAGAATAATGCTATCATCTTATGACAAGATAAAGCATTGCAATTTTTCCACTCTTAATTTGTTTTATTCCTTTAGTGTTTCACGCATTAACAAAGTACACTTATGATGTTTTCACACCCAAGCATTGCAATTTTACATAGACACACACACACACACACACATTTTAAACATTTTCTTCTTGAGAATTGAAAGGACCTGTGTAACTATTCAGTTTTTGTATACTTCTACCACTTAAGGAGAAGGCCCTTGCAGCTTACATTTCTTCACTTCTACCCAAATCTCCAGTATCTACTCAACTGTGATGGTTAATCCTGGGTGTCAACTTGGCACATCTGGTATTAACTAAGATCAGCTGAGACCACACCTGGAAAGATCAACTGAGATCACCTGAAGGGATTATACCCACCCTAGATGCCATCAGAACCACCATGGAACTCATAGGAACCTCTCAGTAATGGACCATATAAAAGGGAACCATCAAAGAGAAGAGACGCTCTGTAGCTGTGCTAGAAATTGCTCTTCCTTCCGGCTGCCTGATTTCGCTTCTTGGACCCTCTAACCTTCCAACCCTCCAAGTTTTCGACTAGACTATGAAGACTCTCTAGGAATCCTTCAGCCTTCAGCCATCAATCGCTCCAGACATCACTCCTGACTACTGAATTGAGCAGTTACTGGCAGATGCGTCGGCCATATCTGTAAGCCAACTCAATACATTCCCTGTTTATATATTCATTGTGTTGATTCTGTGTCTCTAGAGGACCTGACTAATGCATCCTCTAACTTATAATTTTTATTTTTTATCAACTTACAAAGTAATACATTTGCTTGTATCATTTTCATACACACTTAGTTTTGGGTGGCCCTCCTTCTCCTTGCCCCATCCATTCCTGCTTACACCCCACAGTATTTCTCTTCCACTTGGTTACCTTGTGTTTTCTATTGCCTTTCCATACCCCTCCCTCATAGCCACTTTCCTCCCTTCTAAATGGCCCACTTCTAGGTTCCTGCCTCTGCATTATTCCCTCATAAATACATCTAGAAAAATTAGAAACAAAGATGTACATGAGAGGCAACATGTATTTAATCTTTCTGAGTCTGGATCATCTCAGTCTAATATTTTCCAGATCCATCCATCTTTCAGCAAATTACATGATGCGATTTTTCTTTCTGGCTAAACAAAATCTCGCTTGTGTATATCTCCTGTGCTTTCACTACCCACTCATCTGTTGAGAGTGTTTACAGTGGTTGCTTACATTTCTTAGTTATTGTGAATAAAGCAGCAATAAACATGGAGGTGCAACACTTCCATAGAGAAATTAGGCAACAGTCATGTAAGTAAGTATGTTAAGTAGCGAGACATCTGATGCACTTTCCTTCCTGTTCACTTGGGACTGAACAGGTTTGATCTCCCAGTCAGGGAGGGTATAGACACTGGTAGTTGTATGGTAACCAGCCAGCAAATGGGAGACTGACCCCTCTCACTGCTGTGTCCTACTTCTATTCTTTGAGTCTCTTCTTATGTTAATATCTTCACTTAAACAGTCTTTTATCTTTGGTTAGGAGATGACCCCATCAATCAATCAGGTGCAGCCGAGGGTAATGCTGGAACAGCAAAACTGAAAACAACAATAAACCATAGTTCAGAACACCAAAGACCCTACAATATTCACCCAGAACCAGACTAGCCAAATTTCTCCCCATCCTAAAGCTCAGGGAACCTTCCGGAAGAGGGGGTGGCAAGATTGTAAGAGCCTAACGATGGGGAGGACCAAGGATACGCAAGATGCTCCACACAAGTCAGGGCTGCAGCAGCCAGGATATAGCCATAATGTCACTGGACCTTGCCTGACCTGCACAATGGCTGACGTGTCAACAACCCCCCAAAGTCTAGCATGGATCACAGAGGAGGAGGCTCCAGGCAGTATGATCCTTACAGGGAAGGGGTCAAATAGTCATAATAGAGTTCCCATGAGAGTAGGCAGCCCAAAAAGGAGGCCCAAGCTATGCCACTGAGTCCTGAACCCTCATTCAGTGCCCACATGAACAGATGCTCTGGAGGATGGGAGGCAGAAAGCAGAAAGCACCAAGAGAGGAGAAGGAAGGAAAAGGGGTGAGAGGGAGGGGGGAGAGTGGGAGAGTGGGAGAGGGAGAAGAGTGGAATGGGGACAACAGGGAGGAAAAGAGGGGGGAGGAAGAAGAAGGGGGTACCTATTGAGCTTGTATAACTAGGTAAAAAAATGAAATGAAATTTAAAAAGAAAACAGAGGTGCAAGATTCTCTACAGGACAGTTCTTTGGGTATGTATCAGGAGTTGAACAACTGTATCACACAAAATTTCTACATTTTTTTAAATACCAAGCCTTGCTAGTTATCAGGATATTTATTTATTTATTTATTTATTTATTTATTTATTTATTTATGAAAACCAGAGAAAAAGGAGAAAAGGGAAGAAGAGAGGAGGGAGATCTTTCACGTGCGTGCCATGGCACTGGGTGGAGATCAGAGGACAATTCAGAAGTGAATTCTTGTCTTACACCACGTGGGCTTCCAGGGATTGAACTCAGGTTTTCAGCTTTGAATGCAGACGATTTACCAGTTAAGTGGTCTTGCAAACCCTTTATAATTCACTTTTGAGGAATATTCATACTGATTTCCCCAGTGGCTGAGCACATTCACATTTTCTTTCTACATGTTCTCACCACCATTTGTTGTTGTCTGTTTTCTTAATGATAGCTATTCTGACTGGGATGAGGATAGAATCTCAAAGAAATTCTAATTTCACTAATTCATTAGTGAAATTAGTGAAATTCATTTCACTAATGCTTAAGATATTAAACACTTTAAAATACGTGTTGGCCATTTGTATCACTTCTTTTTTCTCTTTCTTCTTTGAAATTTTCATATGCAAACAGAATGAGTTTCTGTCCTTGCCCCCCCTCCTTTTTTTCTTCCCCTCTTCTCTCCCACTCTCCCTTCCATTCAGCAATCCAGCCATGTTCCCGCTCCTCTCATGTCCCTCTGCATGTGTGAACCAAAGGGCTGTTTTGGGAGCAAGGGTTCGAGCATCTGCAGTAGTATTAGTGTCCTCCAGTGGGCAAACTTACAGGTAGGGAAGCTGTTGTTCTCTTATTATTCTGAGAGTTCTCTATTCAGTTCATTAGGCATTATTTTAATTAGGCTGACTGTTTTCTTTTTTACAGATTTTTTAACAGATTTTTACAGTATTTTCAAAGATTACCAGGGAAAGAAAGATCTTATAGATTCTGAAGTTGTTTCAATCCTTCTCTGCAAGGCTGACTGCTTTCTTGTTCAGTGCTTTTCCTTTGTATATTTTATATATTTACATTCTGTCAAATATCCACTTGCCAAAGATTTTCTCCCACTATCTTTTCATCCAATTAATTGTTTTCCTCTTGTGCAGAAGCTTTTAAATTTCATAAGGTGTTATTTGTAGGTTCTGTTCTCATTTCCTGAGCAACTAGAGTCATATTCACAAGTCCTTGCCCATTCCTGTATCTTAAAGTGTTTTCTCTACTTCCTCTAATCGTTGTGTGTATGTATGTGTGTGTGTATGTGTGTGTGTGTATGTATGTATGTGTGTGTAGAACCACGGCTGAATCTTTTTACCTGATCAGTTAATTTTTGAGCAGGAAGAGAGATATAAATTTCATTCTTCTACATGTGGATAATTAATTTTCTCAGCATTCCTTATTGAAGAGGTTCTTTTCTTCATCAAATATTTTTGGCATCTTTTTTAAATATCAGGTAGTTGTGGTTGTGTGTGTTTATGTTGGTGTCCTCTACTCTGTCCTATGGATGTATGTGTTTTGGTGCCAGTTCTGTGCTACTTTTATTACTATGGCTCTGAAGTATAACCTGAAATCAGATCTGGATACTTCAGGTATTATTTATTCTCCTTGGAGTTGCTTTGACTATCCAATTTTTTTTATTTGTATGTCCAAATAAAACTTAATGTTTCTTTATATGAAGAACAATGTTGGGATTGGCAGAAATTGCATTGAATATGGAAATTGCTTTTGGCAAGATAGCCATTTTCACGATTTTCATTCATTCAGCTCATGAGCAAAAGACGTCTTTCAGTTACATCTTCAATTTCTCTTTTTTTTAAAGATTTTTTATTATTTATTCAATTGTGTGGGTATGCATGTGGCCCATGTGTGTATGTATGTGTGTGTGTGTGTGTATGTGTGTGTGTGTATGTATGTATGTGTGTGTAGAACCACGGCCGAATTTAGGAACCACCATGGACGCCTCCACCTTCTCCTGTTTACTCTGTCCCAGGATTCACAGGCTCCACTCTACCACCAGAAACGCAGGCCACCCCCGCTTCCACCTGGTGTCTATACGTGGGGTCTAGAATCCGAACTCAGGACCTTCTGCCTGCAAGGCAGAGGCTTAACCCCTGAGCCACCTCTCCAGCCCCTTCAATTTCTCTTTTCGAGTGTCTCAAAGTTTTCACTGTAGAGATCTTTCACTTACTTGGTTAGGTATTCTTAGGCAATTCTCAATAGAATTATTTACCTAATTTCTCTCTCAGTAATTGCATTATTGATATATATCTTGGTATATTGGTCTAATTTTGTGTGTTAATAATGCATTTGGACACTACTGAAAGTATTTATTAGTTCTAAGACTTTTCTGGTACAATATTTAGGATTGTTTATGTACAGAATCATACATTCTAAAAATAAGTATACTTTGACTTCTTCCTGTTTTTATCTCTTCTCTTACTGTTTTAACATAGTCTTCCAGCAGTATATTAAACAAATGGAGTATGGGAATCAGTGATGGATGGCCTTCATGGGGGTATTTTGAGTCAGTCAGACTGGGCACAAGATCAGCAGTTAAATAACTTTATCTCCTGCTCATTGGCCTATAAAGGGGATCTTGCTTTCTCTGTGTTTGAGTCTCAAGCTGTAAGCAGTACTACAAGGCTTGCAATGTTCTTTCCTTTACAGTAGTTTACCCCAGAGAGACACAGCATGTTTCCATAACAATCTTGGACGAATACAGAAGGTTCTCATAAGAGTTAGCAGAAGATATATTTGTCCGAAAGTGCTGAATGTTTGACAACATAGAAAATCATAAATGTATTTATGCATTTCCTTGTACACGTTCTTGTTATTTACTTTGAGCTTCTTTTTTGTACAAGATTTTGCTGTTCTTTGTTATTTTCTCTATGGTAACTGATTCTGGATGACTGCCATAGTTTAATGTATATATATATATATATATCCATTAAACCCAGAATAAAATTGTCTCGGCATATTCTCAGTCTGGTTGAGACCTCTCCAACCAAGGCCTGGCTTCAATTCCTGTCAATCCCATTCTGCATTGATTTGTAAGTGGGTACACTTCCAGTGGAGAACCTGGACATCTGCTTGTTTCCAGGTCCATTTGATTGAAATACCATTTTTCATCATATCATCTGCTTTGACAGTGAGGTACATTTCTTATAAGCAGCAAATAGATGGGTCCTATTTTTGTATTTCATTTACATAAGAGAAAAAGAAAAAAGGAAGAATGGTATACATATGCTTGCACAGATGAAGGTCAGAATGTTGCAGAATCCACTCTGTATGTATCCAGGCTCTTGTGTTCAGGAGTCAAAGCCTGAAACCAGAACACATGTAGAGGATTAAAGCAGAGTTTATTACAGGAAAGAAAGAATGGAACTTGTGGACATTAATCCATAAGGGGCAAGAGAGTCCTGGAGAACTAACTCATGGACTCCAGGCATGGAATCCATAAAGGGAAAGGAAAGTCAGAGAGGAACTCGTGGAATCCCATAAAGGGCAAGGAAGCTGGAAATCACGGACTCCAGAGGTGCAGTGCCATGAGGAGAAAGGGCACCCAAGATGGCTGCCAGGTCAGAAATATTTATAACCTTACTAGGAAAAGTGGCTTTTCCTCATTGATTAGTTCCAGCTTCTACAAACTGGATTTATTCTACATAACAAAATTTTGATAAGAAATCTACTTATTCTTATGGGCCTTCTATCATATGTGACTTCAGACAAGATAGAGGAATTAGGACATTCAGTGAGGGACAAGGGTAATTTGATAATGTATGAATAGAACATGTGAGATATATAGACACTATGATTATGAAGAGAGAAAAATGCATGAATCAAGGGCCTAAAAATGAAAGGAACACAGAAAACATTGTCAACAAACAATAGCAGAAAACATCCTAAATTTAAGAAAAGAGATGCCCATGCAAGTATAAAAGGCATTTAAGTCCCTAAATAGTCAACACCAGAAAGAAACTTTCTGATGTTATATTATAGCTAAAACACTAAATGTATGGAACATAGAAAGTATATGGAAAGGTGCCTGTCTCACCCTCTAAGAGTTCCTTTGCAAAAAGTAGTCCTGTATCACCTCCAGGTTTTCCTTTGGGAGACTATACTATGTCTAGCCTACAGGAAATGCCTTACAAGGTAGAGTCTCAGATGCAAGTCACTCCTCTGATGGTCCTTTGAGAATCCAGTTGTAAATGCTGGTATTGTGTCTGTGCAATGCTTAGCATTACTCAGTGTGTTCGCCTAAGAGCCCTTGTGAGAACTGTGAATCATTTTTTATTTCAAATCTATTCCTTGAAGTGTGGAGAACAGATTGAATGTCTTGTTCTCTATACTGGAGATTCTGATAGACTGTGCCTAGGTGTTGTCCACCATCTTTCAACTTCTCTTCAGATTATTAACATTTCATGGTCCTCTGAAAAAAAGATGTACTGCACCAACCTATCATGGTTATACCTGTGCCTACAGTGTAAGACTTGTTGACTTGCTGATTTTTCATCAGCTATAGGTAGGCTATGTGGTTTTCTACACAGTCATTCCAACCTCCCTGGCTTCCCAATCCTCTTCTGGCCACTGTCACCCACACAGGTTGAAGAGTCCACATCAGCAATTGTCAGCTGATGAGTAATGGCACAAGCATTAAACATCAACTTTCATAAAAATAAATAAATGCTTCAAAAGATTACTTGCTCTAGAACATTCTACCCAGACACTAGCATGCATGTAACAATCAATTTGATATCAAATATACTCTGGGTAACTTTAAATGTAAGACTCATATTTGAAACCACAACTTGTTTCCTATCCACAGCATTCTCCCATTAATTCACTGAAAAAAAAAAAACAAAACAAAACTGAGAATCTACTATATGCCAGACACTATGTTGACAGTACCAGAGACACCTCAGTAGCAAAAGTCCCTCCTACCATGGGTCTGGCATTTTAAGGAAGAGTGACAAAGATTAAAAAGTAAATATATTTTCTGCCCTGGACCTCATACCCCAGCGGACTCCCTGCTCCTTAGGCCATGCCCCAGGCCCCAAGTCATCTGTGAGCCCCACTAGCCAGTCTGCCTCTCTGCCCAGGGCCCTAGGACCCTGGCTGACTCCCTGCTCCTCAGGTAAGGCTCCTAGACCATGCCCCAGGCCCCAGGTCATCTGCACACCCCACAAGAAAGTCTGCCTTTCTGCTCCTGGGGAAGGCCCTTAGGCCAAGCCACAGGTCCCAGGTCATCTGTGTGCTGTAATGGCCACTCTGCCTTTCTGCCCTGAACCCTGGACGTCAGTGGACTTCCTGCTTCTCAGAATCCAAAAACCCCCAAGCAACAGACAAGGAGGCCAACGCCACACATCTGAGGTCTTCTAAAATCATCCCATCATATGGAAGAGAATCTTTGCATCCAGCTCTAAGATAACTAACCCTTTTTACCATCCTGTTACTGTAAATTGTTAGTCACCATAGTTTAAGATTTCCCAAAATGAATATAACCAAGGACTATACCATTTACCCTCACATCTCGCCAAGGAAGTAAACCTAAAGAGTGTGTTACCATACTAATAATCTTCAATCCCTGTCTACTAAACCCACCTTAATTGATGTACTAACAGTCCAATAGCCTCATCTAGGAAATAATACCACCACCAAACAGGCATGTCCAACTCCAAGACAAACACTAGCAATAACTACTGAAGTGTAATAACACTGTCTAATTCAGTTCAACCAAAAACACACAAACATTGAAAGAAGGACATAAGAGAAAACAAAATGCCCAGGTCACAGTGCAAATCCACAAGAAACAAAAACCAACACAACAAATCTCCTACAAAAAGAATCAACCCTAAATGATGGAATCCAACCAGAACAAACTCACAGAAAATACCCAAGAAAGCCATACCAAAGATAATGATTTTCAAAGCCTGATCTTTACTATGATGAAAACAATGAAAGAGGAAATCCAGGGTAAGTTAAATAACCACATCAACCAGATTGAACAGGACCACACACAGGCACTTGGAGGAATTGAGAAAAGTAGTTGAAGAAACAAAAATAGGCATAGAGCAGTTAAAAAAAATCTCAAGCAGAGTTTAAACTCGAACTAAAAGACAAACTATCTTCAACCCAGAACTTAACAGAGAGTCTTATTAGTAGTAGAGCTAACAAAGCAGAAAGTAGAATACCAATCTTGAAGACAATCAAAGAGGTTGTTAAATCCAAAAAAATACTTGAGAGGAATATTCAAGAGTTATGGAACACCTTGAGGAAGGCTAAGATGCGCATTCATGGAATACCAGAACAAGAATCCCAAAATACTACACCTGAGGAAAAATTTCAAATTATCATAAAGGAAAATTTTCCACATCTAAGGAAAGAGGGGCCCATCCAAATACAAGAGGCATTCCACGCCCCGAACAGATATGACCAAAGTTGAAACTCGCCATAGCAAATGATAATCAAAACATTATATATACAAGACAAAGAGAATATGCTAAGAGCTTCAAGATAAAAAAAAAAGTCACTTTTAAAGGTAAACCTATTAAAATAACAATTGATTTTTCAATGAAACAGTAAAAGCCAGAAAAGCTTAGAGAGACATACTTCAAGTATTGAATAAATACATATGTCAACACAGGCTGATATATCCATCAAAACTATCAGTCATGATTGAGGGTGAAAGAAAAATTTTCCACCATAAAGACAACTTAAAGGTTTACATAAGCACCAAACCAGGCCTTCAAAAATGCTAGAAAAGATACTAAAGCTTGAAGAAAAGAACAAGCATATCTGGGAGGCAGAATAGAAGTTTAATACCACCACAACCTACAAGCTAAGTAATACACTTATGAAAGCCACAAATTGACACAAAAATGTCAGGAATCAAAACTAATTTCTCCATTATAAACCTAAATGTCAATGCAATTAACTCACCAATCAAAAGACACAGGTTACAAACATGGATTAGAAATCAAAATTAAGAGAGAGAAAGCCCAAATTAGAGATGAAAACGGAGTTATCACAACTGATACCCAAGAAATTCAGAGAATTATAAGGTCATGTTTCAAAAGCTTACATTCCATGAAATTTGATAATCTGAAAGAAATGGATGAATTTCTGAGTAAGCACAACTTACCTAAATTGAATCAGGAAAAATTGAATTATTTAAATAGTCCTATAACAATTGAGGAAATTAAAGATGTAATCTCGAATCTTCCTACCAAAAAGTGGCCTGGAGCAGATGGATTCAGCACGGAATTCTACCAGACATTTAAAGAACAACTGGAACCACTATTCCTTAAATTATTCCATAAAATAGCAAAGGGAGGAACACTTACAAATTCTTTCTATGAAGCTAATATCATACTAATCCCAAAACCTAATAAAGATACAACTAACAAAATTATAGACCAATCTCTTTGATGAACAGGGATGCAAAGTTTCTCAACAAAATCTTAGCAAACCAGATTCAAATACATATCAAAAATATAATAATAGGATTTATCTTAGGCATACAAGTTTGGTTCAACATATGCAAATCAATAAATGTAATCCATCATATAAACCAATCCAAAGTAACCATTTTGCAAATGGGTGATTGCCCCTCCCTTACTGAGGTTTCCTACTTTTATTACATCTAGCCTTGAATGTGCTCTTATAACAAGACTCCAGTTTAACAGCTTTTTGTCTCTGGCCAGGGGGTGACATACAGTGTCCAGCAGGATGAAGTGAAGGGCATTGCAGGAGCAGCAAAACTGCAAAAGAAAATCAACAAACCACAATCCAGAACTTCAGAGACTCTATATCAACCACCTAGAACTGGGCCAGCCTAACCTCTCCCCATCCTGAAGCTCAGGGACATTTGCGGAAGAGAGGGCGGTAAGATTGTAAGAGCAAATGGATGGGAGGGGCAATGATTTGCAAGATACTCCACACAAGTTAGGGCCGAAGCAATCATAATTGGACTTTGCATGCCCTGCGCAATGTCCAACACACTATTGACCTCACAAAGTCTAGCATCTGCTAAAGGCACCAAGATCCTTGGAGGCAAGGGATTGGCAGCCACAGCAGTGTTCCTATGCTTAAGGGGAACACGGGAAAGGGTTCAGGGAAATGCCACTGGGTCCTTGCACATCATAGGAGAGGAGGGCCCAGAGGAGAGTCAGGCATGCACAATAAAGGACTCTTTGGGAATTGGGGCGGGAGGCACTGGGGATGGGGAGGGAAGGGTGAGGTGGGGGGAGCAGGGGGTTTGGGGGGAGGAGGAGGGAGGGAGGGAACTGGTGCACCTATTAAGTTTGTATGAGCGGAAATAATAATAAAAAAATGTATTAATAAAAAAAACAAAGTCAAGACCATATGATATTCAACAGCAAGGAGCTGTCCACTCTCACCACTTCTTTTCAATATTGTACTTGAAGTCTTAGCTAGAGCCATAAGACAGGAGACAGAGATAAAAGTGATTCAAATTGGAAAGGAAGAAGTCAAGATATCTCTATTTGCAGATGACATGATCATATATCTGAGTGATCCTAAGAACTCCACTAGGAAACTCCTGGAACTAATACATAAATTCAGCAGAGCGGCAAGTTACAAAATAAACGTGGAAAAATCAGTGGCCTTCCTATACACCAAGGATGAAAAAAGTGAAAAAATCCTAAGAGAAACAATCCCATTTACTATGGCCTCTAAGAAAAGAAATTCCTTGGCAAAACTCTAACCAAAGAAGTGAGAGATATTTATAATGAAAACTTTAAAACCCTAAGGAAATAAATTACCAGAGACACCAGAAGGTGGAAAGACCTCCGTATTCCTGGATTGGCAGAATCAATATCATAAAAATGACCGTCCTACCAAAAGCAATATACAGATTCAACTGGCTATACCAATCAAAATCATAAAGCAATTCTTTAAAGAAATTGACCAAACAATCTCAAAATTCATACAGAAGCAGAAAAGGCCCAGGATAGCAAAAACAATCCCAAGTAACTAAAACACTCCTGGAGGTATCACCATACCAATCCTTAAGCTATACTACAAATCCATAATAATAAAAACAGCCTAGTACTGGCTCCAAAATAGATATGGAGATCAATGGATAAGGATTGAAGATCCAGATATAAGCCCACACAATTACAGCCATTTGATCTTTGACAAAGGGGCCCAAAAAATCCAATGGAAAAAGAACAGCATCTTCAACAAGTGGTGCTGGAAAAACTGAATATCCACATAAAGAAGATTAAAACTGGACCTGTACTTGTCACCATGCACAAAAATTAATTCCAAATGGATCAATGACCTCAATATTAGGCAAGAGACTATAAAAACCCGAGTTGAAAGGTTAGGGAACTCCCTCAAGCTGACTGGACTAAGCCAACAGTTCCTAAACAGAAATCCAATAGCACAGTCATTAGAACCAACACTCAACAGATGGGATCTTATGAAATTAAAGAGCTTCTGTTCAGATAAAGAGAGCAAAAAGGCAACCGACAGAATGGGAGAAAATAAATCTTCACGCTGCCTTTACACCCCACCCTGCTCCGCCGGTAGGGATGCGAGCTCGGTCCAGCCGGGCCTCACCCCGCACCCTAGGACCCCAGGTCAGCCCACAGGGACCCGGCTCCGACTCCCACCATCCAGCCGGAGCCACGCGGGGGCCGAGGGACGAGGAGGACCTCCCCCTGCGCCCGGGCCCCGCCTCAGCTGCCCTCGGGTTAAATAGCTCCACGCCAACGCACCCATCCTCCCTTTACACCCCACCCCGCTCCGCCGGTCTGGACCCGCGCGCGTGGTCCAGCCGGGCTTGACCCCGCGCCCTAGGTAAGTCTCCGCCCGCGTCCGCCCACCAGGACCCCAGGCCAAATAATTCAGTTTAGAGAAATTGAGAGATCTTAAGAGTTAAAATGACAATGCCAAAGTCAAAGTGCAAATCCATGAGAAGCAACACTCAAGTAAACAAATTTCCCACTGAAGAAATTAATCCCATAATGTTAGACTCCAACAAGAACAAACCCACGGAAAAAGGCCAAGAAAGCCTCACCCAGGATAAAGTCTTTCAAAATATGATCATTACCATGTTCAATACTATGAAAGAGGAAATCCGGGAGGAATTAAATAATCGAATCAATCGCTTTGAAGAGGAACACAACAGACACTTGGAGGAGTTGAGAAAAACAGTGCAAGAAACAAAAACTGGCATAGAGCAGTTAAAACAAACTCAAGCAGAGTTTAAAACTGAGCTAAAAGACAAGTTATCTTCAACCCAGAACTCCACAGAGAGTCTTATCAACAGAACTAACGAAGCAGAAAACAGAATTTCAGACCTTGAAGATAAAGTGGGAGTACTAACCAGCTCAATGGAAGAGGTTGTTAAAGCCAAAAAGATACTTGAGAGAAATATCCAAGAGATATGGGACACCCTGAAGAAGCCTAACATGCGTATTCATGGAATACCAGAACAAGAATCTCAAAATACCACCCCTGAGGAAATTTTTCAAACGATCATCAAGGAAAACTTTCCTCATCTAAAAAAAGAGAGGCCCATCCATGTACAAGAGGCATTCCGCACCCCAAACAGATATGACCAAAACAGAAGCTCGCCACGGCAAATAATAGTCAAAACACTCCACATTCAAGATAAAGAACTGGTGCTGAGAGCTTCAAGGGAGAAAAAACAAGTCACTTTTAAAGGTAAACCTATTAAAATAACAAATGACTTCTCAGTCGAAACAGTAAAAGCAAGAAGAGCTTGGAGAGACATACTTCAAGTATTGAATGAGCAAATATGTCAACCCAGGATGATTTACCCTGCAAAACTATCAGTCATGATCGAGGGAGAAAGAAAAATTTTCCAGCACAAAGACAACTTGAAGGGATACATGTCCACCAAACCAGGCCTTCAAAAAATGCTAGAAATGATACTCAAACGTGAAGAAAAAAACAGGCATATCCAGGAGAACAGAAGGCAAATATAACATCATTAAAAGCGAAGCAATACACTTATAAAAACTACTAAACATAATAAATGTCTGGAATTAATAGTTTCTCCATTATAACACTAAATGTTAATGGAATTAATTCACCGATCAAGAGACACAGATTACAAACTTGGATTAAAAATCACAATCCATCAATCTGCTGCCTGCAGGAAACCCATCTCACTACAAAAGATAGGCACGCTCTAAAAATATAAGGCTGGTCAACAATTGTACAAGCAAATGGAAGCAGAAAACAGGCAGGGGTAGCCATTATGCTATCAGACAAAGTGGATTTCAAACCAAAGAAAATTATAAGAGACACGGATGGATACTACATTTTAGTCACAGGTACAATTCACCAGGAAGACTTCACAATACTGAACATATATGCACCCAATACGGGCCCCTCCACATTCATTAAGAAAACCCTACAGCATCTAAAGCAAGAAATCAACCCCCAAACGATAATTCTTGGGGACTTCAACACTGCCCTCTCAACATGGGATAGATCAACAGGTCAAAAGCTTAACAGAGACACTTTGGAACTTAATCAAACCCTGAAAGAAATGGACCTTACAGATCTCTATCGAATTTTTCACCCACGCACCAAAGAATACACATTTTTCTCAGCAGCACACGGAACTTTCTCCAAAATAGATCACATATTGGGCCACAAAATGAATCTACACATATACAAGAAAGTTGAAATTCTAACCTGTGCCCTATCAGACCACCACGGCCTAAAGCTGGACATCCACAACACATCAAACAAGAGAAAATACACTAACTCCTGGAAACTTAACACTATGATGCTGAATGAGAACTGGATTCAGGAAGAAATTAAAAAGGAAATTCAAGATTTCCTGAAAGTGAATGATAATGAAAATACAACTTACCAAAATCTCTGGGACACAATGAAAGCTGTTCTAAGAGGTAAGTTCATAGCTCTTAATGCCTACGTCAAAAAAATGGAAACATCAGAAATAAACAACCTAACAATGCAGCTTAAAGCTTTAGAGAAACTAGAGCAATCTGATCCCAAAAGTAGTAGAAGAGAGGAGATTAGCAAAATAAGGGGAGAAATAACTGAAATCGAGATTAAGAAAATGATAGAAAAAATCAACCAGTCAAAAAGCTGGTTCTTTGAAAAAATCAACAAGATTGATACACCCCTAGCTAAACTAACCAAAAGCAAGAGAGAGAAAACCCAAATTAACAAAATTAGAAATGAACATGGAGTTATCACTACTGATACCCAAGAAATCCAGAGAATTATAACATCATATTTCAAAAACTTATACTCTGTGAAGTTTGACAACACAAAAGAGATGGATGAATTTCTAAGTAAACACAACTTACCTAAATTGAATCAGGAAGTTGTGAATTATTTAAATAGTCCTATAACATATAAGGAAATTGAGGAAGTAATCTCGAATCTTCCCACCAAAAAATGTCCTGGACCAGATGGATTCAGCACAGAGTTCTACCAGACATTTAAACTGTTCCATCAAATAGCAAAGGAAGGAACACTACCAAATTCCTTCTATGAAGCTAATATCGTTTTAATACCAAAACCTAATAAAGATTCACTTAAGAAAGAAAACTATAGGCCGATCTACCTGATGAACACAGACGCAAAGATTCTCAACAAAGTCTTAGCAAATCGGATTCAAAAACATATTAAAAAGATCATTCACGGGGACCAAGTAGGCTTCATTCCCGGCACACAAGTTTGGTTCAACATACGCAAATCAATAAATGTAATTCATCATGTAAACCAGTCCAAAGTCCAAGACCACATGATACTCTCGATAGATGCAGAAAAAGCTTTTGACAAGATCCAACAGCCTTTTATGATCAAAACGCTAGAGACAGTGGGAATGGAAGGAACCTTTATCAATATAATAAAAGCTATATACAAGCCCACAGCAAGGATTATGCTCAATAGGGAACAATTGGAAGCATTCCCACTTCGATCAGGAACTAGACAAGGCTGTCCACTCTCACCACTTCTATTCAATATTGTACTTGAAGTCTTAGCTGAAGCCATAAGACAAGAAAGGGACATAAGAGGGATTCAAATCGGCAAGGAAGAAGTCAAGCTATCCCTATTTGCAGATGACATGATCTTATACCTGAGTGATCCCAAAAACTCCACCAGGAAGCTCCTGGAACTAATTGAGAAGTTCAGCAGGGTGGCAGGATACAAAATAAATGTACAAAAATCAGAGGCCTTCCTATATGCCCAGAATGAAAGAAGTGAAAAAGCCTTGAGAGAAACAATCCCATGTACTATAGCCCCTAAAAAAATGAAATACCTTGGTATAAACCTAACTAAGGAGGTAAAAGACCTTTACAATGAAAACTTTAAAACCCTAAAGAAAGAAATAGCAGAAGACACCAGAAGGTGGAAAGACCTCCCTTGTTCCTGGATTGGCAGAATCAACATCGTAAAAATGACTATCCTACCAAAGGCAATATACAGATTCAATGCTATACCAATCAAAATCCCAAAGCAATTCTTCAAAGAAGTTGACCAAACAATCTCAAAGTTCATATGGAGGCACAAAAGACCCAGGATAGCAAAAACAATCCTGAGTAACAAAAACACAGCTGGAGGTATTGCCATACCAAACCTTAGTCTATACTACAAATCCATAGTTATAAAGACAGCCTGGTACTGGCTCCAAAATAGACATACAGATCAATGGATAAGGATTGAAGACCCAGATATAAGCCCACAAAGTTACAGCCATTTGGTCTTTGACAAAGGGGCCCAAAGAATCCAATGGAAAAAGAACAGCATCTTCAACAAATGGTGCTGGCAAAACTGGATCTCCACATGCAGAAGATTAAAGCTGGACCCGTACTTGTCACCATGTACAAGACTTAATTCCAAATGGATCAAGGACCTTGATATCAGTCCAGAGACTATAAAAACCATAGTTGAAAGGATAGGGAACTCCCTCGAGCTGATTGGGCTAGGCCAACAGTTTCTAAACAGACATCCAATGGCACAGTCACTGCTACCAACTCTCAACAGTTGGGATCTTGTGAAATTAAAGAGCTTCTGTTCAGATAAAGAGATTATAACACGAGCTCAAAGGCAACCCACAGAATGGGAGAAAATCTTCACTAACCACACATCTGATAAAACTCTGCTGTCCAGAGTGCACAAAGAACTTAGAAAACTAAACACCAAGGAAACCAATGGCCCAATTAAAAAATGGGCTCTGGAACTTAAAAGAAATTTTACCAGGGATGAAATTAAAATGTCTAACAAATATCTGAAAAAATGTTCCACTTCCTTAGCCATCAGGGAAATGCAAATCAAAACTTCCCTGAGATATCATCTCACCCCGGTCAGGATGGCAAAAATCCACAATACAAACAACAACAAATGTTGGCAAGGATGTGGAGAGAGGGGAACTCTCCTACATTGCTGGTGGGAATGCAGGCTCATACAGCCACTCTGGAGAGCCGTCTGGAGATTCTTAAAGAAATTAAAGATTGAAATGCCATATGACCCTGCTATTCCATTTTTGGGTATAACCCCCCATACAGCAGAGGTTCACCTCGATAGCACAAGCACGACCATGTTCATAGCAGCACTGTTTACAATAGCAAAGTCATGGAATCAACCCAAATGTCCAACAGTTGACGAGTGGATAAGGAAACTGTGGTACATCTATACAATGGAGTACTACGCAGCCATCAAAAATGATGAATTACTGGAATTTGCCGGGAAATGGATGTCATTAGAAACAATTATATTAAGTGAAGTATCCCAGACCCAGAAAATTAAGCGCCGTATGTACTCCCTAATAGGTGGCTCCTAGTACCAAACCCACCCAGCCCACCTAGAGACAGTAATTTCAGGGATTATGAACAGAAGGATGGGGTAGGAGGGCCACACCAGAAACAAGGAGAGAAGGGACCATGTTACAGCAGGGAAAATAGGCCTCCACCAAGGACCCAAATAAGTAATGAGACATCTGATTAAGTTCACAGACTTTTGTTCCTGATCATTTACTACTGAGGGGGTGTGATCTCACCAGAAGAGGAGGGCATATAGTATGGCAGATAAAAAGTAACCATTTTGCAAATGGGTGATAGACCCCTCCCTTAGTATGGTTTCCCACTTTTATTACATCTACCTTTGAATGTGCTTTTATCACAAGACTCTAACAGCTTTTTGTCTCTGGCCAGGGGGTAACATACAATGCCCACCAGGATGGAGTGAAGGGCATTGCAGGAGCAGCAAAACTGCAAAAGAAAATCAACAAACCACAATCCAGAACTTCAGAGACTCTATATCAACCACCTAGAACTAGGCCAGCTTAGTCTCTCCCCATCTTGAAGTTCAGGGAAATTTGCGGAAGAGGGGGCGGTAAGAGTGTAAGAGCAAAAGGATGAGAGGAGCAATGATATATAAGATACTCTATACTAGTTAGGGATGAAGCAATCATAATTGGACTTTGCATGCCCTGCGCATTGTCCAACACACCTCACAAAGTCTAGCATCTGCTAAAGGCAACAAGAGCCTTGGAGGTAAAGGATTGGCAGCCACAGCAGTGTTCCTATACCTAAGGAGAACACGGGAAAGGGTTCAGGGAAAGGCCACTGGGTCCTTGTACGTCATCAGAGAGGAGGGCCCAGAGGAAAATCAGACATGCACAAGAAAGGACTCTCTGGGAATTGGGGCGGGAGGCACTGGGGGATGGGGAGGGAGAGGGGTGGGGAGGGGGAACAGGGGGTACAGGGGAGGAGGAGGAAGGGAGGGAACTGGTGTACCTAATAAGTTTGTATGAGCTGAAATAAAAAAAAAAGAAAAGAAATCTTCACTAACCATATACCTGATAGAGCTCTATTATCCAGAGTGCACAAAGAACTTAAAAAACTAAACATCAAGGAGATAAATAGCTCAATTAGAAAATAGGGTTTGGGGAGGAGCAATGATATGTAAGATACTCCACACAAGTCAGGGTCGAAGTAATCATAATAGGACTTTGCATGACCTATGCAATGACCGACATATCATTGACCCCCCCCAAAGTCTAGCATGGATCACATGCACTAGGATCCTTAGGGCAAGGGATTAACAGCCACAATAGGGTCCCTATACTAAAGGGGAACAAAAGAAAGGGCTCTAGACGATGCTACTGAGTCCTTACACCTCAAACAGGGAAGTTTGACATACACACTAAAAGATGCTCCACGGAGCACTGGGAGAAAAGGAGGGAGGGGGGAAAAAAGGGGAAGGAACAAGGGGATCCGGGGAAGGGTGGAGGGAGGGAGGGGACTGGGATATCTCTTAAGTTTGTATGAGAGGAAAAAATAAATAAAAAAAAGAAAAGAGAGCCGGAGCTGCTGCGCAAGGGCCTGGGAGAAGGAGGACACCGCCTCTGTGCCCGGGCCTTGCCCCCAGGTCCCCCAGGTTAAATAGCACCCCGCCGATGTCCCATCCTCCCTTCCCCCACTCCACCATCCGGGACGCGCGGGGTCCAGCCTGGACTCACCTCAACCTAGGTAAGCTCTGTCTCCGCCCACACCCAAAACCCCAGGCCAAATAATTCAGTTTAGTGAAAAATGCACAAAAATTGAAAGAAGATCTTAAGAGTTAAAACAACAATGCCAAAGTCAAAGTGCAAATCCATGAGAAGCAACACTCAAGTAAACAAATCTCCCACTGAAGGAATTAATCCCACAATGTTAGACTCCAACCAGAACAAACCCATGGAAAATGGCCAAGAAAGCCTGACCCAGGATAACAACCTTCAAAATATGATCATTACCATGTTCAGTACTATGAAAGAGGAAATCCGGGAGGAATTAAATAATCGAATCAATCGCTTTGAAGAGGAACACAACAGACACTTGGAGGAGTTGAGAAAAACAGTGCAAGAAACAAAAACTGGCATAGAGCAGTTAAAACAAACTCAAGCAGAGTTTAAAACTGAGCTAAAAGACAAGTTATCTTCAACCCAGAACTCCACAGAGAGTCTTATCAGCAGAACTAATGAAGCAGAAAACAGAATTTCAGACCTTGAAGATAAAGTGGGAGTATTAACCAGCTCAATGGAAGAGGTTGTTAAAGCCAAAAAGATACTTGAGAGAAATATTCAGGAGATATGGGACACCCTGAAGAAGCCTAACATGCGTATTCATGGAATACCAGAACAAGAATCTCAAAATACCACCCCTGAGGAAATTTTTCAAACGATCATCAAGGAAAACTTTCCTCATCTAAAAAAAGAGAGGCCCATCCATGTACAAGAGGCATTCCGCACCCCAAACAGATATGACCAAAACAGAAGCTCGCCACGGCAAATAATAGTCAAAACACTCCACATTCAAGATAAAGAACTGGTGCTGAGAGCTTCAAGGGAGAAAAAACAAGTCACTTTTAAAGGTTAACCTATTAAAATAACAAATGACTTCTCAGTCGAAACAGTAAAAGCAAGAAGAGCTTGGAGAGACATACTTCAAGTATTGAATGAGCAAATATGTCAACCCAGGATGATTTACCCTGCAAAACTATCAGTCATGATCGAGGGAGAAAGAAAAATTTTCCAGCACAAAGACAACTTGAAGGGATACATGTCCACCAAACCAGGCCTTCAAAAAATGCTAGAAGTGATACTCAAACGTGAAGAAAAAAACAGGCATATCCAGGAGAACAGAAGGCAAATATAACATCATTAAAAGCGAAGCAATATACTTATAAAAACTACTAAACATAATAAATGTCTGGAACTAAAATTAGTTTCTCCATTATAACACTAAATGTTAATGGAATTAACTCACCGATCAAGAGACACAGATTACAAATTTGGATTAAAAATCACAATCCATCAATCTGCTGCCTGCAGGAAACCCATCTCACCACAAAAGATAGGCATGCCCTAAAAATAAAAGGCTGGTCAACAATTCTACAAGCAAATGGAAGCAGAAAACAGGCAGGGGTAGCCATTATGATATCAGACAAAGTGGACTTCAAACCAAAGAAAATTATAAGAGACACGGATGGATACTACATTTTAGTCACAGGTACAATTCACCAGGAAGACTTCACAATACTGAACATATATGCACCCAATACGGGCCCCTCCACATTCATTAAGAAAACCCTACAGCATCTAAAGCAAGAAATCAACCCCCAAACGATAATTCTTGGGGACTTCAACACCGCCCTCTCAACATGGGATAGATCAACAGGTCAAAAGCTTAACAGAGACACTTTGGACCTTAATCAAACCCTTAAAGAAATGGACCTTACAGATCTCTACTGAACTTTTCACCCACGCACCAAAGAATACAGCAGCACACGGAACTTTCTCCAAAATAGATCACATATTGGGCCACAAAACGAATATACACATATACAAAAAAGTTGAAATTCTAACCTGTGCCCTGTCAGACCACCACGGCCTAAAACTTGAGATCCACAACACAACAAACAACAGAAAATATACTAACTCCTGGAAACTTAACACTATGATGCTGAATGAGAACTGGATTCAGGAAGAAATTAAAAAGGAAATTCAAGATTTCCTGAAAGTGAATGATAATGAAAATACAACTTACCAAAATCTCTGGGACGCAATGAAAGCTGTTCTAAGAGGTAAGTTCATAGCTCTTAATGCCTACATCAAAAAAATGGAAACATCAGAAATAAACAACTTAACAATGCAGCTTAAAGCTTTAGAGAAACTAGAGCAATCTGATCCCAAAAGTAGTAGAAGAGAGGAGATTAGCAAAATAAGGGGAGAAATATCTGAAATCGAGATTAAGAAAACGATAGAAAAAATCAACCAGTCAAAAAGCTGGTTCTTTGAAAAAATCAATAAGATTGATACACCCTTAGCTAAATTAACCAAAAGCAAGAGAGAGAAAACCCAAATTAACAAAATTAGAAATGAACATGGAGTTATCACTACTGATGCCCAAGAAATCCAGAGAATTATAACATCATATTTCAAAAAATTATACTCTGTGAAGTTTGACAACCCAAAAAAAATGGATGAATTTCTAAGTAAACACAAGTTATCTAAATTGAATCAGGAAGTTGTGAATTATTTAAATAGTCCTATAACATATAAGGAAATTGAAGAAGTAATCTCAAATCTTCCCACCAAAAAATGTCCTGGACCAGATGGATTCAGCACAGAGTTCTACCAGACATTTAAGGAGTTAATAACACCAATACTCCTTAAACTGTTCCATCAAATAGCAAAGGAAGGAACACTACCAAATTCCTTCTATGAAGCTAATATCGTCTTAATCCCAAAACCTAATAAAGATTCACTTAAGAAAGAAAACTATAGGCCGATCTCTCTGATGAACACAGACGCAAAGATTCTCAACAGAGTCTTAGCAAATCGGATTCAAAAACACATTAAAAAGATTATTCACGGGGACCAAGTAGGCTTCATCCACGGCACACAAGTTTGGTTCAACATACGCAAATCAATAAATGTAATTCATCATGTAAACCAGTCCAAAGTCCAAGACCACATGATACTCTCGATAGATGCAGAAAAAGCTTTTGACAAGATCCAACAGCCTTTTATGATCAAAACGCTAGAGACAGTAGGAATGGAAGGAACCTTTATCAATATAACAAAAGCTATATACAACAAGCCCACAGCAAGGATTATACTCAATGGGGAACAATTGGAAGCATTCCCACTTCGATCAGGAACTAGACAAGGCTGTCCACTCTCACCACTTCTATTCAATATTGTACTTGAAGTCTTAGCTGAAGCCATAAGACAAGAAAGGGACATAAGAGGGATTCAAATTGGCAAGGAAGAAGTCAAGCTATCCCTATTTGCAGATGACATGATTTTATACCTGAGTGATCCCAAAAACTCCACCAGGAAGCTCCTGGAACTAATTGAGAAGTTCAGCAGGGTGGCAGGATACAAAATAAATATGCCCAGAATGAAAGAAGTGAAAAAGCCTTGAGAGAAACAATCCCATTTACTATAGCCCCTAAAAAATGAAATATCTTGGTATAAACCTAACCAAGGAGGTAAAAGACCTTTACAATGAAAACTTTAAAACCCTAAAGAAAGAAATAGCAGAAGACACCAGAAGGTGGAAAGACCTCCCTTGTTCTTGGATTGGCAGAACCAACATCGTAAAAATGACCATCCTACCAAAGGCAATATACAAATTCAATGCTATACCAATTAAAATCCCAAAGCAATTCTTCAAAGAGTGGATGTGGAGAGAGGGGAACTCTCTTACATTGCTGGTGGGAATGCAGGCTCATACAGCCACTCTGGAGAGCCGTCTGGAGATTCTTAAAGAAATTAAAGATTGAAATGCCATATGACCCTGCTATTCCACTTTTGGGAATAACCCCCCATACAGCAGAGGTTCACCTCGATAGCACAAGCACGACCATGTTCATAGCAGCACTGTTTACAATAGCAAAGTCATGGAATCAACCCAAATGTCCAACAGTTGACGAGTGGATAAGGAAACTGTGGTACATCTATACAATGGAGTACTACTCAGCCATCAAAAATGATGAATTACTGGAATTTGCCGGGAAATGGATGTCATATTAAGTGAAGTATCCCAGACACAGAAAATTAAGCACCGTATGTACTCCCTAATAGGTGGCTCCTAGTACCAAACCCACCCAGCCCACCTTGAGACACTCGTAGGTAAATCTATGTATTCCCTACAGTAATTGCAAGGATTATGAACAGGAGGGATGGGGTTGGAGGGCCACACCAGAAACATGGAGAGAAGTGACCATGTTACAGTAGAGAAAAGAGGCCTCCATCAAGGACTGCAAGTAAGTAATGTGACACCTGGTTAAGTTCACAGACGTTCGTTCCTGATCATTTACAACTAAGGGGGTATGATCTCACCAGAAGGGGAGGGCATATAGTCTGGCAGATAAAAAGTAACCATTTTGCAAATGGGTGATTGACCCCTCCCTCACTGAGGTTTCTAACTTTTATTACATCTACCCTTGAATGTGCTCTTATAACAAGACTCCAGTTTAACAGCTTTTTGTCTCTAGCCAGGGGGTGACATACAGTGCCCAGCGGGATGGAGTGAAGGGCATTGCAGGAGCAGCAAAACTGCAAAAGAAAATCAACAAACCACAATCCAGAACTTCAGAGACTCTATATCAACCACCTAGAATTAGGCCAGACTAATCTCTCCCCATCCTGAAGCTCAGGGACATTTGTGGAAGAGGGGGCGGTAAGAGTGTCAGAGCAAAAGGATAAGAGGAGCAATGATTTACAAGATACTCCACACAAGTTAGGGCCGAAGCAATCATAATTGGACTTTGCATGCCCTGCGCAATGTCCAACACACTATTGACCTCACAAAGTCTAGCATCTGCTAAAGGCACCAAGATCCTTGGAGGCAAGGGATTGGCAGCCACAGCAGTGTTCCTATGCTTAAGGGGAACACGGGAAAGGGTTCAGGGAAATGCCACTGGGTCCTTGTACGTCATCGGAGAGGACGACCCAGAGGAGAGTTAGGCATACACAATAAAGGACTCTCTGGGAATTGGGGGGGAGGCACTGGGGGATGGGGAGGGAGGGAAGGGGAAGCAGGGAGTTCGGGGGAAGGAGGAGGGAGGGAGGGAACCAGTGTACCTATTAAGTTTGTCTGAGCAGAAATAATAAAAAATGTATTAAAAAATAAATAAATAAATAAATAAAAATGTATTAAATAATGAAAAAAAAAGAAAGAAAAGAAAATGGGCTTGGAACTCAAAAGAAACTATTCCAGGGACAAAATTCAAATGTCTAACAAATATCTTAAAAAGTGCTCCACATCCCTAGTCATCAGGGAAATACAAATCAAAACCACCCTGAGATATCACACATCAATCCACAACACAAACAACACCAAATGCTGGAGAGGATGTGGTGAGACGGGAACTCTCATACATTGCTGGTGGGAATGCAAGCTTATACAACCACTCTGGCAATCAGTATGGTGATATCTAAAAAAGTTAAAGATTGAAATGCCATATGACCCTGTGTTATGCTTGCATTTTGATGTCAACTTGACAGTTGCAGACTGTTTGGGGGCAGCTGTGGAAGGTTAATGATTGGAATGGCCCCTGAACAAGCCTGTAGATACTTGACTGTAGATTACTGTAGAGAACCCAGCCCATAGTGGGTGGTACTTTTCAGTGGTGGACGGGATAATAGGAGGTGCAAGAAGGAGGGACTTGCTCTTCCCTGATCCGGTGTCAACTTGCTGTGGAGTCCACCCTGGGTGCACGTTGTTCGCCTTGGAGCGTCGTGGCCTCTTCTTTGTTGCTGCTGCTGCCGCCTCCGTCCTTGGCTGACTTGGAGCTTCCTCTTTTCCACCTATTCCCGCTGCCTTTGGAGCCTGGTCTCTGGGCCTTGCTGCTGTTCGCTGTTCATCGCCGACGTCGGAGCCCAGCTGTTCTACACCGACGTCAGAACCCAGTGTCTTCGACCCTCCAGAGGAGCAAAGGCTTCAAACCTTCTTGGGATCTTTGGGCTTTGTGGAACATTCCAGCCAGGAAGGAAGCTTCTGAGGGTAGCTACCTTGAAGGACACTATTTTACTGTGAGTTGTTTTTTTCAATAAACTTGTTCATATATATATACATATATCACATTCTATAGATTCTGTTTCTTCAGAGAACCCTAACTAATACATCCTGATATATCACTGCTGGGACTAATCCCCTAAAATGTAACAATTCATTACAGTGATACGAGTACAACCACGTTCGTTGCAACACTATTTATAATAGCAAAGTCACAGAATCAACCCAAATGTGCAACAGTTGATGAAAGGATAATGAAAATGTGGTACATTTATACAATGGGATACTACTCAAACATCAGAAAAGATGAATTAATGAAATTTGCTGGGGAATGGATGGAATTAGAAAAAAATTATATTGAGTGAAGTATCCCAGAAACAGAAAGTTAGATGTCATATGTACTCTCTAATAAGTGGATCCTAGTTCCAAACCCACTTAATGACACATGCAAAGGTAAATTTCTGTAATACCCACTATAATCACAAAGGATTATAAACAGTAGGGAAGGGGAAGGAGGACCTGAAAAGAAAGGAGATAGAGAAATAGTAGAGAAAATAGGCTTCAGTAGAGAAAATAGTACACGGTCCTGTATTGCATGTAAGTAGCGAGACATCTGGTGCAGCTCACTCTCACTTCCCTTCCTGGTCACTTGGACTGAACAGGTTTGATCTCACCATCAGGGAGGATATATGGACCTGCAGATAGATCATCCAGCAAATGGGACACTGACCCTCCCCCACTGCTGTGTCCTACTCCTATTCGTCCATCTACCTTTGAGTCTCCTCTTAAATTAAGATCTTCATTTAAATAGTCTTTTACCTTTGGTAGAAGGTGATCTTCAATGCCAATCAGAATGCATCTAAGGGTACTGCAGGAAAAGTGAAACTGAAAACAACAACGAACCATAATTCAGAACACCAAAGACCCTACATTAATCACCTAAAACCAGACCAGCCAAATCTCTCTCCATCCTAAAGCTCAGAGAACCTTGTGGAAGAGGGGATGGCAAGATGTGGAGACTAACAATACATAAGATACTCCATACAAGTTAGGGCTGCAGCAGCCAGGATTGGACTTTGCCTGACCCGCATAATGGCTGACATGTTAACGACCCCTCCAAAGTCTAACATGGATCACAGGGGAAAAGGCTCCAGGAAGTAGGATTCATAGAGGCAAGGGATTAAACAGTCATAATAGAGTTCCCATACTAAAGGGAAGGGGCTCTGGGCTATGCCATTGAGTCCTGAACTGTCACTAGGGTGGAGGACTCAGAGGGAGGTTTGGTGTTCACACAAAAGGATGCTCCAGGGTATGGGAGGGAGGAAGGGAGAGGCAGTGAGAGAGGGGTAGGGAGGGAGAGAGGTGAAAGGAAGGGGAGAAGGGGGAGAGTACAAGGGGGAACGACTGGGGAGGGGAGAAAGGAGAGAGGACAGGGTACCTATTGATCTTGTATGATTAGAAAAAAATGTGGGCACAAAGAATGTCTTCAAGACCCATTATTTATTAGATTTAACATCTTTCCTTTTGCATGCAGTGGCATTTAAAATAAAAGTTTCAGGTTAAAGAAAGTAATAATTATGTAATAATTTAAAACCAGGTTAATAAATAAATATATATATATATATATACATTTTTTTAAAAAAGTAATTATGAACTCCTCTTCCACCCTGAGCCCTGAAAGGTGATGTGGCTGGTCAGTGCCAGCCTCACTATGTTTGCCATTTTCAATTTTCAGAGTCTGTTGACTGTTATCTTGCTGCTTATATGTACGTGTGCTTACATCCGGTCCTTGGCACCCAGCCTCCTGGACAGAAATAAAACTGGGCTACTGGGAATATTTTGGAAATATGCCAGAATTAATGAACGAAAGAGTCCTTATGTTTCAGTGTACTGTGTAGTGATGACTTCAGCACCCTCTTCATGCAATAGCTTCAGAAAATGCCAGCATTTAGTTGCCATCAGATGTCACTGTAAAGAAAGACTTGCCCGTATAAAGTAATGGAAAGATGGTTGGCCCTTTTTTCTCTGAACACTGAATGGGATAAATTTCCAGATGCTGTTCTCTATTTTTTTGTTATTGGACCAATGATCTGTATAAGTAATTAAGATGTTACCATTTAATGCACAAAGTGTTTAATAGTCTGTAAAATCAACCTCAGGACTTTCATTCTAATATTATATTCTGCAATGTCATTCTGTTGTATCTAATATCAGTTTTTAATACGTTATCTTGATAGCCTGTAAACAAAACTGGCAAATTATACATGTTCCTTTCACTGTGGCTTGAAAATGATAAATCTTTAGAGAATGAGAACTTTTGGATACTAGCATTTTTTTATTGCAAAAGAATGTTCAATTTTTTGATTAGATTTGTATTCACACCATTTTAATTGTTATCTAGATTACCTCTATTCTTAATAAATTTCACAGTTTTTACAGGTATTTAAAAATATTAAAAACAGGGGCTTGGAGAGGTGGCTCAGGGATTAAGCCTCTGCCTTGCAGGCAGAAGGTCCTGAGTTAGGATCCTAGACCCCACATATAGAAGCCAGGTGGAAGCGGGGGTGGCCTGCGTTTCTGGTTCTGGTAGGGCGGAGCCTGTGAATCCTGGGGCAGAGTAAACAAGGAGGAGGTGGAGGCGTCCATGGTGGTTTCCGAATTCGCCCGTGGTTCTACACACACACACACACACACACACACACACACACACACACACACACACACAATTGAATAAATAAATAAATAAATAAATAATATATTAAAAACAAACTTCTACAGTTCTGAAGCAGCAAGATAAAAGAGATGTGACTTAAAAATAATGCTGGGAAATATTCATGTTTGATATAAGATGCAGTTTCTGGACACACACGACTCAAGCAGGAAAGTGACCAGCTAGCTGCCTTTCTCAGAAAAGGAGAGTGCTGACTCTCAGAGTAAAAAGAGCAAAAGAGAACAATTACAGAATGATAATCCTATATATGTTTCACTCTTTTAGTGTTGAGTCTTCCAAATGGAACATTTATTGTAGTTGCCCTGTGTGAAGTGTACTTTTTGGTTTGCTTCAACACCACACTTTAAATCTAGTTTACATTCTGTCAACTTAAACCAGACCTCTTATGTAACTTTGTGTGATAAATCTCAAATCAACATAATCTGTGTGGTATGGTCTCAGTGTCTTTGACTATTGAAATTGGAGTAAAAACTTTAGTAATTTTTATTATAGGCAAGAAAAATATTGGGAATAAACTTACATATTTTACCAAAGAAGTAAATATAGCATTAATTACTGTAAAAATAATAAATAGAGGAAGAGGAAGATCAAGAAAGATTTTACTGATTAGGTAACACATTGACAGAATGTGTAAGATAGAAGAAAAGGAGTATGAGTATTTGGGGAAGAAATAGGATAAGTAGAGATGTGTCACTACTAAAAGGCAGAGGTCATCCAAAACTCTATGAATGAGATTATTCCCAAAACCCCTTTCCAGGATCTGGCAAAAGATGTTGCTGAAGTTAGCTAGATAACTAGCTGACTCCTCTCTCTCAACAGAAAATAATGAGTATTTAGGGAGTGAAGGTCTCGTTAGGGAAATAATTTGTAATAGGATTTCCCTTGAGATCAGAATTTTCTCTTCCAATCTCTTAACAGTACTTTTTTGTTCCTCTTTTCTAAGCAGGGCTATAGAAGCATCAGATGATAAAAACTTATAAAATATGACCTAAAATATTCAGGTATCATATTTATCAAAGAGCCTTAAAGGCAGAAACTTTGAAGATTCTGAATATTTACCTTCCAGATCAAGCTTCTAAAGAAAAAATACTAAAGCCTTCTCCAAAATCTACAGAAAAGCCTTGTACAACAGACTAGACTAAAGCACTAAAGGGCATCTCTCTTTCAGCTGGACAGTTTTGCTCAGAGACAGTCAACCTCCTCCAATTCTGCAGCTCTGTATATGTGAGTCCAAGGAGAAACCTGAATGCTAATTAGTCTCTTGTCTCCATTTTCTTCCTTACCTCCTTTCCCAAACTATTAAAGTTCCATCTTTATAAACATGAACATTTTGTACCTTACAAAGTACCTTAAAATATTTTTAAATCTTTTTACTTTTTCTTTTCTTTTTATTTATATGCATATGTGTATACAAGTCTGTGAATGAGTATATTTGTACATGATAACCTGTGTGTTAGAAGAAAGCATCAGGCATCCTCTTCTGCCTCTCTCTGCCTATTGCTTTGAGGCAGTCTTTTTCCAAATTTGTGACTCAGGTATTCTTGGCTAGTCTAGCTCCAGCAATCCTCCTGTGTCTACCTGCTCTTAGAGCTGAGTTATAACTGTGGAGACACTTAGTTTGCCACATGGGTGCTGGGATCCAAACTCTGACCTTCATGATTTCAGAGCAACCACTCTTAACACTTAACCATCTTTCCAGTCCCTCAAAAAAATCTTCATACCATTTTCATTTTCTCTTAATAAGTAAAAGTCAGAAAGATCAAGAAGATGTTTTGCTAATTGCACAAACAAAAAGATCAGTTATACTTTCCGTTTCTCCGGTGAAGGCACTAAGCTACTTTTCTAAAGGAACTCTGTTTAACAATCTTCAGTGAAAGACAAAAATCTACTCTGTGGATTATACCCAAAATTCTGTACCTTTCCGCTATTTTTTCCCTTATCTCCACCAGGGCGACTAACAGAACGAAACATGACACAAGGTAAATCTTGTCCTAAACAGATTTGGATTGGCTCTTTTGCCAAGGTAAATAGGAGTTCGTTGGTAGCGGCATATCCAGTACAACAACACTGAGCTGGTTTTCATAACTTATCTTCAGAATTTCATAAGTGCTTCTTAGCACTCCAGATCCCAAAGATCATTGTAAAAATCCAAAGTTTCAAATTGCTAGACAAGTGCTTATCCTGTCCTGAGCTCTCTAAACACAAATACACACTACAGAAAATGTGTCTAATCCCTTACCTAACTAAGGTAAAACCCTGGCTACTTTGAGGTTTGTGCACTTGACCTCAGAAGGAACCAAATCCAAAACACAGAGAATGGAGATCTTCCAAGCTGCTGGTCCCTGGAATTCCTCAGTCTTCATGATAATCATCTGCAATCACTTCCCATTAGTTTCCTGACTACTCTGCCCCAACTTCAGAAGCTCAACTTGTCTATGAATAAGCTGGGTCCATCTTTGGTCCTCCCAGAAGGACTGAATAGCACAAACCTGAAAGTGTTGGATCTGTCCCACAATTAGCTCTGTACTATCCCCTACAGAGCCTTTTCCTTTCTTCCGCAACTCCAGGAACTCTGGCTGAATGGCAATAACATCTCCAGTTTATTCAGTGACAGTCTGCAAGGACTGAGGTGGCTGAAGAACCTAGACCTCAGTTGGAACAAAATTAAAGTGCTTGAGCCAGGGTGGCTCTCTTCTCTTCCTGCCCTCACTTCCTTGAACCTTCTGGGGACCTATTTAGAGCATATATCAGGCAGGCGACTCCAGGGTCCTCAGATGTTGAGGCATCTGCAATTGGGTTCCCTTATGATGCTGGATATCTATCCTCCCTGGCCTCCAACACTGGTCAGCTTAGAAATACAAGTGGAAACTTGTGTCCAGTTTATGAACTCCAGTGGAGACCCTTTCTTACTCTTGGAAAACCTTACCATACAGACTTCCTATGTGGTACTACAGCCAGTACAACACAATTAATTTCCCTTCCCTTCGTTACCTCACTCTGAGAGGCTGCAGCCCCTCCATATTCTCAACCCATCGACACCAGGGGTTCTTCCCACAGCAACTTCCTCTCCTGGAGCACTTGAACTTCTGGTCTGATAATGATTACCTAACAAATCTGAGTCTATTCGGGATGCCCAGACTGCGTGTGCTGGAGTTGGGGGGCCTAAATGTCTTCTATGAATCAAGTACTGCAAGGTTACAGATGATACTAAAGGAACTACCCCAGTTACAGGTACTGACACTGACCCATATGAATCTTGGGAATCTCTCTCAATCCAGTTTCAAGGGTTTGGGTCATCTCCACCTCCTGCTGATTAACTCTGAATGGGCTCTGGAGTTGGACAGCGACCTCCAGGAGTTAGTTCCCCAAATGCCTCAGTATGTGTATTTTTCAGATGTCACTTTCAGCTGCCAGCGTGAAACCTCCTGGATGAAGCCTTGGGCTACCTGGGCTCCAAACGCCCTTGTGTATGGGATGGAGAAATCCATCTGTGTGGCCAATGCTTTTGATTACTCCAAAACTCTACTGTTCTCCTTCATTTCTAATCAGTGCCTACATGAGACTGAATTCTGGGGTTTTCTGATAAGTTTCACTCCAGTACTCCTGCTGACCATGTTTGCACTGCTTGGCTGTCTCAAATGGCCCTACCTTCATCACCTCCAGACTTGTTGGTAGAAACTGGGTGGCCACGGCCCCAGAGCCAATTTCACTCTGATGTCTTTATATCCTGTTGTGAACAAGATTAAGCCTGGGTGCTGGAAGAACTAGTTCCTGCCCTAGAGAAGCCTCCTCCTGAAGGTGAAGGTTTGCGGCTGTGCTTGCCTGTAAGAGACTTTGGGATTGGACAGGACAGGATGGATGCAATGATTGCCAGCATGGACAGCAGCAAAGCCATCCTTTGTGTGCTCAGCGCCAGGCCCTGGTAAGTCCCTGGTGTAATCTGGAATTAAGGCTTGCTACTTACTACTTGGTGGCCCAGCTTGGGAAAACTCGCCTCCTACTGCTGTTTCTGGAGCCCATTGAGAGACAGAAGCTTCACAGTTACCATCGACTCTCTCGGTGGCTCCAGAAGGAGGACTATTTTGATTTGTCCCGAGGGAGGGTGGAGTGGGACACTTTCTGTGAGCAACTTCAGAGACAACTCAGGAAAGCTGGACAAGAAAGGAAAGACTGAGGTTTGCCAGGGAAAAACTTCTTCTGGCAAGCAGTCTGGAGGCCCTCCCTTCACTGGACGACATGCTTACAAATGCAGTAATTTGTGATGTAGGTGACACTTCAAGACTGAAAAGGATGCACATGGAAGTACAGAATTCTACTGGGAAAGCATATTTTAAAATATTGAAGGTGGGCTGGGGAGATGCCTCAGGGGTTAAAGCCTTAGCTTCACAAGCAAAAGGATTTGAGTCTGATTCACCAGATCCCATATAAAAATGCCTAATGGCTATGGTGGCAGCATGCACTTTGGGAAAGATAGAGCTTGGCAAGTCCCAAAGCAAAGCAATAAGGAGGTACAGCAATACAGGATGATTCACTCTTGGGTCTCCATAGCCACTCACACTTAAGTGCCCTCTGTACACACACACACACACACACACACACACACACACACACACATCTAAAAAGTAAATAGATAAGTAAATAAGCAAATAAAATTCTGGGATTAGTAAAATGGTTCAGTGGAGAAGGTACTCACTGTGTAAGTCTGAGGAACTGAATCTAATCCCGGAAATCAACATTATGGAAAGAGAGAAACCACCTCTGAAAGTTGTACTCTCAAACACACAATACTGAATAAGTTTGTTAATTTAAAAAGCATGGTGTCCATTAAAAAAATAGTTCTGTTACCTACTAATTCTTTCACAGCACAAGATATTGTCATAAGAGACACACAAATTGTTTATGCAATTCCATTTTTCAAAATGGACTCATTCAGCCACTGTTAAAAACAAAATATTCACTTGTTTTGTAAAAGGCTGTATGTAGTGTGTTATTCTAGGGGAATGGATCAAGAAACAATAAGCTATTTTACATAGCTCTGAAACTATATTTGCAGTTCCTCAAACATTCAACATTGTTATTTATTCTTATTCTTATGGTGCTCACAATTGTAGCATTATACAAGCAAGATCAATTTTTTTATCCAAATTCCACAGGTTAAAGGATTCATAGCCCTGTCTCAGCTCATGCATCACAAACTCTGGATATAGTATCTGTTCCTTGGAATTACTATCTGGAACTCGGCTCTTTACCTTCCACTTACCCTCTCACAAATGACAAAAGTGGGGTAAACATCTTCAAAAAGCATACTGGTCTTCCTGAAAATTTCTCACAGACTATTAAAAATTTTTCATAAAATTATATTTTCCCCAAAGAGATTATTAAAGTACTATGACCAAAACAGAGTATCATATATCCATTAAAAATCATATTCCAAGGATACTTAATAATCTAGGGGAAAACCCAGTATATAATATTAAAACAAACTATTTTTTTAAATTTTTTTTATTTATCCAATTGAGTGTGTGTGTGTGTATGTGTGTGTGTGTGTGTGTGTGTGTGTGTGTGTGTGTAGAACCACAGGTGAATTTGAGAACCACCATGGACAGCCTCCACCTCCTCCTTTTTTACTCTGCCTCAGGATTCACAGGCTCCGCCCTACCAGGACCAGAAGCGCAGGCCGCCCCCGCTTCCACCTGGCGTCTATATGTGGGGTCTAGGATCCGAACTCAGGACCTTCTGCCTGCAAGGCAGAGGCTTAATCCCTGAGCCACCTCTCCAGCCCCCTAAAACAAACTATTGAAAATGGCACACAACATAATTCCAGACTGGAAATAAATAAATATATATAATGAAGTATGAGATATAAAGTAATGAAATATGGGTTGATAGAAGACTAGAATGTAAACCAGAAATAGTCCTACAAACAGCACTGTCAATGATTTAATTTTCTTATACTTTTCTGTTATTGTTTTTTCTAAAATTAACATGATATTTTCATGATTAAATAAATTGCCCTTCAAACAGAGAAAGTTTATTGTATAATAAACTAGCTTCACTGATTTTCTACTTTCTGTTGACATAATAGTATATTTATATCTAGATGTCAAGACATTATAAAGTTACAATAATTAAGTGAAGGTTCTATAGGTATAATGAATTCAAAATGCCAGATAATATCAAGCAGAAAATCCAAAAGCCAGTCTTTGCTTATTTCAATTTAAGTTATTTCTCCCCTGATCTAATTAAGCTTTGTCTGTCTACTGCTTTTGAAATTGTTTTTTTTTTCTTTAAGGTTTTAAGGAGCATTATTAAATTATTTACACAAGATGTTCCTATTTTTTGATGTAAGCATTGAGTGTTATAAACTTTCTTCTAAGGAAAGTTCATTGTATCCTATAGACTTAAGTATGTCATATTTTCACTACATATATGTTAAAGAAAGGATACATCAAGAATACGTCACAATTTTGAACATTTAGCCAGCAAGTATAGATTCACTGACACTTAATAAACAAACACTACAATGTGTAAAATAAAAAATAACTAAACTTGATACACTAGGGGATTTCCATACCCACTCTCTCTAATAGACAGGTTAACAAATCAAAAAATAAAAAGAAACACACTGGAACAAAATTAACCCAGAAACAAAATGGACTTGACTGATATCTACAAATTTTTCCATTATAACACCAAGGATTCTTTTCAGCAATCCATGGAATTTTCTCCAAAATAGATCACTTACTAGGCCACAAAGCAAACCTCCATAGATGCAGGAAAACTGAAATTAAATTTTTTACTTTATCTGATCACAATGGAATAAAGCTAGATATCCATTGACAAGATAAAACAGTAAGTACACAAAATAATGGAAACTAAACAGCATGTTACTGAATGAGGAATATGTCTGGGCAGAAATCAATATGTAAATCCAACCATTTCTAAAAATTGATAATAAAGACACAATATCAAAAAATTTATAGAACATAATTAAGGCAATACTAAGATGAAAGTTTATAACACTTAACACCTACATTAGAAAATAGGAAACATCACATCAATGTACCCTAAAGCATAAGAGAAGCAAGAACAAACTAATTCCAAAAAAATAGACAGGCAGAACTTAATAAGATCAAGGAAAAAGGGACCCCTAATTCATTGCTAGTAGAAATGTAAACTTGTACAACACCGTTGGAGATCAGTACAGAGAGTCCCAAATTGTTAAAAATCAAAATGTCATATGACCCAACTATACCATGCCTATGAATATTCCCAAAGAATGCTACATCTCACTGTGGAGACACATGTGCATCCATGTTCATTGCAGCTCTATTCAAAATAGGAAAAACATGTAATCAGCCTAGATACCCAATAGATGGATGGATAACAAAAATGTAGTACATATACATAATACAATGCTGTTCAGCTATCGAGAATACTGAGTGAAGTATCCCAGACACAGAAAGACAAACATCAAATATTCTCTTATAAGTGGATCCTAGTACTAAACACTCAAAGTGATATACTCAAGAGGAACTTTCCATAACACCTACAAACTGCAAAGGAAGGTAACTTGGGAGGCAGGGGAAAGACGATACCAAGAGAGTGGAGATAAAAACACAGGTAGAGTGGAGATAAAAACACAGGTAAACAGATAAATAAGGCAATTATGGAAAAAAATCCCATAAGGGTAGGGAAGTAAGGTGATAGGTCTTAATAAGGGACAAGGGAGGGGAAAAAAGAGGCAAGTGATTCAGGAGAAAAAGAGAGATCAAGGGCCTAACCAATTGTAAATGCTGCAAGCTACTACAACTGTAGTAAGAAGAATCTAGAGTAACAACAGTGGTATATAATTTCCATGGGTAAGCAATTATTATCTGAATGGGTTCTAAACTCCTTAATGTTCGGGAACTCATGCCGAATACTATAAACCTACCCAAATAACAGTAGAAGGGAAATAGGCAGGAACAGATATCTTAATGTTAATTATAAAAGAATTGATAATAAAACACAATCTAAACAATCCTTGTAATGCTCATATTTTTCTTAAGCACTTAGAACTCAACAAGATGCATGCACCCTATTCACTCGTGAGGCAGAAAACCACATCTAGCCACAGCAAGCCTGGAATGCTCAGCTCTAATTAGCCCATCAAAATATTTTCCCACACCAAAGTTCAAGGAAGCTTACAGAAGTGGGAGCAGCAAGATGGTAAGATCCTAAGGTGCGACGAGGTACTACTGACCAACATACCCTAGCCACATCAGGGATGTTGTATCCAGAGGCTCATTGCAATGAGCACTTCTACCACCAGATCAACACAATGGCTGATAAATCATCATTCACCCAAGCACTAACTAGGATCTTAAGAAAAGCAACTGCACTGAGAGAGTGTCTCAGGAGATGGTACTGGAAAAGAGAAGAGTACTTTGCCCACTGAAGAGTCACATATAGTACAAAAGAATTTTTTATTTCCTTAACAACACAGGCAATCCAAAGGGAATTCTGTGATATACACAAACAGAGAGACAGGACGTTGGGTGGAACATTGCAGGGATAAGGGAAGGGAGGGTGAGAGAGAGGTGTGCGAATGAGGAGGATGAGAAAGGAGGGGGATGAGGGGAAGGGGCAGAAGCAAAGACATAAACCAATTTTGTAAAGTAAATGAACAATGAAAATTCTCAATTAAAAATTGTACAAATAAAAAAATTGAAGACAGGCAGAGTTTAATAAAATCAGGGGAGAAATAAGTGAAATTCAAAAACAAAAAGACCTGCACAAAGGCTGACATATCAACATGCCCACAGAGACTAGCGTGGATCTCAGGAGAAATAATTTCAAGCACTAGAATCCTTAGGGGTGAGGAGTTGGACAGAGGAAAGGGACTATGCATATCAGTGGTCAACCCAAGTAGGGCTTCTTGACCTGCCACAGAGGCATGACTCCAATTACAGCAGATAATTCAAAGAATACCCCAGTACCTATACAAGCTGATGGTCAAGAGAACGGCAGAGATCAGATTGGGTCCATGAAGTGAGGGGAGGGAGAGAGGGAAGAAAAGAGAGAAGGAGAGAGGGATAGTAGAAGGAGGACAGAAAGTAGAAATGAATGTGGTAAGGATATTTCACTCATTGAGCTGTAAAAGGGAAAAATAATAAAATAAATTGGAAAAAACAATACAAAGAATGAAGCAAGTAGTTGATTCTTAGAAAAAAACAAACAAGATTGATAAATCCTTAATCAAATTAACCAAAAGAGTTAGGCAAGAAAACCCTTCTGAACCCTTCAAGATGGCAGCCTCTTCATGCTAAAACTTCTGATCTAAATGAATAAGCACTTAAGTTTATAGTAATTTGTTATGTCGCGATGAAAGGGTTTTGAAGTTTTATGAAACTATGCTGTTAACCTGAGATAACACTTTAATGAATGTTTCTTTAATTTAAAAATGGCATTTCTTCTCTGTAAATAGTATAACCAATTTTTTTTCACTTTTTTTCTGCCCACATCCTCTCTCTCTACTCTCTCCCTACCTTCACCTATCCATCACTGTCCCTCCTACCCTCGTGTTCCTCTGCATATGTGGACCACAGGGCTCCCTTCAGGATGTGAGTACCAATAAGGCTTCTGTGGTAGTATGATTGAACCTTCAGTGGGTAAAACCCTTTCACTTGTCCAGCACCTGACCCTAGGATTCCCATCAAGTGTAGTTGTTTTTCCTGAGATAGACTTGCTGGAATCCTATCAAATATAGTTGTTTCTCCTATGACAACCTCCCTGGTTCATGGAGGAATGGTGATGTCAGTCACTATATAGATCTGCTATTTGTAGATCTCATTGCAGTGTTCCTAGATGCAGCAACCCTGTCATTATTGGAGTGTCCAGAATAATCAATTTTCTGCAAACACATTTGCAAGAAAATATTGTTAGTATATGAACAAATGGAAGGTGAGCTATAATAAACATTGGTAGAGAAACTGGAATCCTCACACATTGCTGATAGAAAAGTAAAGTATTGAAGCCACTTGTAAACAACTTAGCTATTCTTCAAACAGTTAAGCATAGAGATGAGGGTTGAAATCCAGTGACAGAATACACACATTGCATTTAAGAGCCATATGTATTTAATCTCCAGCACCAAAAAATAAAAGGTAAACATAGATCTACCTACAAATGACCCAATAATACAGCAATATATCCACAATAATGTATATGTTGATTCACACTAATTCACAGCCCAGAATAGTCTACCTAGGAAATTCAAGACTGATACAATCTGCATGAAGCTTTGTCTCAAGAAAATAAAACAGGGACTGGAAAAGGGATGGCTCAGGGGTTAAGACTCTGCCTTGAAAACAGAAGGACCTGAGTTCAGATCCCAGATACCATGTTAAAAAAAAAAAAAGCCAGACAGAAATGGAAAATTGTAATGGCCTACACTTCTGGCTCTGGAGGACTAAGCTGGTAATTCCCACAGTGAAGCCAAAAAGAGGTAGAAGCAATCCAGGGTGACTCCCAACGTCACCCTTGGGCCTCTCAGGCATACACAGTGCCCTGTGATACACACATGCACACACACACACACACACACACACACACACTAAATTTTAAGGATGTGGCAACCCACCTGTAATTCTAGCTCTGGAAGGCAGAGCCTGGGAGTTGCTGGTTAGCCAGACTAGCCCTAATGGCATCTTCTGGGTTTAATTAGAGATTCAAGCTCACAACAAAAAGGTGGAAGAGTAATCGAGGGTGTCAAGGATAGTTCCCAATACTTTTATCTCTCCACAGACACATACACTCCAGTAAACTTGTACGTGTACACACACACACACACACACACACACACACACACACACATACTCTTGCATGCGTGCACTCTATCTGTTGCTGGGTTTTCATGTCCAGGTTCTTGTGTTCAGGAGTCAAAAACTGAGACAAGAACGTGTGTAGAGGATTAAAGCAGAGTTTATTAGCGGAGAAAGAGAACAGAACTCATGGACACGAAGTCAGTGAGGGCAAGAGAGCCTCCTGATGGCTGGCAGGGTCAGGAGTATTTGTAAAATTGAATAAACCTGGAAAAATTGGCTTTTCTTTATTGGTGAGTTCTAGTTTCTATAAACCTGATTAGGGCTTTGGTCCCCTATGTTTGATTGGTCTATTCACTTGAGGCTCGGCTTGTTCAGTCAGGCCTCATGGCTGAGCTGTTTCTTCTGATGAATTTAGCTCATCTACATTTGAGGAGTTCATATCCATATTCCTTCATAAACAAAGAATTGGGGGAAGTTGGCGACCTTATCTCAATGGAGACTGGCACAAACTTCAAAAGATTTTCCCAGCCTGGCTATTCTATTCTAAAAAACTGCCTAATAGAAGCTATTTTATTCCCTCACACACTATCCATACACATGCACATTTGAAAACACAGTCACAGAACACACACACACACACACACACACACACACACACACACACACACACTTTATTTTTCAGGGAGGGAAAAGCTAATTGTTCTTATTTGATTATTATGTATGCCTGTATGAAATTGTCACAGTGAACTATATAAATATGTACAATTATTATACATCTATTAAAAATACAACAGAGGACCAGTAAGATAGCTCAGTAAGTAAGGCACTTGACTTGTAAACCTGGTGACCTGAGTTCAATCCCTGGAGGTCCATATAGTAAAAGAAAAGAACTGACTTCTAAAAATACAACAGAGGCCTGCGCGATGGTTCAGCAGGTAAAGGTGCCTGTGCCCAAACCTTGAGCCTTGAGTTTGATCCCAGAAGTCCGGGAACCATGGTACTTGCGCATTCTCTATCACTTTCTCTCTCTCTCTTTTTCTCTCTCTCTCTCATAGTAAACAATATATATTTACAATACAATAACGTTGTTTAAAGTGCTGATTTGTACTGTTTATCAGTTTCCATGGTGTAAATACTCCCACTAAGTCAACTTCAAGCCTCAGTCACTGAACATGGAATTGGTAAGAGATACACAAAAGCACAACATTAGTGTTCCCACTATAAAACTATTATAAATAAAAAAAACTCATATATTGGCAAAATATAGTAAAATAATTGTAAAGTGGTGAGTTCTTAGTAGCATTGCATTGGGTTAGATATAATTTATCCAATAAAACTATATATTAAATTTCAAAAATCTGTCTTCATTTCAATTTCAGCTGGGCAAAGTTGCTCACAACTCAAGAGGCTAAGCAAGAATATCACCAATGAGTTTTTACCAGCCTAGATTACAGAGTAAATTTCAGAACAGCCTGAGTTTCAGAGAGAGCTGTTCCATTAATTAATTAATTAACTAATTAATTAATTAAACAGAATCATCCACGACTTTTAAAACTTGAGGCAACTGGCTATACTCAACTAACCTGAATTGGAGGATTTTCTTCCCTTCTCTCAGTATCCAAAGAACCAGGATGAATATAACAAAAATTAGCTAAACTGTTCCCCCACAACACTTCAAAAAAGGAACCACAGAAATTAAACCATCCAAACTGATTATATTGTTCTTCATAGGTCAACTTTCTTAATGTGTAGAAACTATTCTTGTTTAATGTCAAATAATAATAATAAATTAGGACCAGCGAGATGTAGTTCTCAAGAGGGAAATGCATCAGGGTGAAACTCCCAAGAGGTGAATGACTTTTCCAAATTTCTTGATAGTGTTTTTGAGTAAAAGGATTTTGGAACAAAGCAGAAGTCACACTCTATATAAAGAACCTCCAAGAGCAAGTCTCAGAAAGTTCAATCAGGCTATGGCTACAATGCTTTAATTGCATTCCAGACCAGAGACTCTGCAGCCATCATGCAAGCTGAGGGGTAGTCTAAAGAGTGGGGGGTACTCTGAAGAGTATGTTCCTCACTGCCAAACCATCCACTTGAGAAGAGACCAACCTCCCGAGCCAAGCTTGTGCAGCTGTGTCCTTGTGAGTCTAAGGAAAATGTGTTCTTAAAGCTGGTCAACTCACCATAGAAGCAATTGATATCATGGTTTTGAAAAATTTAGCAGTTAAATCAAAAACCACAAGGACTCTTTTTCCCATTTTCTTCACTTCACTCTACTTCAAGCTAATCTGTCAGGTACATGTATTTAAATTCAAGAGGCCTGTCTCCAGATTTAGGAATTTTATCCTTTAGAACTAAAAAAATAGATTTTTCAATATTTGTCATTTGTCTCTTTTGGAACAAGTGATAAAAAAAATGGTAATTTTCAGATTCAGCTTCACTGTATAAACACAATGAGACAAAATCCTTAACCCTTCTCTTTCCAGTAACAAACACACTTAACCACTCTATTTAAGGGATAGAAAGTATTTACTTCAAGACCTTTATTTTCTTGTTAATTTATTTTTCTAGTTTTACAAGCACGATGTGTAATAATCTCTGCCCCCTTCCTCCCGATCTCCTTCTCCCTTCTTCACTCCATCCCACTCCCTCCCACCTAATGTCCCATCCCAACCCCACCAAAGCAGTTGATCATGATGTACAGGGAACCCTGGGAACAAGGTCTTTTCTTTTACTTTTTAAAAAAACTTGTGTGTGTGTGTGTGTGTGTGTATATATCAGAGGGTACTGTGTGTCCCTGTGGTGGACCAAGGGTCACTTCAGGAATCATGCTGGATTGCTTCTACCTCCTTTTTGCTTCCCTCTAGGATTTCCTAGGTTCCACTCACCAGGGCCAAAAGTGCAAACCACCACTATTTCTCCCTGGTGATTTTACATGGGACCTGGATTCCTTAGGACCTTCTGCTTACAAGGCAGAGCCTTAACCCCTGAGCCATCTCTCCAGCCCCCCAAGACCTTTTCTTAACAAAGCACTTTTTACTTTGGATCACTGATAGAGTAATGAGAATATTATAGGATTCCACTTCCTCACTTTGTGTAAACTGTATTCATTTTCCTTCCTCTGGGACTGGCTCAAGTTATTAATGACCTAAAAGGGTTATCATCTGAGTGTGGCCTTAAGAGCAGACAAAAGTGAGCAGCTCAGTATTGGGCCATTCCTCATCCCACAGCCCAAGGCAGTTCAGTGAAGACGTTCCAGAAAAGACCAAACCACCTCTGTGGTAATTATTTTTTTTATAAGGTAAGAGGTACCACTTGAAGGGCTCCAAGACAATCACATTCTAGTAAAAGGTCACAGTAAATTGTCCCTTCTTATATTCTGTCTCATTTAGGTGTTCTCTCTAGGCTACCCTCTCCCCTTCACTGCATTGCTAGAAGCCTTTCTCTTGGACTTACAACCTAAACTCCTACATCTCCTTTTTACTTGTTTATCATATTGATTGTACCAGTGATGTTACTACCTTATTTTAATTATATGCTTTTAGTCTTAAATTATAACTATTGAATAAGATAGGACTAACCAAGCTAAATATTGTTTGAAACAAGAAATTTTAGAGCATGCGTTATTGCCCAAAATATTTTAATGCATATTTATATATCAATTTCAGTTTTCAATATACTTTGTGTGTGTTATGTGGATGTGTTCATGTGTGTACATGGAGGATATGTATTGAGGCCAGAGATCAGTTGTGGGTGTTCTTCTTCATCTACTCTCCACCTTTTTTTAAAAAAATTTATTTGTGTGTGTGTGTGTCTGTCTGTCTGTCTGTCTGTCTGTCTCATTGTCTCTCTGTCTGTCTACCTCTCTGTCTCTCTGTCTCTTGGTCTGTATCAAAGGGCTGTGTGCGCCTATGGAAGCCCAATAGTGACTTCAGGAATCATCCTGGATTGCTGCTACCTCCTTTATACTTCACTCTGGGGTTTCCCAGGCTCTACCTTCTGAAGTCCAAAGTTTAGGCCACGGCATTTCCACCCTCTGGTCTGTGGGTTCAAGGATCTAAATTCAGGTCCTTCGGCTTGCAGAGGCAGAGTCTTAACCCTGAACCATCTCTCCTACCCTCCGTCTTCCATATACATATTTTGGACAGTGTTCCTGCTGAACATGGAGCTCGTGGCTTCAGAGACCTTGCTGAACAATCAGCTGCAGGGACTCTTACGTCTCTATCCACCCTTAGTACTGATGCTACAGATAGAGCCACCATGCCCAGCTGTCCATGGGTTCCGGGGACCCAAACTCAGTTCCTAGTGCCTCCTAACGGCAGGCACTTTAGGAGCTGAACCATCTCCCCAGCCGCTGAGGATTAACATTTTAACTGATCTAAGTTTGTTTCACATCTCAATTTACATATCACAAGACTCCAAACATTTCAAACATTTAGTGGTCCTATAATAAAATATCACATTTACTTAGCATCCAGTCATGTGTTTTTTTTCTTTTGTCTAGAAACAATAAGAGACTTCTTCCATTGTGAAAATTCTCTTTTAGTGACTGTGTCCTATTCTGAGCTCCCTGGCCCTACAAAATATCCATCTCCAGGAGTCTTTTCCTACCAACCTACCCTACCTCCAATCAGTCTTCTTCTGAGATGCCAATATACTATTCCAAATCAAAATTAATGTCTTGTGCTGTCTCTACCCAGAAAATGAGTCTGTGCTTCAGACCTACCCATCATAAGAAAGAAGCACATTTAAACCTCTTATTAAACAAATTTGGCTAATGATTTTGATCATATGCATGTTTTCAGACTGTGCTATCTTCTCTTTTCCTAGCCAAAAGAAGTTCCACCTGTCCATTTAAAAGAAATTAAAGCACTCCCTTCTGCCTAAAACAAGGTAATTAATATAAATTTAATACAGTCTTCTCTTTTTGGATGGATAAACAATAATTAACATTTTGGTAAAGCCTGTAAAGCAGGATACATTCAATTAATTACTAAATGTTATGTACATTTAATCATTTTTCAATAATAATGAGGATAAAAAGTACTGGAAATTTGTGTTTGCAAAAACTATTTTTCTTTTTTTGTTTTGTTTTTTATAACCTTATTTCCTCTTTTTTCCTCCCACATAATTTTTTCCTAATCATACAAGCTCAATAGGTACCCCATGCTCTTCTACCTCCCTCTCCTCCTCCATCATCTCCCATTGCATTCTTCCTCCCCCCCTTCCTTTCCCTTTTCCCTCCCTTCCTCTCTCCCAGTGCCTCCCCTTTCTTCCCTCCCATCCCCTGAAACATCCTTTTATGTGAACACCAAAACTCCCTCTGAGTCCTCCACCTTAGTGAGGGCTCAGGACTCAGTGGCATAGTCTGGGGCCCCTTTTTGGGCTTCCCACTAGCATGGGAACTCTGTTATGGCTGTTTAGTCCTTGCCTCTAAGGATCCTACTCCTGAAGCCTTCTCCTTGTGATCCCTGCTGGATTTTGGGATCATTGAAATGTCAGCCATTGTGCAGGTCAAAGTCCAATCCTGGCTACTGCAGCCCTAACTCCTGTGTACTATCTGGCATATCGTTGGCCCTCCCCATCTTTAGGCTCTTGCAATCTTGCCTCCCCCTCTTCTGCAAGGTTCCCTGAGCTTTAGGATGGGGAAGATTTAGCTGTTCTGGTTCCAGGTGAATAATGTAGAGTATTTGGTATTCTGAATTATGGTTTGTTGTTGTTTTCGGTTTTGTGATTCCTGCACTGCCCTTGGCTATCCCGATTGGTATCAAAGGTCATCCCTAACCAAAGATAAAAAGACTATTTAAATAAAGATCTTAATATAAGAGGAGACTCAAAGGTAGATGGCAGAATAAGAGTAGAACAGAGCAGGGGGAGGGAGCAGTATCCCATTTGCCTGATGGTTACTATCTACCTGCCAGTCCATATATGCTCCTGAGATCAAACCTGTTCAGTCCCATGTGACCAGAAAGGGAAGTGAGAATGAGCTGTAACAGATGTCTTGCTACTTAATGCAATACATGACCATAGACTATTTTCTCTACTGAAACATATTCCCCTATCTCCTTTTTTCTGGAGTGGGGGGGCTCATTCCCCTTCTCTCCTGTTTATAATCCTTTGTGATTAGAGTGGGTATTACAGAGATTTACCTTTGAATATGTCATTAAGTGGGTATGGAACTAGGATCCACTTATTAGGGAGTACATATGGCATCTAACTTTCTGTGTCTGGGATACTTCACTCAATATAATTTCTTCTAATTCCATCCATTCCCCGGAAAATTTCATTAATTCATCCTTTTTTTTTTTTTTTTTTTTTTTGGTGCTGGGGACCGAACCCAAGGCCTCGTGCTTGCTAGGCAAGCGCTCTACCACTGAGCTAAATCCCCAACCCCCTAATTCATCCTTTTTGACGTTTGAGTAGTATCCCATTGTACAAATGTACCACATTTTCATTATCTATTCATTAACTTTTGGGCATTTGGATGGATTCCATGACTCTGCTATTATGAATAGTGCTGCAATGAACATGGTTGTACTCGTGTCACTGTAATGAATTGCTGCATTTTAGGGGATTATTCCCAGTAGTGGTATAGCAGGGTCAGATGGCATTTCAATCCTTAACTTCTTTAGAAATTACCATACTTAGAAGGGGGAGGAGGGGGTTCGGGGGGAGGAGGGGGGGAGGGAGGGAACTGGTAAAAAAATTTTAAAATGTATAATTAAATTTTTAATTAAAAAAAAAAGAAATTACCATACTGATTGCCAGAGTGGTTGGATAAGCCTGTATTCCTCTCCAGCATTTGGCATTGTGTTGTGGATTTTTGGCATCTTGACTGGGATGAGATAATCTCTCAGGGTAGTTTTGATTTGATGTCGAACAGAGATGTCGAACATTGAAAAAAAAACAATTTTCTAATGGTATCCCTGCATTTATATTTGTTAATGCTTGGATCTGTATATAATCAAATTCTTGTTAGTTTTTTGTCATACATTGTCTTACTAATTTTTGTCATTTCCCAATGTATGCCAAGCACAGATGTAAGATATACAATCCAGAACTCTAATGTGCAGCTTGATAATGTACCTAATTAAACTGTTTGGATTCAGTTCGATTCAGCTAAGTGAGTCAACTTTATATGTTCCAGTTGCATGGAAAAGACACCTGTGAGAGGTAAGGGGCATGTTAACTTGCTGCAATACGCCAACCACCATGCATCTATGTGCATCTCATAAGATCATGTTGTTTACCTGAAATATAAATGATTAAATATGTTTTGGGCTAAGTATGGGATACAACACTCAGAAGGCTGAGGCAAAAAGATTTCAAGTCCCAGTCCAGCCTAGGCTATACAATGAGACACTTAAAAACATTATTGTAAGGGAAAGATTTAAAATAAAAATTCTCCACCAAAGACCTGACATGCATCTTAAATACCTCAAAAATAGTCTGTGAATTTCATTTTGTTGGACAGCAGTAACAAACTGGGCATAATGACACAAATTCCTATGGTGCAGCTATTCAAGAAACCAAGCTAGGAAAAAGAAAGCCAGAAAAGAAGTGTCATGGTTTGAAATGTGTCCCCCACAGTCTTACGTGCTTGGCAAGGTCATGGCACCTTGAGAGGTGGAGCCTTGCTGGAGGAAGGCAGTCTCAAGGGGTGGGCCTTGAGGTGGATTAGTCCCACCCTACCTCCAGGAGAAGTCTGCTTTTGCTGCAAGCAGTCTGCAGCTCTCAGCTTCCAAGATGTCTGCGGTGACTTAGCCTCCTCCAGCTTTGGCCAGCCAGCCATGCTGCCTCTGCTTTGAGAGACTGTACTTTCCCTCTGGAACCGTAAGCTGAATAAACCTCCCTTTCTCCCTTAAGTTGATTGACTTTGGGTATTCTCTCACAGCAATAATTAAGAGTAACCATTACAGAAATTGGTACCGGATAGTGGGGTATTGCTGTGAGATAAGAACAGCTGGTACCACAAAGTGAAGTTGTTTGTGAAGCTGAGAAAAGTTGGTACCCAGAAGCATGGTCAATGCTGTGATGTGGCTAGTATGCCTTTGGAACTGTTTGTTGGAAGAAATATGGAGAACTTTTGGACTTTGTGCTGGGAAAGTCTTTGCATCTTGGCGGTTGGGCCAAAGGGACCTTTCTTGTGAGAGCTCAGAGGAGAGCAATGCTGTGAGAGACGCAGACAGTGGAAGCCCAGCTTGTGATGGTCCAGAGGGGAACAGAGACTGTGTTTGCAACTGGATGAGTGACACATGGAGCCATGTGTTGGCTGAGAGTTTAGTGAAGTTTTGCCCTCATCCTGAAAGTTTGCCTGAAATTAAGCTGGAGTGCTTGGCGGAGGAAATTTCAAAGCAATGTAGTCTTGACAATGTGATATGGCTACTTTTTAGTTGTCTTCAGAGTTATGAAAAAGAGCAAAGAATCAGGCAAGAAGAAGCAAAAACTGTAAGATCCAATGATGAAAAATACAATGGCAAACTTAAAGAGTTGAACCAGGAAGAAGTAGAGAACAAAATAGCTGTTGAAGAGATTAGCTCCATTTGTAAATCAAAGCCTACTCTTAATTTGAATAATAGGAGAAGGTCTAGCTTGAGGGCAAGATCCTCAGGGAAGGCTCCCACTCATAAGAATGCAAATCCTTTCAGAAGACTGGAGCTAAAGGGTGGAGTTCCAAAGCAAGAGTTGGTTTCTCTTAACTAGCAACTGCCCAGGAGTGAAAGAGATGGTCAACACAGAGAAGCAGAATCAGCTGTGATTCAAGGGGGCCAGCCTTGGCAAAGTCATCCATGTGGTTCTGGTTTTAGAGGCATCAGTGATGCAAGAGGGAGGAGATCATGGAGTCCTCCTCCAAGATTTCAAAAATTGGCAGAATCCAGGCATCATGTTTAGAAGCCCAAGAAGAGCAGTTTGTGCTGTGGAATTAAAGCCTGGTTTGCCATTGAGAAGTAAAGATGTTAGAGATTCCAGACACAACATGGGATGCCTGCCAAGGAGAGCTGTATACCCTGGGAGGAGTCAGCTCAAGAGACCAAAGTATCCTATGGGCAGCTGCATTGGAGGGGTGGAACCAAAGCCCTTTGGAACTGAGATGATTTCAACAAGAGGCTCACCTGTTGGACTTGGAGCTACAAGATTTGGAGTTTGTCCTGCTGGTTTTCGGTCTTGTTATAGACCGATCTTTTCTAGATATGCCCCCATTCTTTCCTTTTGGAATGGGAATGTTTATTCTGTGCCATTGTATGTTAGAAGTATGTAACTTGTATTTTGATTTTACAGGAGGCTTTGGACTTTGGACTTTTGGATTTTTGGGACTACCATTGTAGTCTGTGAAGACTTTTAAAGTTGGACTGAGTATGGTTTGCATAACGAGATGGCAATGAGCCTGTGGGGGCCAGGGGTGGAATGTCATGGTTTGAAATGTGTCCCCCACAGTCTTATGTGCTGGCAAGGTCATGGCACCTTGAGAGGTGGAGCCTTGCTGGAGGAAGGCAGTCACAAGGGGTGGGCCTTGAGGTGGATTAGTCCCACCCTACCTCCAGGAGAAGTCTGCTTTTGCTGCAAGCAGTCTGCAGCTCTCAGCTTCCAAGATGTCTGCGGTGACTTAGCCTCCTCCAGCTTTGGCCAGCCAGCCATGCTGCCTCTGCTTTGAGAGACTGTACTTTCCCTCTGGAACCGTAAGCTGAATAAACCTCCCTTTCTCCCTTAAGTTGATTGACTTTGGGTATTCTCTTACAGCAATAATTAAGAGTAACCATTACAAGAAGAGAAAGAGAGAAAGAAAGGAAGAAAGAAAGGAAGGAAGGAAGGAAGGAAGGAAGGAAGGAAGGAAGGAAAAGAGAAGCAGCGAGGGAGGAAAAGAAGGATGGGGGAAGGAAAGGGTAAGGCAGAGGGGGAGAAAGACAGTAAACAACAAATCCTATAATAATGAATGTTGTTATCCTCCAAATAGCCCCAAAATATACATAATATCCTGAGCAAACAGAAACACTGAGGGTGCCTTTGACTTTGTTTACATCAATATCCGCTCACACTGCTTTAAGTGCTAGACTAATCCCTTCTCCTACAGTCCTGAATATATGAGACAAGTCATGAGACATGGGATCACATAAACTAATAGAAGTGGCATCATCCACACAGCCAGTCAATTGGCCAACAAATATTTCTTAATTCATTTAGTTTCCAAGTGCTTCAGAAATTGCTACAGATATACCAAAGAACTCAATAGATTTGGTCCTTGTTCTGAAAAATGCATAATTTAATAGATGAAATAAGTAAGCATTTCAGAAAGTACCTTCTTAACCTTGTACTGTAATCACTTTATTTCTTCAAATATTGTCTTCTAGGGGAGGAGAACTCTCTCCACAGAGAGTGAAATTGGAGGAATGCAGTTATGCTAAGATAAATCAGGGTGTTTATAAGTCCAGAGGAAGAGAAACGAGCTGCCAGAAATTGAAGACCAGAACCATGCAAGGTGCAGGCGCTGAGATCACTGCAGAATCCTCACAGGAAGAGCTGCTTCATTTACTGATGTCATTCTGAGACTATTCAGTCAGAAACCAGCAAGATGGATGGAATTTATGGATAAGTGTTCTACATTATTCCAAACTTCTGAAAATTATTTCTCTGTGGTTCTCCCTTTGGAGCACAGAACCATCATACTCACTCTTACTGTTATTCAGATATAGTCCTGTGCCTTGGCTTCCAACACTTCTGTGCCTTGTCTCTCTACACATAAGCATGGCAGGATATTTAGAAACTAAGCAGCTTAGAGGGCTGCTTGCTCTACAACTCAGATGACTGATGGAAATGCTTTCCAAATACAATATACAGTTCTTCCCTACATTCTAAGCTCTGATTCCCATACCAAATTATCCTCTTTCCCCCTTGTCGAAGTTTCCCTTGCCTAATTTCACCGCCCATCTCAGTAGGCTACAGAAAGACATGAGAAAGAACAATACATCACAGGACTCTGTGGTGACAGATTTCATTCTCCTGGGCTTGGCTCACCCCCCAAATCTAAAAATCCTCCTCTTCCTGGTCTTCTTCCTCATTTACATCCTGACTCAGCTGGGAAATCTGCTCATTCTGCTCACCGTGTGGGCTGACCCCAAGCTGCATGCCCGACCCATGTACATTCTTCTGGGGGTGCTCTCCTTCCTGGACATGTGGCTCTCCTCGGTCATTGTTCCACAACTTATTGTAGGTTTTACTCCTGCCAGCAAGGCCTATCCCGTTTGGTGGCTGTGTGGCTCAGTTATATTTTTTTCACTTCCTGGGCAGCACACAGTGCTTCCTCTATACCCTGATGGCCTATGATAGGTACCTGGCAATCTGTCAGCCTCTGCGTTACCCTGTGCTCATGAATGGGAGGTTATGCACAATCTTGGTGGCTGGAGCCTGGGTGGCTGGCTCCATCCATGGGTCCATTCAGGTCACCCTGACCTTCCGCCTGCCCTACTGCGGGCCAAATAAAATTGATTACTTTATCTGTGACATCCCTGCCGTGCTGAGACTGGCCTGTGCTGATACAACCATCAATGAACTGGTGACCTTTGTGGACATCGGGGTGGTGGCTGCCAGTTGCTTCATGCTAATCCTGCTCTCCTATGCTAACATAGTACATGCCATCCTGAAGATCCGCACGGCTGATGGCAGGCGGAGAGCCTTCTCCACCTGCGGCTCCCATCTGACTGTGGTCACTGTCTACTATGTCCCTTGTATCTTCATCTACTTTCGGGCAGGCTCCAAAAGTCCCTTTGATGGGGCAGTTGCTGTGTTTTACACTGTGGTCACTCCATTACTCAATCCCCTCATCTATACGCTGAGGAACCAGGATGTGAAGTCTGCTCTGAGGAGGATAACTGCAGGCCGGGGAAATGAGAATCAAAATAAATAACCATGGGTTCAGGGACCACTGGTTATTACTATCTGGGTTTTAGTTATTGCTTCTCTGACAAATGCTCAATAAATTGATAATAATTTAAACTGAATTAAATTTAAATAAAATTAGAACAAGCTTCCTTAATTCTTTGGACTCACAATCTCTTCATTATAAACTGGTTTAAACTGTTTTATATTATTTGGGTTGTTGTGGGTTTTTTTTTTAACATTTTTATTATTATTTCCACTCATACAAACTTAATAGGTAGACCAGTTCCCTCCCCTCTCCTCCTCCCCCCTGAACCCCCTGCTTCCCCTCCCTCCCTCCCCATCTCCCAGTGCCTCCCCCCCAATTCCCAGAGAGTCCTTTATTGTGTATGCCTAACTCTCCTCTTGGTCCTCCTTTCTGATGACGTACAAGGACCCAGTGGCATTTCCCTGAACCCTTTCTCATGTTCCCCTTAAGCATAGGAACACTACTGTGGCTGTCAATCCCTTGCCTCCAAGGATCTTGGTGCCTTTAGCCGATGTTAGACTTTGTGAGGTCAATAGTGTGTTGGACATGGCACAGGGCATACAAAGTCCAATTATGATTGCTTCAGCCCTAACTAGTGTGGAGACTCTTCAAATCATTGCTCCTCCCATCCTTTTGCTCTTACAATTTTACCGCCCCCTCTTCCGCAAATGTCCCTGAGCTTCAGGATGGGGGGAGATTAGGCTGGCTTAGTTCTATGTGGTTGATATAGAGTCTCTGAAATTCTGGATTGTGGTTTGTTGATTTTCTTTTGCAGTTTTGCTGCTCCTGCAATGCCCTTCACTCCATCCTGATGGGCACTGTATGTCACCCCCTGGCCAGAGACAAAAAACTGTTAAACTGGAGTCTTGTTATAATAGCACATTCAAGGGTAGATGTAATAAAAGCAGGAAACCTCGGTGAGGTTTTTTTATCTTGAACTTCTTTTCTACCTATATTCTTTTCCTGAGTCCTGTGCCTCTCTATACCTAGCTTATGCTATTCTGATGGCTGAAGCAGAAAGTCTTACCAACAGAACCGATGAAGCAGAAGACAGAATATTAGATCTGGAAGACAAGCTGGCAAAACAGGACCATTCAATTAAAGAATTTGAAAAGGGTTTTAAAAAATACAAGAACAGGAACTGGAAAGATGGCTTGGGGTTAAGACTCTGTCTCACAAGCAGAAAATCCTGAGTCTCAATCCAAATTTCCACATAAAAATGTCAAGCTCCCTGCAGTTCTGGCCTTGGTTGGCAAGGCCCGAGAAATCACAAAGCAAAGCAAAAGAGGTAGAAGCAATCTAGGATGAATCCCAAAGTCATCCTTGGTCCTCCACAGGAACAAACAATGCCCTCTGATACACACACACACACACACAAATCAATCAATCAATCAATCAATCAATAAATGTTTAAAAAATACACGAATGGAATATTCAAAAGACATGGGATACCATAAAGAAGCCATAGCTCTATATTCATGGAATTAAAGAACAGGAAATACAAGAAAACATACCAGAGCATATTTTTCAAACAATCATAAATGAAACTTTCCACATCTATGGAGATCCAAGAGAAGAACTCCAAGAGAAGATGAACAAATACATGAACATATGAGCAGAAAAATAATACACAGATAATGAGATAAAAAAAGAAAGAAAAAAATAAGCATAGAACTCCAGCCAAGTACAAGATGCATACTGTCCACCAATCAGATATGACCAAAATTAAAACATACCATGGCAAATAATATCCAAAAAACAGGATAAAGAGAAAGTTTTAAGAGTTGCAAGAAAGAAAAACCAAGTCACATTTACATGCAAGTCTACCACAATGACAGCTGACATTTCAATAGAAACAGTAAAAGAGAGAAAAGCTTAGAGAAACATACTTCAAGTCATAAACAATCACAAATGCTAACCCAGGCTGCTATTTCCAGCTAAGCTATTGGTCATTATTAAAGGTGAAAAAAAAAAAAACCTGCAACAAAAATAAACTGAAGAACTACATGACCACCAAGCCAGATCTGTAGAACATTCTAGAAAAAAAAATACCCAGGACTAAAGAAAATGATGAAGAATATCCACATATAAAGGAAAGTTCAAATTATAGCCTGTACATTCTCAGACCACCATGGTCTAAAGCTTGACATCCACAACACAACAAAGAACAGAAAATACACTAATTCTTGAAAATTAAATACCATGATGCTGAATGAAAAATGGATTCAGGAATAAATCAAAAAGGAAATTCAAGAATTCCTAGAAGTGAACAATAATGAAAATATAACACATCAAAATATCAACACATCAAAATCTCTGGGGTAGGACAAAAGTTGTCCTAAGAGTTAAGTTTATAGCTCTCAATGCCTACATCAAAAAAATCAAAATGTCACAAGTAAATAACTTAACAATGGGACTTAAAGCTCGAGAGACACAAGAACAATCCAATCCCAAAAGCAGTACACAAGAGAAGATTAACAAAATCAGGGGAGAAAAATTTGAAATTCAGATAAAGAAAACCATATAAAGAATCGACCAAACAAAGAACTGGTTTGTCATAGTTAGGCACAGGTGTCAACTTGACTGTTGAGGGTTTGGGCACATTTGTGGAGAATTAGTTGAGTTAAGCCCAGAGCAAACCTTCAGGAGATTGTCTAGCTGATGGGGAATTTTGGTCATATCTGATTGGTGGACAGTATGCATCTTGTACTTGGCTGGAGTTCTATGCTTATGGTCGGTGGGATTAGGCCCTGGAATAAATCATGGAGAGCTGGCTGAAAGAGTTGGCATCCTTCTGTTCACTTGGCAAGTAAGAATTGTCCATCTCTCAGCCATTATGTGGTGATGGTGTGGCCAGTTCCCTTGGCCCTGGTGTTGGTGTGTGCTTCCCGTCAAGCTGGACTGAGAACTATAACTGGACTGTCGTAAGGAAATAAACTCCTTGTTCCCTGAAGCCATGTGATAATCATTTATCAGCAACCATGCAGGCAAACTGCAACATGGTTCTTTGAAAAAAATCAATAAAATTGATTCATCTCTACCCAAATTAACCAAAATCAAGAGAGATAAAACCAAAATTTACAAAATTAGAGATGAAAATGGAATTATCACAACTGATACCAGGAATTCAGAGAATTATAACAGCATATTTCAAAATTTTATGCTCCATGAAATTCGATAACCAGAAAGAAATGGATGAATTTCTCAGTAAGCAAACCTACCTAAATTGAATCAAGATGAGCTGAATTATTAAATAGTCTTATAAGAATTGATGTGGAACATTTTTAAGATATTTGTTTGACATGTCAATATAATCCATGGAAAAGTTTCTTTAAAGTTCCATGGCTCACTTTCAAATTGGGCCATTTTATCTCCTTGATGTTTAATTTTTCAAGTTCTTTGTGCATTTTAGATATTAGGCCTCTATTTCTCCTATTCTGTGGGTTGTCTTTCTGCTTGGTTTAATCTCTTTAACTGAACAGAAGCTTTTTAATTTCATAAGATCCCATTTGTTGAGTTTTGCTTCTAGTGCCTGTGCTATTGGATTTCTATTTAGGAATTGTTGGCCTAGCCCAATATGCTCAAGAGAATTTCCTACCATTTTAACTGAGTGTTTATAGTCTCTGACCTAATATTAAAGTCCTTGATCCATTGGAGTTCATTTTTGTGCATGGTGACAACCACAGATCCAGTTGCAATCATGTGGATATCCAGTTTTGCCAAGCACCATTTATTGAAGATATTGTTCTTTTTCCATTGAGTTTTTTGGGCCCCTGTGTCAAAGATCACATGGCTGTAATTGTGTGGGCTTATGTCTGGGTCATCAACTCTTACCCACTGATCTATGTGTCTATTTTGAAGCCAGTACCAAGATGCTTTTATGACTATGGATTTGTAATATAGATTAAGGTTTGGTATGGTGATACCTCCAGCAGTGTTTGGTTACTCAGGATTGTTTTGCCATACTGGGCCTTTTGTGCTTCAATATGAATTTTTGAGATTTCTTTGGTCAATTTCTATAAATAATTACTTTGGAATTTTGGTTGGTTGGTATGCCACTGAATATGTATATTGCTTTTGGTAGAATGGACATTTTTATGATATTAATTCTGCCAGTCCAGGAGCATGGGAGGTCTCTCCATGTCCTCTTGTCTTCTGTGATTTCTTTATTTAGGATTTGAAAGTTTTCATTATAAAGGTCTCTCACTTCTTCAGATGCAGAATCGACACAATGAATATATATATATTCATATATATTCATATATATTCATATATATTCATATATATTCATATATATTCATATATATATATAGGGAATGTATTGAGTTAGCTTACAGTATGGCCGAGGTAGTCCAACAATAGCTGTCAGTAGCCAAGGTAGTCCAACAATGGCTGCCAGTAGCTGCTCAGTTTGGTAGTCAAGTGGGTGATGTCCGAAGGCTGGAGAATTCCTAGTGTCTTTAGTCTAGCCGATGACGACTTGGAGGTTGGAAGGCTAGAGGGTCGAAGAAACTGGATGGCTGGAAGGAAAAGCGATTCCTAGCACAATCTTTGGTGGCTCCTTTTCATATGATGCAGTACTAGGAGGATCCTATGAAATCTGTGGAGGTTCTGATAGGATATAGGGTGGGTATAATCCTTTCGAGTGGTCTCAGTTGATCCAGGTGTGGTCTCAGTCCATCTTAGTTAATACCAGATATGTCAAGTTGACACCCAGACTTAACTATCACACAAGGTATTGTTTCCTTGTTTCCTTGTTCCATTAGGTTAAGGTATTTTTGACCAGCCTTTTACTTGGAGAATGTGCCTACCTTTTGTGATGAGATGTGTTTCCCGAAGGCAACAGATTGATGGTTGTGATTTCTAATCAATGTTTGTAACCTGTGTCTTTTCATTGGTGAGTTAATTCCACTGACATTTAGGGTAATAATTGAGAGATGACTGTTGATTCCTGTGATAGTTAATCTTGGGTGTCAACTTAACACACCTGGTATATTAGTCAGAGTTCTCTGAAGAAACAGAATCTCTAGAATGTAATATATATGAATAAGTTTATTAAATTAACTTAAATTTTAAAAGTCCTTCAAAGTAACCAACCATATCTGCTTCGTTCTTGAATAACATTCCACAAAGCTAAAAGATCCCAAGAATATCTCAAGCTTTTAATTCTCTGGAGGGTCAAAGACACTGGGTTACAAAATCTGAAGAATAGCTGTGCTCCAACATCAGCGATGGACAGTGAACAGCAGCAAGGCATAGAGGCCAGGCTCCAAAGGCAGCAGGAGCAGTTGCAACGTGGAAAGGATGGAGGTCCATGTCAGCCAAGGTTGGAGGTAGCAGCAACAGTGGCAACAAAAAAGGTCACAATGCTCTAAAGTGAACATTGCTAGCAGAGTAGGCTCCACAAGTCCCTCCTCCTTACACTTCCTATTATTTGGTCCACCACTGGAAAGTACCACCCACCATGGGCTGAGTTTTTCACAGCAATTAATAAAGTACCTGCAGACTTGTTCAGGGACCTGTTCCAACCATTAACCTTCCACAGCTGTGACTCAAACAGTCTGCAACTCTCAAGCTGACCCTAAAATGTAACACCTGGCATTAACTAAGATCAGCTGAGACCACCTGAAGAGATTATCTGGATTATCAATACATTTACAATACAAAGACCAGCCCTAGATCTGATTGGAACCTCCCTAGATGTTATTGGAACCTCCCAATAGTGGACCAGATAAAAGGAACCACAGAAGACTGGGAAGAAGAGACTCCCCAGGACTCTTCCAGTCTTCAGCCATCATCCACTAACCTACTGAATGTTTGCAATGACATAGCCTGCCACCAGCCATGTCGCCGCCATCATGAAAGGCTGTTTCTCCCCTCTGAAACCATAAGCTAAATAAATCTCCCTTTCTCCCTTAAGTCAAATGACTTTCGGTGCTCTCTCACAACAATAGTCAAGAATAACCATTACAATTCCTGTCATTTTTGTATTTAGTGGCTTCTATATGTGTATTACTTAGCTTGGAAGTTGCATTGGTGTTATTTCACTTCTGTCCTCTTGGATATGTTTGTTCTTTTCTTCAAGTTTGAGTATCTTTTCTAGCATTTTTCATTGGCCTGGTTTGGTGGCCATGTGAGCCTTCAACTTGTCTTTATGGTGGAAAACTTTTCTTTCACCTTCAATCATGACTGATAGCTTTAATGGGTATATCAGCCTGGGTTGGCATTTGTGCTCATTCATGACTTGAAGTAGGTCTCTCCAAGCTCATCTGGCTTTTACTGTTTCCATTGAAAAAAATCAGTTTTTATTTTAATAAGTTTACCTTTAAAAATGACTTGGTTTTTTTTTCATTCTTGAAGTTCTTAGCACATTCTCTTTGTCTTGTATATGGAGTGTTTTGACTATTATTTCCTATGACCAGTTTCTATTTTGGTCATATCTGTTTGGGGTGCAGAATGTCTCTTGTATTTAGCTGGGCCTCTCTTTCTTTAGCTGTGGAAAATTTTCCTTTATGATAATTTGAAAAATTTCCCTGGGTGTCGTATTTTGGGTTTCTTGTTCTAGTATTCATGAATGCACATGTTAGACTTCTTCAAGGTGTCCCATAACTCTTGAATATTCCTCTCAAGTATCTTTTGGCTTTTATAACTTCTTTGATTGAACTAGTTTGTTCCAAGGGTTTATCCTGGTTGGATTCCATCATTAATGAGGTTGGTGCTTTTTGGTAGGAAATTTGTTGGTGCTTTTTGGTAGGAGATTTGTTATTTTGATTTTTTTGTTATCTCTTATAGATTTGTGTTGTGACTTGGGAATTTTTTGTTTTATCTCTAATGTCTTTCTGATTTGTGTGGTTTTGATTGATATGAGTAAGACAGTATTACACTTGGACAATTGTTGCTAATATTTGCCTAGGTGTTGAATATATCTGTCTAATGTTCCTTGGTGCTATTTCCTAGATGAAGCTATTATACTGTTGGTATATCAATTAGGGTGGGTTTAGTAGACAGGAATTGAAGAAGATAAGTGTGGTAGTATTATTTTTAGCTTTTACTTCTTTGATGATGTGTAAGGGTGAATGGTTGTCCCTGAAGTTGTATAGGTTTTTGGAGGGGCTATATGGAAATCTTAAACTATGGTGACTATCAGTTGAGAGTAACAGGAAGGTAAAAAGGGTTTACTTATTTTAGAGTTGGAAGTAAAGATTCTCTCCTATTCGATGGGATGATTTTTGAAGTCCTCAGTTGTAGGTGTCAGTCCATTAGCCCGTTACTTGGGTCTTCTCTGGACTCTGATAAATTCTGGAAAGCTTTAAAGTTCTTTAATGAAAAAATAAATAAATAAAGTTCTTTAATGATAAAGGGGGAGGAGTAGGAAAGGAGAACCTGATATGAGGATGGGTAGGTGTCTTGGTGGAAGCTGCTGGGTGCGCAGACATGGCCTAGCAACCACCACCAACCTTACAGCAAGATGTGATCTATGCTGAGACCTAGGTCGAAAGTGCAAGACACTTCAAAAACATTGGTGAAAACATCAGGTAGGAAGGCTGTAGCAAAGCAGAGAAATCTCTGTCACAGGCAATACATGCTGTCTGATGACATTCTTAGATTTTCATTGATGGGTGTCTTGGTTTGAAATGTGAGTTGTCCCCCACAGACTCATGTATTTGAATCTTTAGTTATATGAGAAAGTCATGACACCTTTAGGAGGTAGAGCCTTACTGGAGGAAGGCTGTACTTACTTGAGGCTGGTTAGCCCCATCCTGCTTGAGTGAGTGAGTCTGCTCTTAAATTTGGACAGCTCTCAGTCTCCATGATGTCTGCAGTTACTTATACCTTCTCCATCTTCTGCCAGTCAACCATGCCTTTTCCTCCATAGAGTACTGTATCTCCCTTCTGGAACCATAAGCTGAATAAATACCCCTTCTCCCTTCAAGTTACTTGAGTTTTAGTGTTGTCTCACAGCAACAGAGGAGAGAAGCCAGTATAATGGCTCTGGTTGTACATTCAAAAGATTGTACCTAATAGTCAGTCAACAAGATGTTAGGTCACATATAGACTACTGAGAGGCTAAAGATGGTCCAAGATAATCTGGCTCTGGACTTGCATCATTCCAGACTTCTCCACATCATTGAGACTTCAAGCAGTCAATCGGCTTTGCAGTACAGCAGGTTCTTTCCAAAAATCTGCATTCATCGTGCAATTCTTGTTCTAGTTCTGCCCTACTGATAAGTCACTAAATGGACACAGAACCCCCTTGATCAGCACTGTTATCCGATATGTTTGTCTACCTAGAAAAGGACATTATATAATTCTTTCTGATCCATTCTGAGGTACATAGGGAAATATAACAGTAGAGATCAGGTGACCCTAACACGAGAATGACATAATTATTACATATGGTATCTGCTTCTTCAAGATGTCTCTGTCTTCACACTTGGTGAAAAAAGGGATTTCTAAGATGTCAAGATCCACCTGAGAGAATAACTACAGAATAGTTGGGACAAAACTGAAAGATGTTCAGAGAAACCTATAACAAACATTGCACAGAACCCGGAAAGAAGAGCTTTTATATGATTAATGAAGATACAGATAATTTGAAAATACAATATAAATAAAATACAGTAATGAATAGGAAATAATACCTGCTAGTCACTGTGTAACCAGAATCAAAATATATTTTAAAATTCGGCAAAGGGGGTTAGACAGATGACTCAGGGGTTAAGATTCTGTATTGCAAGCAGAAAGTACTGAGTTCAAATCCCAGGTCTCATGTAAAAAACACTAGGCAGAAACTGCAGCGGCCTGCACTTCCAGCCCTCATGGGCAGAGCCTGGAAAATCCCAGAGCAAAGCAAAAAGAGGTAGAAGTAATCCAAGATGATTCCCAAAGTTGTCCTTGGTCTTCCACAGGGACACACTGTGCCCTTTGACACACACACACACACACACACACACACACACACACACCACAAATAAATAAAAAGATTAGAACATTCAATTAAGGACCAAGGTAAGTTAATAAAAACACTCTAATGGAATATAGAAGATCTTTAAGACATCATGAAAGGATCAAATTCATGAAACATAAGAAAGAAGAAATATTCCTTACTAAAGGAAAAGAAAATATAATCAGTACAACCATAGCAGAAAATGCCCAAAATCTAGGGAGATATAAAGACATGAGAGGCATGTAAAACACCAAATAGTCAGGACCAGAGAAGAAACTTCTGAAGTCATGCTTTAAAAAAAAAAACACTGGCTGGAGAGATGGCTCAGGGGTTAAGAGTCTGTCTTGCAAGCAGAAGGTCCTGAGTTCGGATCCCAGGTCCACATTAAAAAAAGAAAAAAAAAACGAAAAAAAAAACACTAATTATAAAGAAAAATGCCTATTAGAATTGAAAGAGAATACCAAGTCACAAAAGCAGGCCATCAGAATGGAAGCTGATTTCTCAACACAAACTTAAAACCAGAAGGACCTGGAATGATGTATTTCAAGGTCTAGAGCTCTCAGCTGCCAACCCAGACTATTATAGCAAGAAAAATTATCTGTCATAATTGAAACAAGCTTAAGACTCTACAGAGAATACTGGAAGGAACTCCATAATGGAAGAGAATGATAACTGCATCCAAGTGACTACAAGAGAAAATAAATAGTGCTAAAATAGTACTTAAGTAAATGAGGATTAGGAAACACCAAACTACAAAATGAAGAAAAATAATGGGAATTACACCCACCTTCATTAATTGCTGCAGACCAGAGTCGTGGCCTCGAGACCAGGGCTCCCCAGGACTCCCCAGGACCAGGTGGAGAACAGAACACACACAACTCCGTTTTGGCCGAGTGAATTCTAAACCCGTTTATTGAAACTTTCATGACAGCTTTTATACAGAAAATTTTGGGGTAAAGAATGTTGCATATAATTTTCTAATCAGCAAAATCACCTTCAGGGTGGACCTTTTTTCAAGAACCTAACCCATTTCTTGAGGGCAAAGGCACTTAACAGAAACATTCTCTCAGTATTTCCAAACTTATCTAATCTATAATGCTTCACTGGATAGCCATGAGGCAGAACCTACATAGTTGACCATTTTAACAGAGACTGCTTTCTTTAAAATACACAGAGGCAGAATGATCTCCTTTTGATTTCAGCAAGGAACATATTTTACAATTAACTATAGGAGTCCCAGCATGAGCTTTTGCTGTTGTCCTCTCCAGGTTGATCCTCTCCAGTCAGGCAGGTCGACATGGGCATCAGGCATGGCAGCAGGTTCTAACTTGGGAAGTTGTATGCAGCTCATGAAGTCTCTACTATCCAAGCTTGAACCACGTCTCTAGGGGGGCCTTGACTTGGATACTCAAGGCCCATAAGCTATAGCTGGTTCTGTCGATGGAGCACTACTGAGGTATGCACTCAAGAAAACACAAGCAATATAATTATTAAAAGAATAACTTCTCCTATAGTAGCATCCTTCTATTCCTTTAATAGTAAGGTTGCTTATATCTTCCTTTGAGGAATTCCAGAAGTATATTGCCATCAGTTAGATGACCCATCTGTGAACCATGCATTCTCCAAACCTGGGGTCCAATCTGTCAGGCCCCATATGCCTGCCATGGGTGTCTCTTTTGGGGCGGAAGCAATCATTGGTAGGACTGCACTCCAATGGTCCAGCTCTGTGATTTCTCATAAGAGTGCTGTTTGGCAGTCACAATAATGTTCGTATACTTAAGGGGAACACAAGAAAGAGTTCTAGGAAATGCCACTGAGTCCTTACACTTCATCAGAGAGGAGGACCCAGAGAAAAGTTTGATATACTCATTAAAGGATGCTTCAGAGATGGGGGAGGGGGCACTGGGAGAAAGGGAGGGAGGGGGGAAAGGCAGGGACAAAGCGGGGAGGGAACAGGGTCCAGGGAGGGGTGGTGGGAGGAGGGGACAGGGGTTCTTATTATGTTTGTATGAGCAGAAAAAAATATAAATAAATAAATAAATAAATAAATAAATAAATAATTTTAGAGAAAAGAGTGCTGTTTGGGATAGGAAAGACACAGCCCCCTTTGGTTCTGACATGGATTCTCCCAGTTTGGATTGCAAATACCATCTCCAGGGGACAGTCTTTGCATCTTTCTGGCATGGTAAGAGGGTATCACAGTTTCTTTTAAAGTTCTAGTGGACTGATAGCATAGTCTTATACTTCTGGAATTTCTGAGTTAGTACATAAGTGGGAATTTTACCCACCTATGTTTTAAGACTCTTGAAGTTATTCTCTAATTTCTTTAAAATCAGTGTACACATTCTGGCTAACAACTCTACTTATTGTGAGTGACTAGACATGAAATCTCTATTTAGAATTTGACTTAAAGTTAAAAAGCAGGCTTCTTCTCTAGATCAGGGAGCAGGAAGCTAGTTCCAAAAAAAAAAGAGCAGGTAAAGGGCACTCCTAATTCCCAGAATTCTTCCTGTTGGAGGCAAAACCCCAATTATCTAGGAGAGAATGTCCAGCCTTCCCCAGGGAACAGGCTTTAGGCCTGAGCTGGGAAGAAACACCAAGGCCTGACAATTCCCATATTTTTCCTTATTTCTCTTAAATAAAGCCATGTCCTTATCCCAAAAGATGTTTCTTTGAATCCATCTTTTCCAAACTGAGACATATTCTACCAGATTGGTCGGATAAGGACAGGGCAAATAATAACTCTGAGTATTAAAGTTCTCAATTCTCCTATCAAATAACACAGGCTAGCAGATTGGATTAAAAAGCAGGACCCATCTGTTTCCTGATTCCAAGAAATACACCTAGAGAGAACTGGTGTATCTATTAAGTTTGTATGAGCTGAAATAATAATAAAAAATGTATTAATAATAAAAAAATACACCTAAACACCTAATCACTAAAGTAGACACTACCTTAAAGTGAAAGGACATGAAAAAGCATTCCAAGCAAGTATGACTAGGAAACAAGCAGGTCTCATCATTCTAACATCTGACAAAATAGATTTCAACCAAAACTATTCAGAAAACATAGTAAGTTCCCTTCATTTCAATTAGTAAACAATACTTCACATGGACATTACAATGTACATTACACATGTACCAAACACAGGTTTACCCAAGTTCATAAAACAAATACTACTAAATGTAAGGATGTCATCTAACCCCAACCCAATATTTAATAGTGAATGACTCCAATAACTCATACTCACTAATAGACAGTACATCTCAACAAAAAATGAACAAATTAACATTGGAGTTAAGTGATATCATAGGCCAAATGGAATTAAAAAACATCTACATTTCATCTAAACAAATATTTTTCTCAGCAGCCCATGGAACTTTCACTAGATAGATCAGTTGAATTTTTAAACTCTTCAAGATGCCAGCCTCTTCCTGCCAAAACTTCTGATCTAAATAGATACGGTTTTAAGCAATTAAGTTTATAGTAATTTGTTATATGGCAATGAAAGGCTTTTGAAGTTTTATGAAATATGCCGTTAACCTGAGATTAACACTTTAATGAATGCTACTTTAATTTAAAAATGGCATTTCTTCTCTGTAAATAGTATAACCGATTTCCTTTTTTTTTTCACTTTTTTTTTTCTGCACATGTCCTCTCTACCCTCTCCTACCTCCACCTATCCATCACTGTCCCTCCTGCCCTCATGTTCTTCTGCATATGTGGACCACAGGGCTCCCTTCAGGATATGAGTACTAATAAGGCACCAGGCTTCTGGGATAGTATGAGTGGACCTTCAGTGGGTAAAACCACAGGTTGAAAAGCTCCCTTTCACTTGTCCAGCACCTGACCCTGGATTCCCATCAAGTGTAGTTGTTTTTCTGAGATAGACTTGCTGGAATCCTATTAGGTATAGTTGTTTCTCCTGAGACAACCTCCCTGGTTCATGGAGGAATGGTGATGTCAGTCATTGTATAGATCTGCTATTTGTAGATCTCATTACAGTGTGTTCCTAGATGCAGCAACCCTGTCATTATTGGAGTGTCCAGAATAATCAATTTTCTGCAAACACATTCACAAGAAGACATTATTTGTATATGAACAAATGGAAGGTGAGCTATAATAAACATTGGCATGGAGGTAGAGAAACTGGAATTCTCATACATTGCTGATGGAAAAGTAAAGTATTGAATTGCAAACAACTTAGCAATTCTTCAAACAGTTAAACATAGAGATAGTGGAGAAACCTATTGAAGAGTACACACATTGCATTTAAGAGCCCTATGTATTTAGTCTTCAGCACCAAAAAAATAAAAGGTAAACATAGATCACCTACAAATGACCCACTAATACAGCAATGTATCCACAATAATGTATATGTATATACATTTGCAAAAAGCAACTCAAATTGCTGGCCAGATATGGGGGAGCCTATCTATCATCTCAGCATTTGGGAGGTAGAAGCAATGGGATCAGGATCCTGCTCACAGCCCAGAATAGTTTACTTAGGAAATTCAAGACTGATATGGTCTGGATGAAACTTTGTCTCAAGAAAACAAAACAAGGGCTGGAGAAGGGATGGCTCAGGGGTTAAGACTCTGCCTTGAAGGCAGAAGGACCTGAGCTCAGATCCCAGATCATACATTTAAAAAAAAAAGCCAGACAGAAATGGAAAATGGTAATGGCCTACACTTCTGGCTCTGGAGGACTAAAATGGGAATTCCCACAGTGAAGCCAAAAAGAGGTAGAAGCAATCCAGGGTGTCTCCCAAAGTCACCCTTAGGCCTCTCAGGCATACACAGTACCCTGTGATACACACACACACACACACACACACACACACACACACATACACACGCACAAGTAAAAGAGAAGGAGGAGGAGGAGTACTGGTAAAGAAATGGAGAAGAGAAAGCCTTGAGCATTGGCAATGTAAGTAAGTGCAACCATATAGAAGACAGGACAGCTGCTCCTCAAGAATTACTGTCTCAGTTGCCTTTCAGTTGTTGTGAGAAATGCATGACCTAAACAATTTGGGGAAAATAAGAAATTATTCATGCTCACCTTGGGTTACAGTCAATTGTACCAATACCAAAAACTGAGGGAAATGGTCACACCACATCCCCAAGAAGAGATGAAAGAAGGATATATAACTAGCTTGCCAGTCTGCCAAACACC